>SRMA01026995.1:0-343034 GCA_007224835.1 Danionella cerebrum
CTGTCCTCCACACACTCACTCTCCAGGTCCACCTTGAACCCGGCACTCGGCAACACGATGGGAGGGTGGTTCTCAAAGCTCTCCAGCAGATCCACTACAATAAGACACAAACACACTCAATCAAATCATTTACCACAGTCTTTAGATCCTTTTTCACAATCTCTACCTGTTCTGTAAATATAGGCCTCGTCTTCACTGCTGGGTTGCCAGATTGGAAGAGGACCCAGTTCAGCCATGAGCTGATACTGTGTAAGGATCCGATGGAGCTGCACAGGCTTCAGTGATGGATGCTCAACACATAAAGCTTTCCAGCTCAGCTGCAGATGCACAAAGGTAAAAGGAAATGTAAAGCTTTTAAAAATGCGATATAAACTTGTTTCATGTTTGAATGCTTTCATAATCGGAAGTGGTAATAATTTCTTTTAATCAATGAAAAAATGTAGTAAATCTGCAAAATGGAAATTTAAATTGAGTCGATATTTGGCAGAAATTCTTCTTGATACACTTGCACACTGCCAGTTCTCGCATCCTTGATATTGAGATCAGAGTCCTGTGGATGTCATTCCATCGCTCCCAGTACTTCTTGTACTTCTCGAAGCTGAAGATAGTTCTTATTGATTTTGGCTGTATGTTTATGCCAGGTTTATCATGCTGCAGCATAAGTGTGATGGGTATTTCATGATGGATAAGTATCTGCCTGCAGAAATGGAGCTGTAAATGTTAAAGCAACCTTCACCATTCTTCACAGCTGCATGTAGACACTCATTATTCGACCACTCTCTCCCTTTGACAAACAAACTGCCTTCTTTTACAGACAAATTTTGAGACATGGCATCTTTCAGCACCCCGGTTCCTATGTTTTTGTGCAAACACTTGGCCTTGTATTAACGTTAAAAAGTATGGCTTTTTGGTTGCAAGCATATGTCGTTATTTACCCATGTCATGCACCAGATAGTCTTGTGCTTTTTATAAAGATTGCTATTTCAACCTGGAATTATTGCTCCAACTGAAATGTCAATGTGAGATTTCTGAATCAGAAATCCTGAGAGATGGTGCAAAGGACTCTCCCACCATTTACAAATGGACTCTCTAAGTGTACTCCAGAGACTCATTCAAACTCATGCAAAGGCACACGCACCCCATTAGAGGACCAAGCAAAGACAAGTCAAGTAAAGTTTAGTTTTATAGCACATTTTTGCAGTTGCTTCAAAGCAGCTCCACAGAATGGGGACCTTTTTTGGATTGGAGAATATTTTTAGTTCTGGTAAAATTGTTATATAGGACAGAGTGAGGCTCAAGGGCTCATAAACCTCAATTCTGCTCTTCTCATCTGCCTCTCTGTCTTACTTTTCTTACTCACCCACCTGTATACTTCATTCATATTGATAAAAATCTATTCATTGGCGTTTTTTCATGAGACATTTTTTTCCGCATTCATGTCTCCTTGCTAACAAGAATTCACCACTTCCACATGGGTTTCTTTTGGTCGTCAATTATTTACCGAAGGTCTATAGAACCCTACTGAAATTGTTCAGAGCATGAATGTTTCGCTGCTTTTTTAACCTCTTAAGCCCTGAGGCCTATTTTCCGAAAATCCTATACTTTTACTTTTTAAGGCATTTCTCAGCTTTTACAAGGCCTAAACTGCAAATCTTGGTATCAAAATGAAGATAGGTTCTTGGGGAGTGGTGTGGATGAGTTAATTTGACAGTCAAGAACACTGGGTAAGAGTAATTGATGTTGGAATGGCCAAAAAATGAACTCCGCCTAAAAAAAAAACACATGTTTCCTCCAATATCTCCTTATTTTACTTATAACCAAGCAAATAAACACAATCAATTGTAACCACTACATGTCAAGGACATCTGTAGCAAGTTTGGTGTTCATACTACAAGAAACTAATATTCTGTAAAGGTTTTGATTGAACAAAGTTCAGGCGTAATCCATGTTGGCACAGTTTGGCACAATTTGGCACAATAATTGAAATATGGAAAAAATCTTGTCCAAAGCTTCAGCTACGTTCATAGTCTTCTTTTCTTGCTTACGGACATGATTTCAGCAAAAAAAAACTCCTAAAGAAACGCTGTAAAAGGGGGGTAGAAGCTCATTTATGCCATCTTGCTGCGCTTTTGGGAACCTTTCATTCACAAACGCTTTCGACGTCGAGCTTCTGCGTGTCCTTACCCCCCGACCATCTGTCCAATCCGGGAGCTCTATATATCGCTGGAAAGCTCTGATTCTGAGGAAGCCAATGAGATCAACCTTTTTGAGACTGACGGGATCGCTAACGAATCACACGACGCGCAGCGTGGAGAGACCACCTCTTACGCACGGGGAGTCATTCCATATTTGGTGACATCATGACGCCACGGAGCAACAAAAAAAATCTAAAATGGAGTTTCCGCGAAGCTATCGACCGGACATAACAACAAACGGACTTTTATCGCTATGGAAATAACTTTTTGTTGAGAAAACGGCAAAGGTAAGACAAGATTTACATGCTTGCTTGGTTTTGGCTGGCGTTTTTTCGTGGAACTTTCGCTCCCTGCTCTGAAATACTTCATGCAATGTAAATGAGTTGCATATCGCTGGATTCAGCTGGTTGTTAGCTTTCATTTGATGCCATGGTTTTGGTGTTTGCGTTTATATTGTGGATACATATCGCACATAAACAAAAACGTGGTCATGAATTATACTCCGACTATGTTGTTGTTTATTTGCATGGCGTTCGAGCTGTGGTTAACGGATATGAAATTGAATTAGATACGTTTTTAGAGGAGTTTCCGCTGAACACAACAGTATTTAATATGTGTGGGTTATTCTCCAGGGTTAGTGAGCTATGAGTGAAAATGTAACGCACAAGGGGGCAAGTCCCCGGTACCGGGGACTCTCGGGCTTAAGAGGTTAAAGCATTTTTTCAAAAGCAAGTGTGGGAAAATGTCCCTATAGTGCCACCTAAAGCGTTTCAGCTTATGTTGCACTCTCAGTTTGTCATCCGGGTACCAAGACTTAAATATAAGTAATATAGATTGCGTTTCCAAAATCGACAGAAAGTTGGCTATTTCGCAAAAACTTCCTGCTAGGGAACTCCTACTTATCAACTTGTACAATTGATAAGGTACCAATTTTGATATATGTGATAAGAATATTGGCCAAAACAATTCCCAAAACTATTTGGATATAAATATTTTGATTAATTAGGTCGCTTGGGGGCCATGACACTTCAATATGTGTTTTTTATGATTTGTTTGCTTCTATCATTCAATAGTTTTAACAACTGTCACTCAAATACATCTTCTAAATAAGTTTTGGTCTCAGTGTGATTTGGTAGATGTGTGGATGTGTCAATTCAACTTTATTTTAAAGGCACTTTAAAAGCATAGAATCTAGTGCTGAGCAGTGCTATTTAAAAATACATAAGAAATATACAAACACAGTCAAACTGGATAAAACAGACTGTTCCCTATGCTAAAGGAGATGATGCCCTAACTTCTCTGAACTTCCAGACTTGATTGAACTATGATGTGTACATAAAGAAGCTCAGATAACCAGTGTAAGGCAAGACCTTTTAAAGATTTAAAGGCAGTGTAGGTGATTTCTCTGAACCAGTGTTTAAATTTGAATTTACCAAAACAAATACACCCTTGATTTGTTTTGCATTGTGTATGTCTGTTACCCTGTGACAAATTGAATTATGGCTGATTGGCTACAAGCTTATTTTGGTGGATGTGTAGATTACATTTTATAAAGAGTTTTTGAAAAAGTGTCAATAAAAACAATCAATAAAAAACGTCCAACAAAACACAAAAATGTATGTGTGTCTCCAAAAGTGTTGGGTCTACTACTACTAACAATAGGTGCAAAGGCAATTTTTATTTAGAACTTTATCCAGGCTTTGGTGCTTCAAGGTAACAGTGAGCAACCCTTCATAAAAGACTGAACCCACAGATGGCAGTAATGGCTCACAAATATAATCCACCCCCCCCCCCCCTCTTCTATAAGTCTGCTCATCTGTGACCTTTCTAAGCCCTTGATCTACACACTGACACCTTGTTAAACCATCAATGAGATTTTATTGACTTTGCAAATCCCAAGACAATCATACGACCGTCACTCCAAGAAAAGAGCCAGAAGACAGTAGGTCAAGAAAGAAATGATTGGTAACTGCAGGAAAGATACTCTTAAATTATTACTAAATGATGATCACAATCACATAGTGAACAATGCGAATGTTGGTACTGTACAGGTTGTGAGTGAAGAGTAGAGCATTACCTGTGAAAGCTGCTGTGGGGGTGATGCCAGGATGCTCACAGCGCTGCAGAATTTAGCAAAGAACTTCTGAGCCAGATGATTGTGTCCTGCTCCTTTAGCCCAGTCTAACAGCATCTTCACACTGGCTTGGATCTGTAAGACCCGGGAGCGCTGGAACCAGCCGCGAGCCGGACCTCAAAACAAGTATCACCAATTTAATTCACTTATTTCAGACACCGCCATCACTGGGCACTGCACAACAACAAAGGTTACATTAAAATGACTACATATCTGGATGATGACAAAACAAATATTTTATGCATTTTATGGGACCTTGAATTGATTCAAAAGGTATTTTTAGGTAAAATGTGTTTTTCACTAAATTAGCAGGTTTATAGTTATCAATCTTATTTTTTATTATTTCAATAAATTATTTCATGTTGCAAATTTTTGTTTTTAGGCACCACAAAATAGGGACACATCAGGAATTCCATGATAACAAGCCATGTACTTTGTAAGATTTATTTCCCGATCATACGTGTGTGAATGGTTTATCTTTAAGTCACTCGGCATGTGTGAACACCATTGTGTGTTTGTGTGTAAGAGCATCTCTGATCCTCTGTCTGTTTTGACACAAAGAGGATTATGGGAGACTGGGGAAATAATCTTCACCTGACCACAAGTAAAGGACATATGTTCAGACATGAAAGACATGTGTTTGGCTTTGCCCTTTAAAAATTAAATCTGATGCTTTTACCACATGCTGGAGGAGCTTTTACAAAGCAATTGAGGCATTGATAAAGATTTTGAAAATCATCCAATATATACAGTACAAAATATTATATTTTGTGACATCAGAGTCATTTATTTCTTTTTTTATCACGTATGATTAAATGAATACATTTTAACACAAATTACCCATGTGTTAATTGTACGGCAAATAACAGTTTGCAGTGAAATTAAAATAACAATAATGCAACACTTGGCTGAAGCCGAAGACAAAGCTGATCTTGATGTTAATATTTATCTCAGTTTATTCAAACAATTTTACGAATGAAATGTGTTCATTTTTTTTTGTTTTGGTTTGCAATTGAAAAAAACACATAACAACTTAAAGCACAGAACGTTGTTAAATATTGAATCAACTGTGTTTGCCAGCATTTCATTGAATTTTTCTTTGAAACTATTTACGAAACATACAATCACTGTCATTTTTTTTATCTTTAATTTAAATATCCAGATGTACAGTGCATCATATCTTTTGGCAGACATTAATTTCATGTTTGAATTAAAAACATGCAAAAACTCTTCCTCTTCCTGTTATTCATGTTTTGTTTGTCTCTGAAACATTATAGAATCATGGCACAGTATCACATTAATGAGGATTACGATTTCCTACACTCAACACTTCTGATTTGTCTTTATGAGGCAGGCTTTGGGCTCTTCTCTGCAGCATAAACAAATTCACAGCCCCTGATACACCTTTCTGACACCATGGGCCCTGATAGTTCAGTATGTTAATCTATCTGGAAGCAGGTGCAGCATTAGGGAAGGAAATGGTGAAATTAACAAAATGTCCTGTTTGTTTAAAAGTTAAAAACTATTTTGTGCAAGTTCATATAAATTTTGTTGTACAAGTTCAATGGTGAATGGTGATTGAACAAAAAGAACATATCTTGCACACTAGAGGGCAGGATAAACATCTTTCTACCTTTCACTGGTTTGAATTCATTGTGATGCTATCAATGTGACTAGCTGTTGCCATAGCAGCAGAGGAAGTTTAATGAATTAAAACACGGTGATTGTCTGGCAGAAATCATAGAAGTGCAGGAGCACACCTTTATCAATAAGCTGGTTGAAAAGTGAGACGTTGGTGAAGAAGAAGAGGTAGGCGAACATCTGACTCTGAACCTCTGAATGAACCTGGTACTGCTGGAGCAGGTCTGATGTGGTCTGAAATACACTGACGACCCGACGAACCGCCTCCGGCATCACACACACGGCACACACACACACTCCTGCTCCCCGGCGGCACTGCTCAGATGAAGTATCCGTCCCAAATGGGTTACAGTCCAACAACCCCGGCAACACAACATAGAGCGTCTGAAAGAACAATTTTAGAAATCTGATGAGATTATAACACTTTTAAACACAATATCATAATGTTCAAAAGTGTTTCTTCTCCAATCATCATCATACTGTAAATAATATCGCATTGGTCCAAATAACACACATTTAAAACTTAAAATTGAATGACATTTATAAGCATTTTAAAACTAATTTTGATATGATGGGCATGAATGAAGAGTGAATGGACAGCTGTGTAAACTGTTAAAAAATAGTGTTTTTTCATAACTAATAAAGAACCTTTGATTTAAATTATACAAATAAAAATGCAATTGTACAGCACTTAAAATTTGATTACAATCTCATCACAGAAACTCAAAGCACAAAATATTCTTTATCATTTAAAAAATGAAACCCACTTATTCAAAATATTCACCAGGCAACAATGAAATACTTCAAGAACATATTGATTAACATTTTCTAGATTTTTCGTCACAGATCAACAGTTTTCATTTTCTCAGAAAATTAAAAGAATCCCTGAATTTCTGAACCATTCGTTTTTTTTTTTAATCCAGCTATCAATTTAACCAGAAGACATGAAGAGGAGCACACCTAAAACATACAGGAGCCAGCAGTCACCCGTACACACTGAAGCACTGAATAATTCATTCCCAGCAGTCCTTCTAACGTCTTCTCTGGGTGGTGCCACACATATTAGGTAACACCAGCCTTTACCTTGGTGATGTAGTAGACACACTGCTGAAAGGTGTACATGATCACTTCCTCCAGGATGGTCATGGCTTCTTCGTTAGCTGATATTGTTGCTGACAGAAGAGATTCTTTGGAACCAGCTGGAATCAGGGATAAAACCACAATTAGACCACGTGCAACATCTTATCCCAATGATTTAAAATAGATCTATTGATATAAAATACATGAATCTTAGATTAAATCTATACAATTAAATGACATACGTTTTGATCTTGTGAAGTATTTTTACATGGTTATAAAACTAAATAAACTGATATCTACAATCATTTCAGTAAGTATGTGCTGAAAAGTTTCACAATTTTCACATTAGCTTTTTTTTAAATCTTTTAGTAGTTGTATGGATTAAAAGTAATCTAAAATAAAAACTTTATTGAAGAAAATATGTCCAAATATCTCTATAAATGTCATGCATGCTAAATAAATAAAGCTGTATATAGTACAGATGGGAGGTTTCTGCTTTAGTCTCGTACCCTTATCATCCATGTGCTCAATGGTCTGCATGTATGTTGGTGACTTCTGTTGGATGAAATACAGTATTTCGATGGCATTGGACATCCAGAAGAAAATGAACTGGAGATCTGGTACAAGATCTGAGATGCTGAGCAATGAGAGGGAGGCAGGATCTTGACTGCTTTACCACACACACAAAAACACATGTGTTAGTTTGGATCATCCCCCTTTACTCTTTTTAAGACTCTGTGTGACCTTACGGTGTCGCACATGAGAAGTGCTTGTGTGTGCATACGTCTGAACACGATACTTACTGCTGAGCTTGCTTCTGCGCCAGCTCCTTTGTCTTCTCCTGCGAGGCACACACAGAGGCGGCAATTAACGGGATGTGATTCTCAAAAGCTTCACGTGGGAGGTTTAATATCGTAGAATCAAATCCACATTTTCACCCTTTCCTTTCTGGCTTTGTTTTGTGGCTGTTTTACAGCAAGGCTGAAAACTGTATTTTAATAATGAATGAGTTCAAAGACGGTCAATAAATGCTTAAGGCGGGTTTCATTGAGACTTGATTAAAAGGAAAATGACAAAATGCTCTATTGATAAATAGACAACAGCAAATGCATCTGCCAAGAAATGCTGAAGGGCATGAGAGGTGACTTTGAGCCTTGACGCTTAGAGAAGATAATCAATCTGAGGGTCTGAGGCTGATGCTTGACATGCAAGTACTTTTGGTTGTAAACTCCTCCACCTGAGCAAATTTACAGTGACAGCATGCAATACTGTTAGTGTTTCCACGTTACGTGTATAATAAATCAGTTTTTGATGGGAAATGTTTCTGTCCAGACATGTTTGGTTATTTTGAAAACTGTTTTTTCTGCACCATTACGCTGTTCGTCCACACATTTTCATGTAATTTTTTAAAACAAATGACAAGGTGCATCATTTTGAAAAAACTATCAACTCTATTTACTTGTGGATAGGGGTTTATGAGTTTTTTAGGTGGAGTTTGTCCATCTAATCCTGCCCTGCACTTGGGGTCACTGCTTTGTTTACAAAGACCAAGTGCAACACTGGATGACACAAGGACTTGTTGTTTACTGAGCGGTCCTGGCTTACAGAATATGTACAATTATGTGCATATGTTTACTATTTACATATGTTTACTACTCGTCAAACATAGGTGCCTGTTTTGCTAACTCAATGCTGAATACTAGTTTTAACAAATTGCTTTTCAGAGTTTTATGGAGGTTTTGAAGTTAAACTGAAGAAAGAAACACCCTTGAGTTCTGATACATTTTTGTCTGGTTACTACTTCAGCATCCCAAAATTTGGTCACCAAGGTCTGCTATTGGCTGCAACATAATTCACAGTACACCAGTTCTCATTGGCTCCTCCTTCAGGTTGAGCATCAAGGGTGGGCTGAACATTTCTGGCTGAGCTCAGCTAAGTCTGGACTTACAGAGTAACTGCACAGAAAAATCCCAGTTTTCAAACTTCAACCTCAAGAACCTCACTGTGTATGTGTGGACAAAGCCTTGTGGTCCTGAATGGTGAGCGTGCTCAAGGGTGGAACGCAAATAGCAACTTGTATGGTCACATAAACTGCCTTGATGTTCATCTCATCTGTTGAAGGTTTTGCTTTGGCAGGCCTTGGAGTTAAGCACCGCTGAGAGCAGATTAGCAATTAAAACCCAACCTCCATCAGCTGATCACATTTCCATGGATTCGATTGGCTGAGGTGCTTCATCAGCTTGCTGTTTTATGTACCACCCCCTTACCATTACTTCAGAACTTGCTGAACTAAACGTAAAACAGTTTCCCGCTGTGGTCTTTGCTGCTCCCTCTGTTCTGAGAAGGTAGCTGTCCTCCCTAACTCCATAGGAAGGGTCCCTGCAAATTTGCTGCTGTTTATCATATTAACTTTTCTTGGAGATCACAAAAACGAGTAGATTTTTGAACAAAGCCATGACAAATTAAGAATTGAGCTATTATTTTTACAGTTTAGATGGAATTGAAAGGTGCAGCCAGAAGCTAGAGGGAGTCCTGAAGGAGATATTTTTGAGGATGATGTTCTTTTCTGAAGAGTGAGGAGCTCTGTTACTTGGGAGAAACTTAGAATGGAGTCACTTTACATTGTTTAGAGTGGTTTTGAAAAAGAACCACATGATATGGAGTGTAGAATGTAGTTTGTTTGCTGATACAAAAAATTCTAAATTCCTCCATGTTTTTATTTCATTATTATTCCTTAGAGCAATCATAATGTTCTGCATCAGAACTAAATCACTAGTCCACCGTACTAGTATTGTAAGTCAGCTTGGACTGTTAGAGGTAACCTGGAAAATAGGACTTTTTGTTTCAGAAATTGATCAAGAGGATTTATAAAAACGTGGTAAGGACTAACCCATGCGATGGTCTGAATCCTTTTGGCGATCTTCAGCAAAAGTTTGCCGAAGCTGCCCGGTGGAAAAGTGTTGGCTGAGTGCTTGATACATAGACAGAGCAAATACGCTGGTGTCAGCTTGTGATCATCACTGCTCGGCTCAATCAGAGTCAACACCCTGTTCACCAATGGGTCCTCGTGAGCCCGTTCAAACTCTAACACCAGCTTCCTCTTGAGTGCCCCTCTCGCTGGAGCCTTTGAACTGCGCCGAGATGCTGCAGGTTCATGTAAAGCAGCTCCACACATCCGACAAGCTTCCCCTTTCTCAGAAATGACCCCGGAATCACTGTCACAGAGTTTTGCTAGAGCACGAAGCCTGGTGAGGGTTTGGGCAGGAAGTGGTTTTGCACTCAGTGGGTCTTTGTACAGGAAGATGTAATGAGCACCAAAGGACAGTAGATCCCCGTGGCGTAGAGGAGTGGGCCGCTCAATTCGCATGAAGTTAACCAGCACATTGCCATGGGCGACGGGCTCAAGAAGCAACCGCTGGTCTGAGGATGAACGCCGCTGAGGAGCACGACGGATTCTGCAGTGAAGTGGAAGAACGTCCGGAGAAGACAGACAGATGTTAGGTCGCGCTGACGCTGTTTCCTGACCAACGGTGTGCTGCTCTCGATTCAACAGGTAAACCAGGCAGTCCTGAAAAAGAAAACCGATCAAAATAAATTAACATTTCAGATTGAAAGAAGGAGGACCAGGAATCAGAGAGTAAAGGATGGATAGATAGATGGAGGTTTTCTTACCTGTTGGTTGTAGCCCTGAAGGAGCAAGAGGTGTTGGGATTGGTAGAGTGAGTGTTTGACTCCTCCTCCATCTCGTTCTTTACGGGCCTCTGTCTCTCGAGCTGAGCGTGTCCTGATAGGTCCAGGTAGTGTGGAGTAGTAGCGCTTAGGCTCATCTCCAGGCAGACCCACCAGGTTCAAACTGGTTTCACTGAGGCTACGGCAGAAGGTGGTGCCGTGTTGGAGCGTCATTGTTCCTTTGGCACGGTTTCTCTGCAGCTTCCTTGCCTGAGCATTGATATCTGTTACACAAAGGAATGGTGAAGGTTAATTTAACTCACTGTCTTCAACACTTTATAAAAATATGCTACACAGAAACCAATTTAAAGTAACAAATTAAATAAAAAACGTTGTTAACGTAACAGTTCCACTAAAATTAACAACACATTTTTATATACTTAGAGTAAACATTTAACTTGGAGTGGATATGGTGGTGAAATGCCAAGCGTATTAGTGGAAATGTTGGGTTTATGTCATGCCCCAACTCACCAACGTTTATTCACCAACGTATCATTTTTTTAAAAGTATATATGGATGACATTATTTTTTAATCTCTGATCTCATTTAAACCCTTTTTTCTTTACCCAACACATTGTAGTAATGTGGATTGAAAAAAATATAGCAGCCATAAAATCAAATCCATGAAGGCATGCCATAGCATACTGGTACAGTAGGAACATGCAATGAGGTGCAATAACCAGGCAGGGCATTGCAATGTGGTTTAATTCTAATCAGAATGTTGATATCTGACTCGAGTATAAAGCATTTACAGTAGACTATGAAAAGAATGGCACACTGTAAATGGAGGTGGGGCTGGTGGTTGATGCTGTACCTGAGGACAGTCCCCACCTTTAACAAAAGCTGTACAGGGCTGTATCAAACGCCAGCCCCGGGGGGAGCTCCGGTGGCATCTACCATGCCCACTTCTACTCAAGCTTGAGGATTGCACGGGTGAGTTTGTGTGGGTCCCTGGGCATGGGCAAACACCACAGCAAATAGAAATCACCAACAGAAACATAAGAATACACACAATTCTATGGATTAACTGGGGTTCAAACTGGTTGTGTCGAGATTCAATCATTTTGTGAGTAGCTAGTTTGGAATTATTAAACGTAATTCCTATATAATTTCTCATGTCTCTCAAGATCAGACTCAAGAGCATTAGCATCATTTAGAAGATAATTGAGAAATGTGTTGGATGTTAGGACTTGTGGTAGCTCAGTAGCCACTTCCAGGTCTTAAACTAGGCCCCATCATTCTTTTGTTTACCAACCACCATTTCATCTCAAAGACCAGAGAATCTCTACATAAACTGCTTGAGTGAACTTTTGCAACTAGATGGGTAAAGTCTGCATCACAAATACCTGGTCCACAAACACCTGGAGCTTAAAAAACAATTTTTTAAAGGTGCCTGTTAAACAATCTGGTGGCTATGGAGGAATCATTAATGTCATTAAAAGGTTCCATTCTCACTGTGAGTGATGCAGACCAAGTCCCACATCCCTAGCATTTTCTGAAGCTGAGATATAGATCTACTGATTTAGTTGCTAGGCTAAAATTTTTAGTTGCTATGGTGGAGTCGGTGACATAATATAATCTGTCTAGTGTCTATATTAATAAAATAGGCCAACACCCATGTCTATATGGTTTTCCTAAAAAAAAAAAAAAGGTCAATAAATAAGACTGTCAAATTTTATTCTTCAATTCAGTTTTTGTTTGAAGGAAACAGTAGAATGATCTGATGACCCAATCCTGCAAAAAAAATTCCCAGCGGCATCTGCCACCAAGTATATGTGAGAGTTTGTGAATGCAGATGGTGCTGCCGACTTGTTTATGTAATCCCCCTCACCACCACCCTTCTTCACCTTTGCTCATCTGTGACCTTCCTGAGCCCTTGATCTATAGACCAACACCTTCTCATAGCATCACTGGGTTCTTATTGACTTTGAAAAGTGCTGGACAATCATATTCAAATCCACAGCAGCACCTGTTCCTATGAAGAAGAATCAGTTAACACTAACCCAAGTTTAGGAAAAAACAACATGCTTGAGAACCAATCTTCTGCTAAGTCTGTTACTGATAATTAGAATGCAGTTAGATTCAGCACTTTCAGGAATGAGTCATATCTCGTCCTTTGAGAAATCATGCACCAAATCACATTAGCAAACAGACGATCGCTGTTCCATAACAAATTACTTGAGAATGTTAGACTAACTGGATATTTCAGAAACCCCTATCATATATTTCAAGTGAACTCTTGATAGAGTTTAATGGTGAAGCTATGATTCCTTTGGCTTTGTTTGAACACTAGAACAACTGTGTGATGTATTTCACAGTAAAAAAAAAAAGGATACAAAGTACAGTATTAAAGCACAAAGTGGTAAAATTGAGTCTTGGCAATAAAAAACACAAATTTCTACTTTTACCAATTTGAAAGTGTACGCTAAATTACAATAAAATTGTGAATAAATTATACCAACAGTACTGCAGGTACTTAGTCAGAGCTATTAAAAGAATTTGGTAAAATGACAATAATTCTATATTTGGGAAAAAAAATATTTCTGCACAGTGCACACAAATACCTGGAATGTTACTGTTACAATTTTTTGTAACACATCAAAATAATCAAACTACATTTTAAAAATATTAAAATACAATTGTTCGTTTATTTTTTTGTTGCCATTTCTTAATCCATTTGGCAGACACTTTTATCCAAAGCAACTTACATTTGAATGAATGAAAACATTTTTTTTATTATTTGTCAATTCTTGCTTTCCTTGGGATTGAATGCTCTACCAACTGAGCAGCAGGAAAGCTCAGTTGGTAGAGTTCATTTTTATTCTTTAATCTATGCCACATATTTGTATGATAAATTGGTCTTATTAATTTTTTTAGCATTTTTTTATATTTTAATTTTATATACATAATTTTTAGACTATGCAAGAGATTTTCCCAGATTTAGGACACTTTTCTCAGTGTACAGAAACTAGCTCAGGCATTGGGTGAAAAGCAATACAACCTGAATATAAATTATCCAGAATATTATTGAATTAACATGCTCGCTGGGTTTAGGCCCAATGGCCACCTTTTTAAATGAGTAATTTAGTACATCACCAGGAGAGAAAAGAAAGGAGGGGTGAGGCAGTGTTATGACTGGTCTGCAAATAATTGCACAAATAAACGAGTGAAACTGAGACCTCAGTCAACCTCCTGGATGCCAGCCATACTACAGCAAACCCACTCATGCATTTCACTGTGGCACCTGCTCTGACATCTGTGTGAGGGCATTAGTGAACCTGAGCTGCCTTGGAGAACCTAGAACAAGCAATGTGTGCTGGCACTTACAACCGCATTGAGATGTTCAGGATTATTCGGCAACACTTAAAAAGTAATGTGACAGCAACATTTAAAGTTCGTTCAAAGATAGCTTTAAAGGGACAGTGGGTTTGAAACCTAGGGAAAGCAGGCCCTGATCTATTGATGTTATTCCTTGAAATGTAACATCAGTAAATGATTCAATTCTAACATTTACTTATCACCAGTTTTTAAGCCTCTTTTGAATCTGAATCTGTCTCTTTTTAGCATTTTTACGAAAATAACGAAAAATTACAAATAGACACCCAGAGAAGTGTTTTCACAATTTAGTATTAAGTATCCTTAATGTGTTCAATTGGCTTTTCACATTTGGCACAAAGAAAATCTGACCAACAAAACTATAAAGTCTGAGAACCTTTCTATGTCAAATGTATTTATTTATTTATTCCAAGGATTATTAACTAAACTTTTGAGAACCACATTTTTACTAGATTTTAACATTTGTAGTACACATACTCAAAAATGTATTGCAGTAGGTTCCCTTGAAATGTTGATTTGTCTCAACCTTTTAAGATAGACTATAGTAGTTCCCTATTTATGTATAATACAAAAAATGGGGTACAGCCACATAGCTTCATAATGATCTTTCAAATTCATCTTTTTGTCATAAACGTACCATGTAAAAATATCACTCCTTTGATGATTTCCACTGTTTCGTGTTGTGTGTTTTTGGCGTTGTGCATTTCTATATCTTCTTTTGGTTCTTAGAGAGGTTTTGTACAATTCTAATTCATTCGCTATGATGACAGCGAGTGAAACCTGTCTTGAGGGACATATCCAAACCAAGCCCACTCAGAGAACCACGGTCAGACCTTACTGAAATCTGGTGGAAGAGTGCCATTTGATTTTGAGAATGGCACAAAATTTTAATTTAAAGCTTGTTCAGTCTTAAAGCCTGACACATACCAAACATACATATATTGATTGTGTTTAATGGTAAACTGTTATTTGAACCAAATTTCAAGACAATCAAGGATGATTTTGCAAAGTTAATTGGTGCAGAGTCAGATTGTTGCACAACAAGCTCCAAAATCTGGGTTTAAATCAAACAGTGGCAACAGAGAGTAAAACAATTAACCTTAACTCTCTTTACCAGTTTGTACCTTAAATACCTTAAAAGATCTGTCTTTTGTACCTAACTAGGAAACACTTTCACACATCAAGAGCATCTTCTGCAAACCATTTGTTTCTTTACCTGCAGTGATGGTGTCCTTCTCCTTTGCTGCTAGTTCCTCCACCTCAGCTCTCCGTCTGAGCTCAAACCGCCGAGAGTAACCCTCCTTCGGCTTCCATAGGTCCTGCAATAGAAGCGGCTTTTCATTGCTCCCTAGTGCCCGCAGACACTCAGTCCTCCACCGTCGATCGGGGCCCTCAAACCGGCCAATCACATCACAAAGCACGTAATTACAAACTGAGGCTTTGTTTAGGGAATATCTGTCAAGTGCTTCTTTAATCAACTCCTGGGCGCTGGATCGAGGGGTGGCAAGAACACTTTTGTAGTTTGCACCAGCACTGATTTCATCACCAAAGATCTTCAGTACACCGGGAGCTGATGACTGGGTGGAGAGCTCACAAGGGTCATCCCGTACCTGCTCGGGCAGGTCTGTCACAGAGCGACGGTCCCGGTAACTTAGTGTCCGGTAGAGAACCTGCGTGAACGTGCGACTTTGGCGCTTCAGCCGGTTCTTGGATGGCAGAGACATACTGGCAGAGGAGGAACCGTAGAACATGGTGCCAAGGCTTGGATTGGTTAATTGCTCTCCTAGAACTGAAACAAAAACAATATCTCAATATTTTTCCCCATAAATTGTGAGGTTCCAAGTAGAAACTTTTCAGTGTGCCTCTGAAAGAGGAAAGTACTGAAGCTGCAATTCATGAACTGGCCACTTGAAGCTGGTGTCAGAAGAGAGCAGACTGCTAGTGACATCTATGTCACAGAGCTTAAGTGAGCAGGAGCTAAAGAGAACACCAGAGGGGAGGGGTTACAGACCATCAGAGGGGAGGGGCTAAACAGATTTAAAACTTGACCCTACACCAACTCCTTACCTTAACCCTCCTGGGACTACACAGATCTAACCCTGACCCTACACCAAATCCTTACCATAATCCTCCTCGGGCTACACAGATTCCAACCCTGACCCTACACCAAATCCTTACCATAATCCTCCTGGGACTACACACATCTAGCCCTGACCCTAGACCAACTCCTTACCTTAACCCTCCTGGGACTACACAGATTCCAACCCTGACCCTACACCAAATCCTTACCATAATCCTCCTCGGGCTACACAGATTCCAACCCTGACCCTACACCAAATCCTTACCGTAATCCTCCTCGGACTAAACAGATCTAACCCTGACCCTAGACCAACTCCTTACCTTAACCCTCCTGGGACTACACAGATTCCAACCCTGACCCTACACCAACTCCTTACCTTAACCCTCCTGGGGCTACACAGATTCCAACCCTGACCCTACACCAAATTCTTACCATAACCCTCCTGGGACTACACAGATTTCAACCATGACCCTACACCAACTCCTTACCTTAACCCAGGGCTCTAGAGTGCGATTTTGGCAAGCGCGCCTCTCAATTCGCATTTACCGCGCCGCTGAAGCCTCAGACGCGCGCAAACGCATCTTTGCATTGACTTAACATGGAAACCCTCCGCGCTTACCGCGCGAACCACGTTCGATGTGAACTACCTTTACAGCGGCAGGCAGCTGCAAACAGATCAGACGAGGCCGAGATGATAAAGTTTAACGTTGCCTACAATATTGCAAAAGAAGAACTCCCCTTCACCAAATTCAAGTCCGAAATAATTCTTATGAAGAAAAATGGCTTGAACGTAAACCCGACGTACAGCAATGATGTTACGCGAGTTAATCATTTACAAGTCAATATTGTCTATGGACAGTGATTTAAAAAAAATTAATAAATAGAGAACTAAAAAAGTGAACTTGTGAAAATGCGGTGTTAAATGTGATGCAGTTGAAAATTTGGGTGCACCTAACTTTTGTGCTGGTGCACCTAAGAAAAAAATTTAGGCGCACCAGTGCAACCAGTGCAAAAAGTTAGTCTAGAGCCCTGCCTTAACCCTCCTGGGACAACACAGATTCCAACCCTGACCCTACACCAACTCCTTACCTTATCCCCCCTGGGGCTACACAGATTCTAACACTGACCCTATATCAACCCCTTACATTAACCCTACACCAAATCCTTTAGCCTCTGATTAAGCAATTGAAGCTATTGAGAAAGATGGGGTAATGCATCAAATGTGTAATGGGTAATAAACTCTTCTCCACTGTGAGGTGAAGCAACCTATCCATATGATACTATCTTGGCAATAGTATGGAATGGTAACCATTTACCATAAAATTGTGAGGCACATGACAGAACCAGTTCAAGCAGTACAATAAACACAAACTCGAAAAAGGCAGGATGGGCAAGGCTGTATTTTTGTCAAAAGAAAACATTTATGCTGCCCAGTTTAGGATGGAAAATAGAGTTTATGGAAAGAATGTGAACAGTTGTGGGGGAGATAACAATGCTCGATAACATTCAAAAACAATAGCATGCACGTTATACACTCCATCTAGTGTAGGATGTTTGATTGATACTGCAGAGATGATGGGTGACCTGCGCTGCAGACACAAGGAAACACCTTCTGACAGTGTGTTGTTTAAGGGTGGAGAAAGAGAGAGAGAGAGAGAGAGAGAGAGAGAGAGAGAGAGAGAGAGAGAGAGAGAGAGAGAGACTGCATCAGCTAAAATCCTCTCTACTCGGCAGTCTAAACCAGGACCATCTGCTCGTGCAAACACTTCACCTCACTCTCCTATTTACAAACTGCTCCTCATTTTAACTTCTTCTCCAAATAAAGCTATTGCTAGCTGTACATGCATGACATCCCTACAAACATGAAAACAGCTCCAAGATTTAAAAGGTACAGAACACAAGACGTGTATGAATAATTTACCCCTTTAACACTTTACACCACATGGTCAGGTAAAAGCACGTGGGTATGGGCATCACTTTTTAAAGGGCCTGGTGTAACAAAGAAAGTTGTATCTGTTCTCTCATAAAATGACTCATAAAAGCAGTACGTGCGATACAGCAGAATGTTTCTTACCTGGTGATGGTATCTCCCCGGAGTGCTGAAGGCAAGCTCGTCTGGAGAATGCATTAATTTTACAGCAGAGAGCGCGTCACTGACTGCGGGTTTCCACTGGCAACCGCGCGAGCCAACAAAGGCACCTGCTCGCGGCTCCTAATCCGCTTGGTGCGTCTTAACGGGGCTCCGCCAGCCAGTCTCAGCGTCCTGATCCCTCACAAGCCTCTCGCTTGACTCCTATTATTGACATTTGCCCGTATTTCTTCTTGGTCACGTAATAAATTAGCTTTATGTTCCGGTGGGGTACAGTTTAGGTCCGCCCAGTCAGTCAGAGAATGCGACAACGTCTACCTGTGCCGTAGTGAGGTGTCAAACACATCTACTTATAAATTAACCGATTGCACATCTTAAATGTTTACCTGCCGAATATGTGAGTTGAAGGAGCTTTTTTGGTGCAGTCGCTGAAGCGGGTTATCCTCTTTCTCCTGTTTTATTTGCCAGTGTCCACTGGCTTCGCTACAGTATGCATGCTGGGCTTCGGCTTCTGCATTCCCTCAGCCGACAGGAGGCGGAAATAGCCGAGTGGAGCCGAAGATTTGACAGCTTGGGACAACCACAATCCTTTCGATGAGAGTGGATTGGGACACATATACTTTGAAACACCATAATATTCGATCCATAAAATTCTGTGCAAGCTACTTATGTCATGGAACGCATTATTATTCATACCCAAATGGTTTCATGCATTTAGTTGAGTTGCCACATCTTCTGGAATAAACAGGAGCTTATGTACAAAATAGCCCTGATTTGGGGAGTTTTTAAGAATATCTTAAAACATTCTTGTTTAGACAAGCCTATTCTCTGTAACTATACCATACTATCGTAAAATACCCCTGCGTACTGTCCTTTTGCTGTTTTACCTGTGTAAAGGTGTTTTTTACAAAGTCATGTAGGGTGTCCTTGAGGAGGCCTCTCCAAATATGTATTATTATTATTAGTAGTAGTATTATCCATTTAGGGAAGAAAATTAATTATAAAGGAAATGGAAACATCGCATACAATTTCGTAAAAACTGAACCAAAAATTGTTTCTGTTTTGGATTGTTAAGATAATATTGAAGCAAAACTAATAATCTTGATTTGTTTGTTTGTTAGACTAAAATCACTAGACAGAAACATGATTAACGAGTTCTTTGCTCTTAATTTAGAAGGACATGGCAAGAATAATGAAGCAAATAGACTATACTGATATTTTTTAAAAATTAATATAGCTTTTTAGCACTGTCCCAGACACCCAAAACCATGGTGTCCAAGCGGGACAAAATACAAACAAGCTAAAACTAAAAATGAGCATTTAATTGTAACTAAAGTTAAATAAGATTAAATTAATTTACGCATTCTTACCCTGATCCACAACTGCACACAGAGGCATCTGAAGGCTGCATGTGGATAGGCATAGCCTACTTTAGCTCTGAGCTATATTCACATGGCTATGATCCATATTTAGACTCTCCACAAAATAATAATCTGAATGAGAACAAATAATTGAGGAATTCATAGCACATTAATATTAAATCATAATCAAATGAACCATTTTATCCATGGTGTAAAAACATATATTTTAATCATTACTTTGTTAAATATTAGTACATAACATATGTTGTGATATATAAGGGATGTCATTTAATCAAAAGCTGTGCTGGAATAAAGCAAAGGAAAGTAATTGGGATTACGCATTTAATGTGATTTGTGCACTTAAATGTAAAAAAAGCTTGTGTCAGATCTCTATGAATAATTTATTTATCTGAGATGACTAATCTCTTATCTCCTAGGGGTGTAAAGGATATACTGCAATATGTCATAAACCAAAAGACCCTAATTTTGTAGTAAATTTGGTTCATTAGAATTGATCTGTGAATATTACGCACAACACTGATTTATTTGAGACAAAACATTAAGTAATGATTAAAATACAATTTTGTAAATTATCTTAAAACTGTAAAACAATTGTGACATCTGCTGGCAAGATTGAGGAACTGCTGTTTAATGTATTTCAACTTCAGCAGCTATCCATGGAAGATATCATTTACTGGCAGTTTAGCATTTGACAGATGACTTAGTTGCCAGCATAGTAAAACAATAAAAACATAATAATATATTATATTCAATCCTGCTTAAAAGGTAAAACATTGCAAACCACAGAAATATATATATCTGACAATGGGTGAATATTTTTTTAAGGATCTAAAGTTATTGAAGGTCATTTCACTTTTTTACTACGCAATTCCTTACGTGTCCATCCATAATTAAAGTCTTCAGTGAACAAGAAAATACATCACAATTAGAATTGAATTGTAGTCTACATGAAAACAAATGAAAATGCCTTAAAGGCAAGACATAAAATTAAGTTAATTGAGTAATGAAGAGACTTTACTGAGATCACATTGCATGACGTTTATTGTTTGTATCAATCTATAAACAAAGAACATACAAATTAATTAAACAGAACTTGAAGATTGATCCAGAGAATGAAAGTTTTGTTGACAAAAGCATTAGCGAGAAATATACTCTTTAATTACTGTTACAAAACTGGAGCGGTGCAAACTTTGCAGCGATCCCAAACACTGTCTTGTAAAACATTCAAATTCCACATTTGCACAAAACCTTGAGTCTCAGCTTTGATATTTACAATGAGGTGTTGGGTTTCAAGTGTTTTCAGTCATTTTACTGAATTCCTCACTTACTCAACTCTCCAGGTTTAAGGACATATTGGCAGCCTGGCAAATGACTTTGATTTACTTAAGAATTTTGCTGAAACTGTGCTTTAATCCACATGTAACTTGCTTGTAGTGCTTTTTCCCTTCGTAAAATACACACCTTTTCTATTTAAGGTGTTATAGGGAACAACACATTTTGACCTCATCTTATTTGATGTCACAAACATGGAAATCCAAGAACAGCTTGGTTTAAGAGTGAGGTGTTTCAATCAATTACGCACATGGTGGCGTACAAACACTAATAAACCATACTTCTTTTAAAACACCTGGAAAGGTTTGAACTTTATCTGAAGTCCGCTTTATCCTGAAACATTCGCCATCAATTACTGAGGATTTCAAAAGTGAGCGCACAAACATTTTGCACATTCATTAAGCACAAGCAAACACAAATCAACAAGCATTTAATAAATCTCAAGACTGAGGGGCAGTGAAAACTGTGTGATGCATGTAAACTGTAACTGTTAACTCATTAAACACTATATATACACACACACAAAGCCACTTTATTAGTTACACCTTGCTAGATCATTGGGGATGGAATAAGTCAGCGGCAATGCTCAAGTAGGCTGTTAATGTTGATTTAATGGTCAATTTGTATTAATGGGCTCAAAGTGTGTCAAGAAAAGATACCCCTCCCCATTACGCCACCATCACCAGCCTGAACCATTGATACATGGGAGGATGGATCTATGCCTTCATGCTGTTGACACCAAATTTTGGTGTTTTTCCAATCTTCTATTGTCCAATTTTAGTGAGCCTGTACAAACTTTAGCATCAGTTTCCTGTTCTTAGCTGACGGGAGTGGCACAAGGTGTGGTCTTCTGCATACCTTGATAGTACCGAGTGGTTATTTGAATTATTGTTGGTTTTCAGCTCAAACCAGTCTGGCCCAACAACCATGCCATGTTCAAAGTCACTTAAATCATATTTCTTCCCAATTCTGATTGGTTTGAACTGCAGCACATCATCTTGACCATGTCTACAGCCCTAAATGTATTGAGTTGCTGCCATCTGATTGGTGAGAAAATAGACAGGTATACCTAATAAAATGGCCGGTGAGTGTATATATAATTTATATAAAAGAACATTGAAAAAATATACAAAAAGCAGTCAACAGCATAAGAAATGGAGAACACATCACAAACCCAACAGAAGTCAACACATTCACTAAAACTTTGTGATTTTATGTCATTTTCAGTTCAGGACTGTTTACAATCATTTATCATACTCACAAAACTCAACAGCACTGGCAACAAGCTCCAGAACGGCAGTAAAAGAACACCAATATCTATGGTGCCAGATATTTACATATAAGCATGGAAATTCATAAAATGAGGTCCATAGAAAGCCATTAAATAAACACTAAGGGGAAAACCACATTACTAAAATGTAATACATGTAAATAATCTTGCCATGAAACAAATAAGTTTACTCAGTGGCTAAACATATTTTGCATACATAAATTAGAAATAAAACCTAATGCTCTGCATATTTATAAATAATATAATAAATACTTACATTGTAAATGCCGTGTACACTTACATCCAGTGTTATTACATCCATAAAAGCAGTGTAAAGAATCACACAACATGTAAATACTTCAGATTCTTGTACAGATTCTGTATTCTTGAGTTTTTCTAAATGACTTTGAACAATCTGTGGCTGTGAAAAATCAACAATTCCCTGTAAAAACGAGGACCTTTCGCCCAAAGTAAACCCACTTTAAGTGAAGAGGAGTGGCGGTACAGTATCAGACATTGAGAGCAACCCTGAGAGCCAAATCTTTGGCTGATGGACTGATTCTGCTACACAAACCTTGACTGCGGTTAAAAATGAAAATAAATAACCAAACTACGGTAAACTGTGGTACCAAAGTCAAGCAAGCACCTAATACTGCAGTCCCCTGTGCTCTTCAAAACCACAGTTTATCTTTTGCCGAAAGGGGGTCACACATTTGTGTATTTCAAATTGATTTCATTTATTTACCAATATTCTTTGAAATCTATTCCTTTTGGTTCTTAGAAGTCCTTTTAAGAAAACTTAATAGATAACAGCACGTACGGCATACACTCATTTGCCAAAAGTATTCACTCATCTGCATTTAAAACCATTTGAACTTGACTTGGTGCCATTTTAACCATTGACCACCCTTTGTAGCTAATAAGACCCCATGAATAAGGACGCTGACTAGTGGTCAGAAGGTCATTGTTCCAAACCCAGCTCATGAAAGAGATGGTTGAAGCCGGCGTGACTGATTAAATCACACCCCCTTTCATATGTAACAACCCCATGTGTTTAGGTGAACTTCAGATCCCAAACTCTAAAAATAGAGCACTCCATACCTGGTTATCACAGTACTTTCACAGTTCAACTTTTCACAGATTTTTGACCAAATGCCATCGCATCACAGAACCTTATCTGGGCTCCGGGGGTGTTTGTCTGAGAGCCAAGCTGTCTGATTTTATTCACTTGTGACAACAATGGAATAAAATGTAAACATCTGACTTTAATAAAGTATTATTAACACTTTTGGCAACAGTGTGTATGTGTATACCTACAACATCTCCACTGTAATATATAAATAAATAAAAACACCTACATTTTTATACAGGATGATAATACCACAAAAGGTTGAAATCCTAGAGGTGTACCATTCCTATTTAAAGCAAATATTGTAGTGTTTATTTTTATGTTAAGTCTATATCTAACTATTAAAAATCAAGAAATAAAATAAACTTAATCTGGAATGAATAGCTCAGACAATTTGATTGAATCATCTGGTAACCTCTACAAGCTAATAGTTCTCTTTTAAGCACTTTTGGCATTTTCCAAAGATGTCACACACCTTATAAAGCAACAGACTTGCACTTGACCTGAAGCATGGACAGACTCTGGGCAGCGTAAAAGTAATATACTTTATGAACAAAGAATATAAATACCTCCTTAATGGCAGTGACGGTAGGGAATAATTCCCCAGTTTATAAACCCAGAAACGTCCTAGTCAAGTAAGTACTATCCAGGATGTGTTTGTGTACTCAATTATGGCAGTGATCTTTCATTTGTAAACCATCAGTATGTAATTCTTCTGTACAGTGGATCCGTCTGAGAAATGGACTCATGTTCAGGTCCAAAATAAGAATTGACATTTAATAAAACAACTGTTGCACCACATAGTTTAACGCCCATTAAGTGACTAAATAGGAAGGCGAAACGACTGTAGTAGAAGTATAGTTAGAAACATTTTAGATTTTAAATTGTATAGTATGTGTCAATACAACCTGAATATCAAGGGAAAGTCAATTTATTTCAAAAGTGAAACTTGTTCACGTAACAAAAATTGAAATATGTCAAGCCTTTATTTGTTTCAATTTGAATAATTATGGATTTTAAAAAAAATTGTGACCACTTCTACCTTCCTTTTAAGGTCATGGGGACACCCTGTAAAGGTTGCCAGTGTATCAAAAGGCACTAAACTTCTTCACTCCTAGGAATTCACGTTGGATAGTGTAGCTGCAAATTCTGCTTTTATTTTTGACATAAAGGTCTATAATTCTGGAAGAAGACAGGAGAAGCACAAAAGTCAGCTGTTTAATGGCTAGTAATTTTTTTTATTTTTTATTTTTACTGCTGTGGGTCCACTGTCTTTTATGAAGTCTATAACTGTCTACATGAAAATTTGTGAGTATTTTGTGCAGCTGTCCACAAATCTGGTATCTGGTTCAATAGTCGTGGAATAACTATAATTACTGGAAGACAAACAGTCGTCTGACTTAAGCCCCACAGAAAACTATAATCTATGATCTAGAGGAAGAGAAAGGAACAGAGACCCCGAAATGCAGACAAGCTAATGGACAATGTCAAAGATACTTTGACATTTGTTTCAATCCATAATGATTACAACTGAAAGAATAAAAGGTTAAAAGTTTGTGTGTAGTGAACTATTAAAAAATGCAAGCTATAACTTTCCCTTTATATTCAATTTTTTGACACATATTAATTAGCATTTAAATGAACTTCTGGTACACGAATAGTTCAACCAAAACAACTTTTTCAGCAAAAAAAGCTCAATACTGTTATCACTGGGGCATTCACGTCACAATAGTGCATACTGGAACCTTAAAGCTATTTAAGGACTTAAAAGCCCTTAGTGTATCTTAATTTCTGAAAGGCTAGGAAACCAGTAAGAAGATCCTGATTCAAACATTGTTCAAAACATCACAATTTCTTTTCAACAAGTAAAAAGATTGTAAACGGTGAGTTTTCCTATTTGGTTGAACCATCCCTGTTAATGTGTGCTCTGGTGTGTCACCGGGCCATGCTGCTTGGTTGATTGACAGGCGTGTACAGGTACTTCCAAATGGCGTAGTAGTGGACACCAGCTCCCATGGCAACAAACAGATGCCATATGGCATGAGCAAAGGGCACGATTCCGTCACTTTTAAAGAAGACCATTCCCAACACGTAACACCCGCCACCAACCAACAGCTCACACAATCCCGTCCTGTCTGTCTACAGTGGAAACAGACAGTTCTTAAACAATCAATCACATTAATTCATTTTATGCGTTCATCTTCCTACCATAGAGAGGATGACCATCGCGGGAAAAACTCCCATAGCTGTGTAACAGATGAGCTCCATGACTTTAAACCTGCAACACAAAAAAGCCTTAATGCTATTTAATATTTGAATAATTAAGGGGTGAGACGGCTAAAGACCAGAAATGAGTGGGTGGTCTATGGCTTCAGCTTTGGTCTATAATCTAAGCCAATGTATTTTTGCTTTTCTGTTATTTACTGATACACTGGAAAAAAAAAAATAACTTGAGCATTTTGCTTAGTATCCACAAAAGAAATAATTAATATGAAACTGCTCAAAGTCACGACAGGAGCAGCTTTTGTCTGTCAATCAAAGATTGCTTGCTCACAATTAAACTCACTACTTGGTCTATTTCTACTCCTGAGGAGGATGACGATGATGGTCTATGGAACATGTGCAAAACTTATTTGTTCAAATGATAATTTCCTACACTTTCATTACAATATTTTTGGCAAGAATTTGTAAAATGCCTTTTAGCTGTGATGCCATTTTTGAACAATGCTATCGCTACAAATGGTCAGGTTAATCAAAAAGAAATCTTTTAAAAAGTATTATAAATGTGTTGGTAGATTCCGACTCACCTTTCGTGGAAGAAGAAAACGTACGCAGTTCCTCCAGAAGCCATCACCCAGATGAGCCACCGCATGTGTGCAGCCCATGGGCCGAGATCCCGCAGTGTCAGCCTGACAGAAACCCAACACCATTCCAATAATGCAACTCCCAACGATCAACAACCACCTCAAAGTAACACTTCTCAAAGTTTAAATCGTAGGGAAAGATTGAGTCTAAAGTACAAAGTAACTGAAGAGGTCGCAAGAAGGACACGCTTAAAATAAACTAAGGACATGATTTTTTTGTTTGTTTGTTTGTTTTAATTACATCCACAATATAAACAAAAATGTTCGCACGAAAATGCAAAAACAACATACAAAGTGCTGGAAAGACTATTCCAAATCAACAGGTGGTGGTCCATTACAACACTGAAGTCATTGTAGGCCAATTAGAAGCCTCTAAAAAAGTTTAGGGGTGTGACAATGACAAACCCCACCTCCAGCACCCACGAAAAACCCAGTTTCCGCAGTCCACACAGGCGTCGTTTTCAAAAATGCATTGTTACAAACGTTATTTTTTTTTTTTTCAAAATGACCAGGTACATGTGAACTGGGTTCAAAGCAACTGGAATATTTTTATCTTTGGGTTAAACATCTTTTTTGCCATGTCCCATCTCACTGATTATATCATAAAGCTGTTAATCTCTAAAGCCGTTTGAAAACTCATTCTCAGATTGTTCATCCTTAAAATGCATCTAGCTCACCATGGAGTGTAGGATGCTGCGATGAAGAAATAGATCACCATCCGATCACACATGTGGAAACAGTGTTCAAGTGACCTAAAAAACCTCACAGAAGTTAATTTCTCTTTAACAAATAAAATATTGTCATTATTTTCGACAATCTCGAGTGTTTCATTTACTTTTATGTAACAGTTTATGCAAATAAATATAGAATGTATATATAATCTATATAATATTACATGAATTGAATAAGCAGTTGAAATGGTCCATATGGTCACCTTTTATCAAAATAAAGCTCACTTACCGGAGATGGCTCTTTTTCCAAGAGACAGTATGGAAAACTGTTGAAATGACAAAGAGACTTGAGAGTCCTGCTCCATAGAGCCATGCTGCAATCTCCTCCCAGTGGTCGTCTGACAAGAAATACAATAAAATTCCTCCCACAATGCTGGGTATGATCCAGAGCTGGTGATAAATCACAATCAGAGAACCAGAAGTATTTATTAGTGTATAAAATGATGCTCCAATAAGAGAATAAATCAAGTACAAATATTGCAAAAACTGAATGTTTATTGCTATAAATACTGTGGAATTGATGCAGAGCCAATTTCAATCCAATGCAAAAGTAGCCATTTGGTGAACTGTAGTTTCTAGTCCATCCAGGGGGAATCCGGAGGCTAGCGTGTGCATGTATGTATGTGACGTGATTGGGCTACGCTTAGTCAGTCAAAGAGAGACTGGACAAAATTCCTTTCTTTGAAAAAAAAAGTGGGGCAGCTACTGCCTTCCCCCCTTTGTTCTCTCCTCTAAATTTTTCCCATCATTGGTGGTCTTTGACATGCCTGACGGACTTAGTCAACATTCAAACAGAACTGTGTTCTGCCAAAGAAAGAACTGGGCTGCACCGAGATGTGAAAATAGGGGGAACTACATAAATGTAAAATTTTTGTAACATATGCGTTACATTTGGTTAAATGTTAGATAAAAAAGTACAAGAAGGATAACCTTAATATATATGTCTGGTATTATTTACATGTAATAAGAATAGCATGTTAGGGGAGCACTCATTAAAATACTAATTATTCAACTACACCCCTGATGTCAAATGGAAATATTAGGAAAATGATCTTTAATATCTTTTCTTATCTTATACTGAATATGATTTTTAACATAATGTTTCAGCCTAAAATTTAGTCACAACTTACTCCATGTGTGGCACAGTTGGCAGCATGCTCGTATTCGGTTGGCTGATATCTCTTATTAGAAGGTGCACGATTGTTCATAAACCTACAAATAAGAAAAGGATCATTAATAACAGAGAAGGAAATATTATTCTTGAAATGCAGTACAGTGTAAATACAAGTACAAAGAGTTCCTTTTTTTGTAACAACCAGTTGTGTCAACAACTAAAGGGAAATTATATTAGAAACACTGTGAGCAAATGCGTTATTGCATTTCTGAACATCTTTTTGTTGAAGAACTAAAGCTGGACAAATTATTATGTGACGATATACGTTTTGAGGATGGAGGGGGCTGGTAACCACAGAGACCCAGAGGAGACAAGGCTTTCACCCTCTACACACATCCCTGCACTGATGTCATGGTTGCCATAGAAACATATGAGACTGTGATGGAGAAGGAATAAGACTGTGGGCGCTATTTATTTCTCTATGTGGACAAGAGGCAAATGAGAGAATGTGACCAGCAAACTATAAATCCAGAACTGAATACGCACTACTACCAATACTTTCTGTAAGCATAACTCTGCGGTAACTATCATATGAACATTGTTGAGCGCTGACTACATTTTCTAGCATAACCAGCTTCTATCCCAAGGTCTAATGATCTAAATGTGTTTATCTCACACCATAGTTCAACTTGTAGATAAAACTATTTAAAAGGAACCCCCCTTTGCTGCTGGTTTGTTGGTAAAAAGGTAAGCAAACTAGTATATTATTATTATTATTACTATACAGCCTAGTTATGGTCTACAAAAAAAAAAAAAAAAAAAAAAAAAAAAACAGAAAGATATTTTCTGGTACAATTGAAACTCACGTTCTTTAAGTAACGTCATATCGTAAGGTATAAAAAAACAGGGAAGCATTTATACAGTTCCTGATCGACATAAAAATGCCTTATACGTGAATAAAAGACATTTAATAAACCTAAAGAGGAGTCGAGGCGGCGCTAAACACCGGCCGCTAGCACTAGCCATCAGCACATCCGCTCGGATCCATGGAAACCAACTCATCTCATCCAGATGTTAGCCGTCCGTTTAATAAACGTGACCAGTTAACATTACAGCTACAATAATTATGACAACCCCAATGCCTAGTTTTGACATAAAATACGCTCAAAACGTCGACGTTTTGAAACCACTCCCTTAATCAGCGAATGAACACAACAATCTGCTCTGCATCAATGGTTTTTTTAAAAGCAACACTCGTTTACGTGGTAACATAAATATATTAAGCAACGAATGGGTCACGCAACGTTAATGTTTCAACTGCGAAAATAATCAAACTGTAATTAATCGTCTTTTTCGTTTGTTAAGCGGAGCACGTTACCACCATTAGCTTAACAAATTGACATCGCTGCATACGATTTACACGATATTTGATGAAACATTATTTATATTCATGATGTTACTCACCTCACAAGTTTCATTTAAACGCGTGAAATCTAGCAGCTGTGGGACTCTAGAAGCGTCGGACACTCCGTTCACAGTGTTCTACTTAATTCATTTATTATATATTTAAGCACCAAGTCAACGGTTGTCTGATAAACTGAACGGAAAAGAAACAATCCGGAAGTGATGAACATCAATATTTGGAGCAGACGGAAAATGACTGGATCACGGTTTGTCGTTCAACAGCGCTTAGCTAACTGTTCTGCACAACATCGCCTGAAGCCAGGGATTTTATTTCATCAAGCGCAATTCAACATTTGTTCCCTCTGACACCGCATTACAAGAACATGTGTGTACAACCAAAAAAAATCATGTAATTATCTGGGGAAATAACCACACGACTTGGTTTTAATCAACTTTCGTTTTATTAAAAAACAAAAAAGGAACAAAGCCTATACCCCCCCCCCATCCTTCCTGCAGGACAAGTAGAATGTATACGATATAGAAACAATGGTCTACAATGCATGTGAAAGGATTCCCTATCATTAAAATATATGAATCCATTCTGAATTGTGCTTACAAATAAACAGCTCCCATCAGTGAACCACATTTATTTAATACTTTTGATTAACGCAGATTGCACATCTTTCCTACCAAAAAAGTTTTAACAGCACAGCTGGACTAGGAGTGCTTTTCCACCACATTCTATTCAATTTTAACCATATTTTAATACCCATTTAGACAAAAAAAAAAAAAAAATTATATATATATATATATATATATATATATATATATATATATATATATATATAAAAAGTACTAATTCAGTTTTTACACTTTTAGTAACTACACGACTCCCCTTAGCTCTATTCACCATAGTTTGTCTATACATTTCTTCCACAGACTGATCACTCGGCTAGTGCATTTGTCCACAGTGAATGTCAAGTTTCTTCTTAAAGGCACTTCAAATGGTCTTCAATTCTTGAAACGGTCATGGCACACTTCTGTGCTACCAACTTATTTCACTACATGAACAGCAGGTTGTGTCGGTACATCAACTTCCTGAGGCCATTCTTTCAGAATATGAAATCAGGTTTTCAGTGAACTGTGAGATGGAACCATCATCAGGCTGTGCTCTGGAAATAAAAGCAGCAATGGTTAGGAGCCAACATAAATCAGAGCTTTAATTATTTCTTGGAAACCACAAAAACGAGCCTCAGAAAAAAAATGTAGAATCATCTGCTAAAAAAGCATTCATAAGAGGTGTCAGAAAAAGATGAATTGGTCATCAGCGGCTCAATTTAAAGTTCTTTTTTTACCGTTTCTACAATCAAATGTACTTACCACTAACAATGTATGACAAATGGTGGCAGTCAAAGGCCATAGGTTTCTGCTCTTTCATCAACAGACAGGCCTGAAGAAACAGTTAAACCAAACAATCAGAAACCCCACTTAACCATCCAGAAGTGATGTGCTAAAGCACTTCTATTTTGTAGTACTCATTAATTTAAAACTTCATTTCATGGTATTCCTCCGACTGAAAATAAATGCGGCAGGGCACCGCATTAAACAGTAGAGCTTGAATTTATTTCTTGAAGAAAAAATATTTAATTAAAAAATTAATTTAAATTATAGTCTTTTGACAAATCAAATATAAAAAGAAATTAATTTATGGGTGAAAAAAAATCTACTTCATAGAAACTTTTAGATGAGCCTCAGACAAAAAAGTAGAATCAGCTGCTGAAACAGCATTCATAAGAGGTGTCAGAAAATAATAAGTCATCAGCGGCTCAACATAAAGTTCATTTTTACGCAGCCAAACACATTTTTTACCACTTCTAAAAGCAAACATACTTACCACCTCGCCATTACTGAGTCGAAATCAGGAGCGCCTGTTAAAGGCAACTGCAGCACTCAAAGGCCTTTATTAAGACACACTTGAAACGAACAAAAAGGATTTAAAGTACAATCAGAAACCTCACTTCACAAACATTAACAGATGAAATGCTAAACATTTTCATCATTTAGAGTCAATTCTTTCCCAAGTCTCTTCCCTTTATTTCTGTGTTTGGATGGAAAAGTTGAAAAGTCTTCTGTAGGCTATGCAGTCAAGACAATCAACTCCAAGTCTCACTTGTTACCTTCATGTATGCTTACGTTTATTCATTTCTACTGCAGCGTGTCTGTCTTTTTAACCAATCAGGTCTGGAATTGCAAACCAGGAGCATTTTCAATTCTATTATGCATTAGTAATTGGTACGTGTTGCAAAACCACATTTTTTTCTTAGAAATGGTTTCAGCAAAGTAGATTGAACTACTGGCACTACTGATTGGTATCGTTTAGAAGATAGACATTTCCTGTACTAAACCAATGATCTATAGAAACCTTTGATTGAGCCTCAGACAAAAAAAGTAGAATCAGCTGCTGAAACAGCATTCATAAGAGGTGTCAGAAAAGAATTAGTCATCAGCGGCTCAATTTAAAGCTCATTTTTATCAGTCAAACATTTTTTACCATTTATACAAATCAAATGTACTTACAATTAATGATGTACGACATTGGCACCGATGAGAGGAGTCAAAAAGAGGAGCTCCAAATGAAGGCCACAAGTTTCTGGTCTTCAATCAACAAACAGACATGAAATTAAAGGAAAAAAAAAATTCCAATGCAAATTGAGAGAAAAAAAAATGTCTACACTTACACATTTTGTCTGAAAAATTGTAATGTTAATTATTTAACACTGCACACAATTAGGATGGCAAAAGTATTCATTTGTTTCAGTATTACAATACGTATAGGAACTCCTAGCGCATGTTACATTACATGAAAGCTTGAAGATATCCGTATATTTTGTTTTAGTTAACAGCTAATCAGATGGAATCTGATACAAGACACTGTTGGAAGACTTTTTTCGAAATATTGAGTTTAAACACAAATCTTAAGTTTGTGAATTTAAATCAAATTTGCACATTTAAATAAAAAAATATATACAGATGTACTCAGCAAAGCAATTTGATTTTGAATAACAATTTATGAAATGCACCCATATGTCATTTTTTTATTCTACAAATTTTTCCTTTTATCTTAATATACTTTGGCTAATTCTTTGTCATTTTTATATGGGGTAATATTTTGGTCACTCAAACTAAAATAACTGCTACTTAGTGACAGACGGTCGTCCAATCACAGCAGACTTCCTGTAAAGTAGGTCCCGCCCCATCTTGGGGAAATAATACCATACCGTATTGAACCTAAATGAAACTTTATTATGGAGAATTTAAAAGCTTAGAAACACCACCCACAGATACAAGGCTATGTTTTGTGCTGTTATGCTCGCGGGCAGATTGAATAAAAGCTCGTGAATTTGTTTTCTGCTCGCGCGGATATATTTTATGCGCATGATGTGATTATGATCAGCAGCTCATTTTATTTTATGTAACCGATTATCGCTATCACATTAGTGTCGCTTACCGCTACCAAGTGGAGTCCTTCCAGGACCACGTGCTTCCACTCTTTCATCCAGAGGCTTACTGTAACGTACACGAAACATGGGAGTTCATTTTACTATTTATCCAGAATCCTAACAGGTATTACTGCTGCAGCATCGAACCACGAAACATCGCTGCAAGACCTAATTACCTGCTCTCAGATAAAACATCTGAGAAGACGACGAAGTCACAGCATTGCATTCTTGAAGTGTTGATGCCGTACGACCTCGTGGCGGAAAGACTGAAAATGGTCCTCGAAAGGGTCTTTATTTTGGTTCTTCTTTGGGTCATCCACCCGCGCATACACGGTGGGTCTTTGGTACACGCCTGCCTCCTGTTGGCCGGGAAATTCATCTCTGTTCAGATTTAAACTGGAACACTTTGTTCAGGCTCTACGATTTTTTTTTCAAGATTAATAATATTTTATGCAATATTAAATTAAATTAAACAATTGAAAGCATAATGAATGATATGATTAAATAAGGTGTATAACTACTGTTGCCAGCCATTTGTTGTCAAATACCAATATGTTGACAAACATTTCCAAAAATGCAAGGAGATGAACACAATTACAATTTTATAAGAGAAAATATTATTTACAAAAAAGAGGATCTAAAGCCATATTTTAAATAGAGTTCTAGATTAAATCATGTTTCATTCATTCATCCAACCCGCTTATTCTCTTTCGTGTTCACAGGGGTCTGGCGGTGGCCATTTCCAGCGCACATTGGGCGAGAGGCACACTGGTCGCCAGTCCATCGCATGGCAACGTTCACTCACACATTCACACCTAAGGGGAATTTAGATTATTCAATTAACCTGCCGCATGTTTTTGGAGGAAACCGAATTACCCAGAGGAAACCCACGCATGCACGGGTAACATGCAAACTCCTTCCAGGAAGGACACTGGTGCCACCGTGTCGTTATTAAATTATTTTAGAATGTAATATATTTTAGTCCAATAATTATGGATATTTTGATTTCTAACAATTTTGTTAAATGAAATAAAACTTTTTTATTTGTAACCATCAACTACACAGAGAGTTAGATATATTACACTGAGTTAATAATAATCATTTTATTAATAATTTGCATTTTACTACTCCATGCTGAATTTGGGAATAAGAGATAAGCTTTTCAGTTCTCACTGTACTTTTTTCAACTTGTATTTCTCAGTCCAAAATCCAAGTATTCAGAAGAAACACCTCAGAAAAATTAATGTTTATGAGTTTTGAAGTTTATATTTAACTGGATTAAATGTTTAATCATATATTTTGAGTGTTGACTGAAATAAATACGTTTTTTTATACCATAAAGTGAACTGGAGGGATTACGAGGATTATTTGGTGTACTCAAAGTTTAACATTTGATGCTTCCAAATCAAAGGATTGTTACGATTTCATCAAATGATTGTTTTGTTAAATCCTATATTTCCAGATTCATGATCAATACTTGCTCCAGACAAAGACAATATTTCACATTTAGATTTATTTGACTTTTGCAAAGTCATACACCTCTTCAATGCTCCTGATACTGCAGTACATCACTATATTAAACACATGCAGTAGTGAGGAATTACATGCAAAAATTAGATATTCACAACACAAAAGAGAAGAAAAATGTTTAACATTACTTATATTGCTGACACTTTTTAATAATTAAATGTAAATTACTAATTTGTATGGACTACAGCAAATGAAACCAACTCGGCAAACACTTCTAGAGATTTTCATCTAAGAAGAATTCCTATTGGTTTACAACTTACAGGAATCTTCTCTCTTCCTGAAACAATGTATATGTAGTCTGTCTGTGTTGGGTTGGCAACCTGTTCGGGTTGTAACACTGCTTCCCTTCGAATGTGCGCTGGTGATTGGGACCGGCAGACCCCGGTGACCCCGAAAAAGGAATAACCGGTTTGGAAGACGGATTAATATTTTTTTCTGTATAGGCTGTATCATCTAACATTCGGTCATCAGCCAAATTAAGAATCTGCTGTAAAGCCATCAGTTGTAGATAATCAACAACATCATTGGTTTCAACCTCAATATGGTAGTTCTTGACTGGGAAGATGTTCATCAATGGCAGACCCATTTTGGCACTGCACAATTCCATCTGGTCAGGAATCAAAAAAGAGAAATTCAGCTTGACATTAAAAGTATTACTGACACAAAAAATACAACTTGGCAAGTTGAATACCTTTTCTTTGATCTTCTTGCTGCGGTAGACAAAATTCAAGTCTTTGTTGACCAGAGGACATACTTCATCCACTTTGGTCATTACAATCACTTGAGGGATTCCTAGAGAATAAATAAAACTCATCAAAAACAAACGTGAGCAATTTTATGTTGAACAAAGGGAAGAGTTTTACCCTTTGAGCGTATTTTGTTGCGGATGTCATTCATCTTCTCAAGAACTTTATCATTGACGAACTCGAGCGTGTTGGCATCGATGATGTAGACCAAACAGAAACACTGGTCAGAAAGGCTGGGGTCTTTGGTGTAATGCTGATTTTCTGAAGAGAGAGCGTGTTTCGGGTCGAACTAAGTTTGAAAATAAAACAAAATTTGTTAAATCGTCACAAAATAATCTGTTATTTTTTTCCTCTAAAAACCTCTGCAGTTGTTCATACTTCATATCCATCTTTTACGTGCCCGTACAGAGTACTGATGATGTCATCAGGTTGTGCACCAGCCAATGCCTCCGGTTCCAATCCCATGATGTCCTTGAGGACGATGGGCAACTCTTTTTTTTGGCTTCTTATAGTGAATCCTTTGAGCTACAAACAAGATTAAATCGATCTGTTGCGACTGTCTGGATAACAATTAAGAAGCTAAAACAATGTCAAGTTTGCATTTTTAACAGAGAAAAAAATGTTCACATGCATATTTATTATAGAAATCAAGAGCATTATGGATGGAATAGATAAAAAGGACTTACATTTTGTGTGAAGCTGTGACCAACATCAGCAGAGTTCACCTGAGCTCTAGAAACAATCCGTCCACAAAAGGTGCTGCAGATGGTATTAATGAAGCTAGACTTCCCTGCTCCGATTTGTCCTGCAATTAGGACTTGGATTTGTTTCACCTCGGGACGACTTGGAGTGAAGTTTTCCAGCTTTGATTTTAGATTCTGTAAATCTCTGCACAATACAAAGCATATGATATGTATAAACAATTTAAAAAGTTGTATACAAGTAAAAATGTTAGTTAGGCCACTGGATACAGACACCTGTTATTTGATGCTGTTTGGAAAAGAAAAGTAAATTGGTTGCCATACTGCAAACTCCCAGGCATTTACAGTTTTCCTTCTCATGTGTAAGGATGTACCTTGCTAACTAATCGGATTTATAGAATAGTGTTTCTCTTTTTTAAAATGTGCAAATGTTACACAAAAGCACTTTCCAGAAACAACCATGGCATGGATTACAAACTTGGAACTCCTGCCAGGATTTTCAATCATTGATGTAAAAAATAGATGAAACTTTTATAAAAACCAAAAGTTTCTGAAAGACTAAACATCTTCTCAGTGAAATCAGTTATGTTTGGAAGCTGAAAGAAAAAAATCTTCAATAAAAGAGTTCTCCTAGCATAACTACAGTCAGGTACATAAAGAGATATTAAACACAGAAGATGAAAGAGACACATTAGATGCAGTGGAGTTTGGTAAAGTCAGGAGGCACTGGACATTGTTGTAAATATATAATCAAGGATGTCACTAACTTTTTACTAATAAGAAGTTTGCAGATTATTATCTTCCATTGCTGGCTAAGCATAATTTATACCTCCCACCACGTAAGTAGAAGCCATTGTGTGATGTCACAGACTTACACTAAGGGAGACCAAAAAGCAGGTGTTAGTAAAAGCACATATGTTTACAGAATAATATCCTAAAAATATAATATAATAATATATCCAAATTATTATATTATATTCAAAGTGCCTCAGCTGAAAATTCTGTCAGAAATGTGGAATTGCACCCTGTAGGCAAGAGATTCCGTTTTCCCATTGTCGGATGTGTTGCCATTCAAGTCAATAAATGATGTACATGAAAGTTGCTGAAATATTTAGGATGGGTTTACGCATAGCTTTAATGCACGGAAGCTTACTTTGGGTCAAATGTTCTCCACTGTGGAATTTCCCCTGGGAAGAAAGCACATGATCATAAAACATTAACATTTCTATTTTCTATATAACATATCTACATCCCCTCAAATGGAATGGGTACATTTAAAAAAAAATGTTTTTTTTCTTTCTTCTAAAAAGTTTTCCTGTCTACAATGCAGAGCACAAGGTGTAAAAATTCCACACTGTTTGCCATGTTTATTTAGCTCTTAGGGGCACTTGTGTTATCGTGGTATCCTCTACATGTTTGATTTCAGATCTCGTTTTGTTGTCTAGATCTATTTATATTCAGACATTTAAAAACTAATTAAGCATTTATTTGTTTACAATTTATTCATATATTATTAGATGGTTTTAATAAAATAATTCCCAATGATGCATATCCTTACCGGTCACTGGCTTTGAGCTTGTACCTCCCATTCTGGAACTTGTCCTTTTGACACTGAAAACAAGAAACACTTTAAACCACATGTTTTCTTTAAAAAGAAAATTTTTCAAAAAATTCTTTTATTATTGATTCATTCATTTTCCAACCTGCTTAGTACCTTTTTGGGGGTCACTGGGGTCTGCCAGTGCCTATCTCCGGCGCACAATGGGCAAGAGGCGGGTATACACCCTGGACAGGTCGCCAGTCCATCGCAGAGCAACTCACACGGGAATTTAGATTATTCAATTAACCTGCGCATGTTTTTGGGATTGTGGGGGAAACCGGAGAAAACCCACGCAGGCATGGGGAGAGCATGCAAACTCCACCAGCAAGCCTTGAACCAGCAACCTTTTAACTGGAAAGCCACTGTGCTCCCCAGTTCACCACCGTGCCAGTTTATTTTTATTAAGGAACATTAAAATGACAATTATATCACTTTTTTGCTTTAAAACTGGGCGGTATGATGACACAGTGTGAAGCACTGTGGCCTTCCTGTTAGAGGGTTGTCAGTTCAAGGCTCACCGGTGACCTTCCTGGAAGGCGTTTGCATGATCTCCCCGTGCTTGCGTGGGTTTCCTCTGGAAACTCCGGTTTCCCCCACAATCCCAAAACATAGGTTCATTGAATAATCTAAATTTCACTAAGATGTTAATGTGTTTTTTGCTCTTGGATGGACTGGCGAGCTGTCCAGGGTGTACCACTGCCTCTCGCCTGATGTGCCCTGGAGATTCCCGTGACCTCGAAAGGGATTAAATAGGTTAGAAGATGATAAAATGCTTTTATGACCATGGTCATGTCTAAATAAAGAAATATATCTCTATATATTCCAAATTAATGGTAAATATTTTACAATTTAGGAAAACTAAACTATCACTTTTGTGGCAAATGTACAACAATTTGCAAATATTGAAAAACACATGGTAAATAATGTCTCAATTCATTGTCAAAATAAAAAAAATCATAAAAAAATAATAATTTGTACAATATTAGCATTTGTAAACTGAAATCCCATATGTCTCTTTTGTTTTTACAGTCCTTTTTACTTAGAGCAGGGGTGTCAAACTCATTTGAGCTCACGGGCTGCATGGTGCACAATTTGAACTTCTGGGGGCCGGACCAGACAAATCATGCAGAATAAATCATTGACTACTTTAATTGATTCATTCATTAAATACATAATTTTTCCTATTGATATTTTATATTTTTTTGTTTCTTTTTTTTCCCGAAAATAACCAGATTCTAAAAGTAAAACATTCTAATGAAGAAATATTTCCACAAAAAATACTACAAATAAAAAACTATACATTGGGTTAGATGGAATATAGCTCTTGTAATGTTAATGAATAAACAATTCTTCAGAACTTACTATTTGTTTTCCACACAAAATCTGACTCTGGTTTAAGAAAAGAGTTGGCTTTAGCTTTGGACTGAGACTTCAGCCTCAGAAAGTGTCTACTTTAAAAAAAAAAAACAAGCTTTTTCAGAGGCAGATCAATTACCAGGATTATCATCATCATCATCATCATTGGTAGTAGTAGTAGTAGTTGGTATTACAACAAAGTCATCAAACTGAACCGGAGTTAATTAGTTTATTCAAATCAATCTACCCCTGCCAGCCAATAAAAGTGAAGTATTCAGACAGACCATGGCACAATCACATTAAACACAGTCACAGTTACTCACCTTAAACTTGATGGAATCTTAAATCTGTTCAAAGAGCTTCTGTCCGAGCTGACCAGTGGCTGCAGTCTATATATATTCTCGTTTTGGTTTTGTTTCAGTTTCATTCTTCCAGAGACTCCAGCTAAACAAATATTTGCTGAGTCAATTCAAAAAGTCCCCCATGCTTATGTCTATTAACAAATCTCAGATCACTGCTGCTCTCTAAAAAGTAAACAACAGGTTCACAACAGGCTTACTAGAAGTGCATGCATTTACAGGAAATGAAAACTGAAAGAGAAATTAAGTTTAAAACTAGGTTTTAACTTTTTCCTGAAATTCTTGTCCAGACTCGTTCAATATGCAGTTTCTGTTTCATAGCATTTGTCACATTGCATGTTTGCCAATGTTTTGAAGTCCAATATTTTATCCTGTGTAACAAATTCTTATGTCTCTCTGTTTTGTTAATGTATTGTTCCTTTATTTAGAATACAAGTGTTTTCTTTATCCTCTCTATCTTTCAGGATTGTTCTCCCAGAATCTCCACATTTGGGTGCTTAGGCACGAATCCGAATCCGTCTGTTAAGATCCCTGTTTAAATAGGGATGTCTAAATCATGTTTTTTGTTGCCACATCATGAGTCAGAGTCTCTGATTTTATTACAAATTCAATCTGATACTTGACTCATTTGCATAAAACCCATTTGACACTGTATTTTTTCAATGCAAAAAACAAAAGTATTGCTTTTTACTTAAATTAACCATTAATAAAAGAGCATAACATAAAGTCATAAAACATATATGCAATGCAAAATAAAATAAAAATAAACACAATGAGAATGGGATGAAGAAAAAACAAACAATTCCCTTTAAAACTCACCTAAAACCATCAAGAATTGTTTTGGATAGGCAAGATCTTTTGCTTTTGCATTGCCGGACACAACCATTTTCAAGTCAATGGAATTTTTTATGAAGTGCGGCCGCAATTTTTGTGGCTGGTCGCACTATGAAAGAAATTCCATTGGCTCCCTTAACCCTCACTCCCCTCCTCCCTCCTCATCCAATATAGAGTTTGCTCTGCATAGACACCTTCCAGAGATCATCTATGTAGTGCCTCTCCTGTGGTCCTTCGATGTTTCTGCTCCCTGGCTGCCTTCCAAAATGATCTCTGACCTCCATCATTGCCCACCTGCAAGAATCACAAGTATAAAATTCAAATCAATCTACCCCTGCCAGCCAATAAAAGTGAAGTATTCAGACAGACCATGGCACAATCACATTAAACACAGTCACAGTTACTCACCTTAAACTTGATGGAATCTTAAATCTGTTCAAGGAGCTTCTGTCCGAGCTGACCAGTGGCTGCAGCATATATATATTCTCGTTTTGGTTTTGTTTCAGTTTCATTCTTCCAGAGACTCCAGCTAAACAAATTTTTGCTGAGTCTGTCAAAAATTCCCCTATGCTTATGTCTTATAAAGTTTGGACTTGAATGAAACCAAGTGTATCTTACAGCATGCAGTAAAAGGGGTAGTAATAATTAATTAATTAATTAGTTAATAATAATGCTTAAACAACAGAGATTAAGACAAGCTTACTGTCAAGGCGATATGCTTTTGATTGTTTTGCGAATTTCTTATGTTACTAGTGTGTTGAAAGACAGCAGCTGTTTAAAAACACCAAAATAAATGGTTAATAGATATTAAATATGTAGCTACATGTTTTAAAAATGTTTACCTATATATAAAGTAAAGCATTTATTCATTAATTGCCAGAATCCACAATTTATGCATATAATAACAAAGAGTTTTTATCAAACAAATTATCAATAATACATATTCTTACTTTTAAAGTTTGAAGCTCCCAATCTGTAACTTTCTTTATTTTTCTTTTGACTGAAAACATGATACATTTTCATGCTTTGAAGAAAATAAAAGAAAAGTTTTGCTTGTGACATCCTATTTTTGTAAAGGAACATCTAGTGACACAATTACACAACTATTTTGCATAAAAAGACCATAATGCATGTTTTTTTTTTACGCAAAATAGTTATATAACCAACCCCTGCTAGCCAGTAAAATCAAGTATTCAGAAGTGTAGGCTCTTATTGGTTCCAGTTTCATTCTTACTGAGACTACGATTAAATCTGGACTTTGCTTTCTGTTAGTTATTTGCTTTATGATAACATTTGTTGTTTCAAATGTTAACATGTATATAAATGCACATAAAGGCTCTTCAGAGTCGATTTAGTAAATTCTCAGAGTTTTCTTGGATTTGGCAATATAACTACTGACAAAACTATTATAATTTTATTTACTAAATAAATTCTTAGAAAGGGAACATGACCTTTAGATTTTATGATTGTTTAGCTTTGAAAAAAGTTAATAATTCACATCAGGCTTACAAAATGTGGTTGCATTTACAGGAAAAAAAAAGTGAAATGAAGTTTAAAATCTCTTATCTTATCGAAGCATTTTTTTTGTCCTGGCGTTTCTTTTTAATTATAGCATGTGCAGGTTTGGTATTTATCTCCAAAAATGTTGCTCATGTTTGTATCAATTTCTACTTGAAAAGACTGCCAACTAGAGGCTCTTAAAATTGACAGAATGTTATGGCAATTGAAATGTTTTTTGCTATTTGATTTTTAATTACTGCACACATTTGGAATAAACAAATATTATAAACACAATATTTTCATTTTATGGCATATTAAAAATGAATTGAAAATCAAATATTGATGGTTTTATTCCATCGACTTTGTCCCAAACATTAGATGCATACTCGTTACAGTTGACCATTTTTAATAAAACTAGACATTGATTTAGCTCTGGGCGGCATGGTGGTGCAGTGGGTAGCACTGTGGCATTCCAGTTAGAAGGTTGTCGGTTCGTACTTGTGTGGGTTTCCTCCGGGTACTCTGGTTTCCTTCACAATCCCAAAAACATGCGGCAGGTTAATTGAATAATCCAAATTCCCCTTAGGTGTGAATGTGTGAATATATGTTGCCCTGCGATGGACTGGCGACCTGTCCAGGGTGTACCCCTGCCTCTCGCCTAATGTGCGCTGGAGATAGGCACCGGCAGACCCCTGTGACCCCAAAATGGGAATAAGTGGTTTGGAAAATGAATGAATGAAAAAAAAAAACAAGTAACCTGATACATGGTTTTGGGATTGTGGATGAAGTACCCAGAGGAAATCTATGCATGAACATGGAAACCTTACTAAGGCGGGTTACCAGTGAGCCTCAAACCATCAACCTTCTCAAAGAAAGTGAATGCAGTACGAAGAGCCCAGGACAGGAAACCTAATCCACAAGCCACAAGCAGCAGACCAACGTCCCATGTGTCACTTCTAGGTAAATCATATGAATCTGGAGAAATGAGAGTCCAGTGATTTGAACCATTCCTTGGTGATTAGGAATCATTGATAACAGATAATTAATTCTGGGCATAACCATCATTTTAATGCTAACAATTCTTCCCATAAGAGATTGCATTGGCTGCCATTTTTTAAGGTTGCCTTTATTTCTTTTAAGTAGGGGTGAGTAATTTAGGGGTGAGTTGTACCAGATCTGACAGCCTGGGTGGAGAATTTAATGCCCAAATATCTAATATTCACTGATTTAAATGTGGTAGAGGAAGAGGTGTTCTTGAAGGTTAAATCTAGTAGAAGTTTGGTCATTAGTTCTAACTGCACATTCAATATTTGCTCATTTAATACATTTACTACTCATTTTTAATGTAAAACTTGTATATCATGTTCATAGTACAACCTTCTGTAAATATAATAGCAACCTTCTTTCCAAAGCACAATCGTCTGTAAATTTTAGCAATAATCTTCTATTTTGTACAGGTGTTTAACTTATATCCTGCACTTGCTGCTTTTTTTGCACTACTGGTTCGACATAAACTGCATTTCGTTGCCCTGTACTTGCACTGGTGTAATGAGAATAAAGTTGACTCTAATCTAATCTAATCTAATTGACGCATTTGCAGAGCTGTAAAGCGCTTGGATTGAGCCATTCTGTAAAAGAATTACAAATCCAAATGTATGGAGTGTGGCTATTAGAGATTTCCAATTTAACTCTGTCTGTTTTCTACATCTAGAGAAATAATAGTACATTCTAGATTTTGGTTGTTAGCGAGGTCGATCAAGTTAATTAGTCTATACATATTATTTGTCGAATATCTACCCTTATTAAAACTAGGTCTGCTTGAATAATTTGAGGGGTAACTTTTTCCAGCTTTTTACAGATGGCTTTGCAGATTATTTTTATGTCTACATTTATAAGAAAGATTGGTCTGTAACTTGATGGCAGTGTAGGATCTTTTCCTGGTTTTAGGAGTAAACTTATAAATGTAGAGTTCATGTCCGATGTTGCTTTACTTTCAGTCTTAATTTCATCTAGCATTCTGTAGAAGGTGGGTGCTAGCAGTTGCCAAAAATCTCTGCAGAACTCAGCTGGATAACCATCATTCCCTGGTGTCTTTTTATTTTGGATTTGTTGCAGAGCCTCCTGAAGATCAGTTAGAAGATAATGGTGATTCTAAGTTTTCTTCTTGTTCATCTGATAGTTTTGGTAATTCTAGATTGTTTAAGAACAGTCAATTTCTGATGATAATGAGTTAATTTGAGATGTATATAGAGTTTTAAAGTATTCCCTGAAGGAATCATTGATCTCTTGAGGATCGTGAATGATTTCCCCCTTTTTGGTAATTACTCTAGTTAAAAAAATAGTTTGTTTTTCCTTGTTATTAGTTTGCTAAACATTTGCCACAACTGGTAATGTGTTTGAGGTTTTCCATCCGCAGCCATTCTATCTAAAATTAGGTTTTTCTGTCAATTATGCTGTTTTAGAATCAGCTGCTGAAACAGCATTCATAAGAGGTGTCAGAAAAGAATTAGTCATCAGCGGCCCAATTTAAAGCTAATTTTATCGTCAAACATTTTTTACCATTTATACAATCAAATATACTTACAACTAATGATGTACGACATGAATGAGGAGCACCAATTGAAGGCCACAAGTTTCTGCTCTTCCATTATCAAACAAACCTGGAAAAAAAACCAATGCAAATGAGAAAAAAATGACCACTTTTACGCATTTTGCCAGAAAATTTGTAATGGTAATAATTTAACACTGCACAAAATTAGGATAGCAAACGTTTTCATTTGTTTCAGTATTACAATACTTTTAAGAACTCCATCTAGCACATGTTTCGTTACATAAAAGCTTGAAGATATCCGTATATTTTGTTTGAGTTAACAACTAATCAGATGGAATCTTATAATCAGGTGCTGTAGCACAACACTCAAGCGTATGACGGCAAATCAATATAGATGAAAAGTAACAGAAACAGAAGCATGTTTTAAAATGTAAAACTCAATTTTACATTGAAATAACTGAAACGTAATGACAGACGGGCGTCCAATCACAGCAGACTGGCTGTTTTGCGCTGTTATGCTCGCGGGCAGATTGAATTAAAGCTCGCGAATCTGTTTTCTACTCGCGGGGATCTATTTTATGCGCATGATGTGATTGCACTGGTCTGTTTTCTGTGCGAAAAATTTTGGCATTGATTTGCCTTCATACAAACGGATAACGCGCATACACTGTGGGTCTTTGGTACACGCCTGCCTCCTGTTGGCCGGGAAATTCATCTCTGTTCAGATTTAAAACTGGAACACTGTTCAGGCTCTACGAAATTTTTCAAGATTAATAATATTTTATGCAATGTCAAATTAAATTAAACAATTGAAAGCATAATGGATAATGTGATTAAATAAGGTGTATAACAACTTATATGTTAAGTGTATCTTATATTTCATTAAAATAAAATAACTTGGGTAATAGTTTTATGTATAATTATGTTGGCAAATATTTCCAAAAATGCAAGGAGATAAACAGAAATACAATTTTATGAGAGAAAATGTTATTTCCAAAAAAGAGGGCCTAAAGCCACATTTTAAATAGAGTTATAGATTAAATCATGTTTCATTCATTCATTTTCCAACCCGCTTATTCCCTTTCGGGGTCACAGGGGTCTGGCTGTGCCCACTGCCAGGGCACATTGGGCGAGAGGCATACTGGATAGGTCGCTAGTCCATCGCATGGCAACATTCACTCACACCTTCACACTGTTTTGTTACTTACCACGTTTAAGTATTCTTTTTATTATTCTTTCTTTTAAGCTATTTTATTATTCTTTCTCTGTTTTTTTTTTTTAATTCGGACGTGACTCCTTTAAGAGTCCCGGCTTACTTCTTCCCGGTTCACATGCTCACATGCCGGCGTACTTCCCGGTTCAAATGCTCACATGCCGGCTTACTTCCCGGTTCAAAGCCCTTGTGACTTTTGAACCGGGAAGTAAGCCGGCATGGCATAGAAAGCAGGATTTTTTTTTTATTGTTGAAGCCTTTTTTCCGTGATATTTGCAAACATCGTCAACCTGTTTTAGCATCGTGGTTTCACTGTGTTGCCCTCGGTATATGTGCAATATATAACTTACCGGTAACTCTTTCTTTGCAAACGTCAATAAACCTGTGGACGAGGAGTGATGTCTTCAGAGTCTTGATGTTGAGAAAGAGTTGACCTGGCTGTCATTATATTTTGCACATATACCGAGGGCAGCACACACACCTAAGGGGAATTTAGATTATTCAATTAACCTGCTGCATGTTTGTGGGATTTTGGGGGGGAAACCGAATTACCTGGAGGAAACCCACGCATTGCTCGGGTAACATGCAAACTCCTTCCAGGTAGGTCATTGGTGCCACCGTGTCGCTATTAAATTATTTTTGAATGTAATATATTTTAGTCCAAAAATTATGGATATTTTTATTTTTAACAGTTTTGTTAAATGAAAAACAAAAAACCTTTTTTATTTGTAACCATCAATTACACACAGAGATAGATATATCACAATGAGCTAATAATAATGATTTTATTAATAATTTACATTTTACTACTCCATGCTGAATTTGGGAATAAGAGATAAGAACCTTTTCAGTTCTCACTGTACTTTTCAACTTTTCTCAGTCCAAAATCCAAGTATTCAGAAACACAAGAAACAAAATTAATGTTTTATCAGTCTTGAAGTTTATATTTAACTGGATTAAATGTTCAATTATATATTTTGAGTGTTGACTAAAATAAATTCTTTTTTTTTATACCATAAAGTGAACTGGAAGGATTACGAGGATTATTTGGTCTACTCAAAGTTTACCATTTGATGCTTCCAAATCAAAATGATTGTTTTGTTAAATCCTATATAAAATCCTATATGATCAATACTTGCTCCAGACAAAGACAATATTTCACATTTAGATTTATTTGACTTTTGCAAAGTCATACACCTCTTCAATGCTCCTGATACTGCAGTACATCACTATATTAAACACATGCAGTAGTGAGGAATTACATGCAAAAATGAGATATTCACAACACAAAAGAGAAGAAAAATGTTTTACATTACTTATGTTGCTGACACTTTTTAATACTTAAATGTAAATTACTAATCTGTATGGACTACAGCAAATGAAACCAACTCGGCAAATACTTCAAGAGATTTTCATCTAAGAAGAAATCCTATTGGTTTACAACCTTCAGGAATCTTTTCTCTTCCCCAAACAATGTACACCGGTATGTAGTCTGTCTGTGTTGGATTGGCAACCCGTCCCAGTTATAACCCTGCTTCACTTCGAATGTGCGCTGGTGATTGGGACCAGCAGACCCCGGTGACCCCGAAAAAGGAATAACCGGTTTGGAAGACGGATTAATATTTTTTTCTGTATAGGCTGTATCATCTAACATTCGGTCATCAGCCAAATTAAGAATCTGCTGTAAAGCCATCAGTTGTAGATAATCAACAACATCATTGGTTTCAACCTCAATATGGTAGTTCTTGACTGGGAAGATGTTCATCAATGGCAGACCCATTTTGGCACTGCACAATTCCATCTGGTCAGGAATCAAAAAAGAGAAATTCAGCTTGACATTAAAAGTATTACTGACACAAAAAATACAACTTTGGCAAGTTGAATACCTTTTCTTTGATCTTCTTGCTGCGGTAGACAAAATTCAAGTCTTTGTTGACCAGAGGACATACTTCATCCACTTTGGTCATTACAATCACTTGAGGGATTCCTAGAGAATAAATAAAACTCATCAAAAACAAACGTGAGCAATTTTATGTTGAACAAAGGGAAGAGTTTTACCCTTTGAGCGTATTTTGTTGCGGATGTCATTCATCTTCTCAAGAACTTTATCATTGACGAACTCGAGCGTGTTGGCATCGATGATGTAGACCAAACAGAAACACTGGTCAGAAAGGCTGGGGTCTTTGGTGTAATGCTGATTTTCTGAAGAGAGAGCGTGTTTCGGGTCGAACTAAGTTTGAAAATAAAACAAAATTTGTTAAATCGTCACAAAATAATCTGTTATTTTTTTCCTCTAAAAACCTCTGCAGTTGTTCATACTTCATATCCATCTTTTACGTGCCCGTACAGAGTACTGATGATGTCATCAGGTTGTGCACCAGCCAATTTCTCCGGTTCCAATCCCATGATGTCCTTGAGGACGATGGGCAACTCCTTTTTTTGGCTTCTTATTGTGAATCCTTTGAGCTACAAACAAGATTAAATCGATCTGTTGCGACTGTCTGGATAACAATTAAGAAGCTAAAACAATGTCAAGTTTGCATTTTTTACAGAGAAAAAAAAATGTTCACATGCATATTTATTGTAGAAATCAAGAGCATTATGGATGGAATAGATAAAAAGGACTTACATTTTGTGTGAAGCTGTGACCAACATCAGCAGAGTTCACCTGAGCTCTAGAAACAATCCGTCCTTTAAAGGTGCTGCAGATGGTATTAATGAAGCTAGACTTCCCTGCTCCGATTTGTCCTGCAATTAGGACTTGGATTTGTTTCACCTCGGGACGACTTGGAGTGACGTTTTCCAGCTTTGATTTTAGATTCTGTAAATCTCTGCACAATACAAAGCATATGATATGTATAAACAATTTAAAAAGTTGTATACAAGTAAAAATGTTAGTGCGGTCACTGGATGCAGACACCTGTTATTTGATGCTGTTTGGAAAAGAAAAGTAAATTGGTTGCCATACTGCAAATTCCCAGGCATTTACAGTTTTCCTTCTCATGTGTAAGGATGTACCTTGCTAACTAATCGGATTTATAGAATGGTGTTTCTCTTTTTAAAATGTACAAATGTAACACAAAAGCACTTTCCAGAAACAACCATGGCATGGATTACAAACTTGGAACTCCTGCCAGGATTTTCAATCATTGATGTAAAAAATAGATGAAACTTTTATAAAAACCAAAAGTTTCTGAAAGACTAAACATCTTCTCAGTGTAGATAGTTATGTTTGGAAGCTGAAAGAAAAAAATCTTCAATAAAAGAGTTCTCCTAGCATAACTACAGTCAGGTACATAAAGAGATATTAAACACAGAAGATGAAAGAGACACATTAGATGCAGTGGAGTTTGGTAAAGTCAGGAGGCACTGGACATTGTTGTAAATATATAATCAAGGATGTCACAAACTTTTTACTAATAAGTAGTTTGCAGATTATTATCATCTTCCATTGCTGGCTAAGCGTAATTTATACCTCCCACCACGTAAGTAGAAGCCATTGTGTGATGTCACAGACTTACACTAAGGGAGACCAAAAAGCAGGTGTTAGTAAAAGCACATATGTTTACAGAATAATATCCTAAAAATATAATATAATAATATATCCAAATTATTATATTATATTCAAAGTACCTCAGCTCAAAACCCTGTCAGAAATGTGGAATTGCACCCTGTAGGCAAGAGATTCCGTTTTCCCATTGTCGGATGTGTTGCCATTCAAGTCAATAAATGATGTACATGAAAGTTGCTGAAATATTTAGGATGGGTTTACGCATAGCTTTAATGCACGGAAGCTTACTTTGGGTCAAATGTTCTCCACTGTGGAATTTCCCCTGGGAAGAAAGCACATGATCATAAAACATTAACATTTCTATTTTCTATATAACATATCTACATCCCCTCAAATGGAATGGGTACATTTAAAAAAAATGTTTTAAAAAGTTTTAAAAACTCTAAAAAGTTTTCCTGTCTACAATGCAGAGCACAATGTTTGCCATGTTTATTTAGCTCTTAGGGGCACTTGTGTTATCGTGGTATCCTCCACATGTTTGATTTCAGATCTCGTTTTGTTGTCTAGATCTATTTATATTCAGACATTTAAAAACTCATTAAGCATTTATTTGTTTACAATTTATGCATATATTATTAGATGCTTTTAATAGAATAATTCCCAATGATGCATAGCCTTACCGGCCACTGGTTTTGAGCTTGTACCTCCCATTCTGGAACTCGTCCTTTTGACACTGAAAACAAGAAACACTTTTAAACACATGTTTTTTTTAAAGAGAAAATTTAGCAAAAAATGTATTTATTATTCATTCATTCGTTTTCCAACCTGCTTAGTCCCTTTATTCCATCTCCAGCTCACAATGGGCAAGAGGCGGGTATACACCCTGGACAGGTCGCCAGTCCATCGCAGAGCAACTCACACTGGAATTTAGATTATTCTATTAACCTGCGCATGTTTTTGGGATTGTGGGGGAAACCGGAGAAAACCCACGCAGGCATGGGGAGAGCATGCAAACTCCATCAGCAAGACTTGAACCAGCAACCTTTTAACTGGAAAGCCACTGTGCTCCCCAGTTCACCACCGTGCCAGTTTATTTTTATTAAGGAACATTAAAATGACAATTATATCACTGTTTTGCTTTAAAACTGGGCGGTATGATGACACAGTGTGAAGCACTGTGGCCTTCCTGTTAGAGGGTTGTCAGTTCAAGGCTCACCGGTGACCTTCCTGGAAGGAGTTTGCATGATCTCCCCGTGCTTGCGTGGGTTTCCTCTGGAAACTCTGGTTTCCCCCACAATCCCAAAACATAGGTTCATTAAATAATCTAAATTCCACTAAGGTGTTAATGTGTGTTTTGCTCTTGGATGGACTGGCGAGCTGTCCAGGGTGTACCACTGCCTCTCGCCTGATGTGCGCTGGAGATTCCCGTGACCTCGAAAGGGAATAAATGGGTTAGAAGATGATAAAATGCTTTTAAGACCATGGTCATGTCTAAATAAAGAAATATATCTCTATATATTCCAAATTAATGGTAAATATTTTACCATTTAGGAAAACCAAACTATCACTTTTGTGGCAAATGTACAACAATTTGCAAATATTGAACAACACATGGTAAATAGTGTCTCAATTCATTGTCAAAATAAAAAAATCAAATCATAAAAAATAATAATTTGTACAATATTAGCATTTGTAAACTGAAATCCCATATGTCTCTTTTGTTTTTACAGTCCTTTTTACTTAGAGCAGGGGTGTCAAACTCATTTGAGCTCGCGGGCTGCATGGTGCACAATTTGAACTTCTGGGGGCCGGACCAGACAAATCATGCAGAATAAATCATTGACTACCTTAATTAATTCATTCATTAAATACATCATTTTTCCTATTGATATTTTATATTTTTTTGTTTCTTTTTTTCCCAGAAAATAACCAGATTCTAAAAGTAAAACATTCTAATGAAGAAATATTTCCACAAAAAATACTACAAATAAAAAAACTATACATTGGGTTAAATGGAATATAGCTCTTGTAATGTTAATGAATAAACAATTCTTCAGAACTTACTATTTGTTTTCCACACAAAATCTGACTCTGGTTTAAGAAAAGAGTTTGCTTTAGCTTTGGACTGAGACTTCAGCCTCAGAAAGTGTCTACTTTAAAAAAAAAAAAAACAAGCTTTTTCAGAGGCAGATCAATTACCAGGATTATCATCATCATCATCATCATTAGTAGTAGTAGTAGTAGTAGTAGTAGTAGTAGTAGTAGTAGTTGGTATTACAACAAAGTCATCAAACTGAACCGGAGTTAATTAGTTTAGTCAAATCAATCTACCCCTGCCAGCCAATAAAAGTGAAGTATTCAGACAGACCATGGCACAATCACATTAAACACAGTCACAGTTACTCACCTTAAACTTGATGGAATCTTAAATCTGTTCAAGGAGCTTCTGTCCGAGCTGACCAGTGGCTGCAGTCTATATATATTCTCGTTTTGGTTTTGTTTCAGTTTCATTCTTCCAGAGACTCCAGCTAAACAAATTTTTGCTGAGTCAATTCAAAAAGTCCCCCATGCTTATGTCTATTAATAAATGTCAGATCACTGCTGCTCTCTAAAAAGTAAACAACAGGTTCACAACAGGCTTACTAGAAGTGCATGCATTTACAGGAAATGAAAACTGAAAGAGAAATTAAGTTTAAAACTAGGTTTTAACTTTTTCCTGAAATTCGTGTCCAGACTCGTTACATGTTTGCCAATGTTTTGAAGTCCAATATTTTATCCTGTGTAACAAATTCTTATGTCTCTCTGTTTTGTTAATGTATTGTTCCTTTATTTAGAATACAATTGTTTTCTTTATCCTCTCTATCAGGATTGTTCTCCCAGAATCTCCACATTTGGGTGCTTAGGCACGAATCCGAATCCGTCTGTTAAGATCCCTGTTTAAATAGGGATGTCTAAATCTCATGTTTTTTTTTTTTTGCCACATCATGAGTCAGAGTCTCTGATTTTATTACAAATTCAATCTGATACTTGACTCATTTGCATAAAACCCATTTGACACTGTATTTTTTCAATGCAAAGAACAAAAGTATTGCTTTTTACTTAAATTAACCATTAATAAAAGAGCATAACATAAAGTCATAAAACATATATGCAATGCAAAATAAAATAAAAATAAACACAATGAGAATGGGATGAAGAAAAAACAAACAATTCCCTTTAAAACTCACCTAAAACCATCAAGAATTGTTTTGGATAGGCTTGATCTTTTGCTTTTGCATTGCCGGACACAACCACTTTCAAGTCAATGGAATTTTTTATGAAGTGCGGCCGCAATTTTTGTGGCTGGTCGCACTATGAAAGAAATTCCATTGGCTCCCTTAACCCTCACTCCCCTCCTCCCTCCTCATCCAATATAGAGTTTGCTCTGCATAGACACCTTCCAGAGATCATCTATGTAGTGCCTCTCCTGTGGTCCTTCGATGTTTCTGCTCCCTGGCTGCCTTCCAAAATGATCTCTGACCTCCATCATTGCCCACCCGCAAGAATCACAAGTATAAAATTCAAATTATTGAATTAAACTCAACTTTTAAAATCTCTCTAATCTTTAACAAAGGGTTGTTTGTGTCTTGAGCAATCACCAGTTGTGCCATTTTTAATAAGGAAATTATTTTATAAAATATAAACAATACTGTAAAAACTATTTAATTAAAAAGTTTGGTTTATAAACTGTTTTGAGTTTTTGAAAAGTTCAGAGCACCGATAATTCAATTTGCTGATAATTGTATCATTTGAATCATTAGCCAACCACAGGATTATATATGTTTTATTAAATAAACTTGACCTTGACACCAAAATTAATATTTTGATACACCTTTAAAAGCAGTTACAAGAGAAATTGCTCAATACTTTTAACTGTGATTTTTTTAAATGATCCTAAATGCATTTTGATTATCTTTTAATTTTTTTGTAGTTGTAGTTAGTTTTTTACATATTAAAAAAGAATGTTGTAAACATAACAACACCACAAGCAACAGAAACAGAGTTTAGGACTTAAATGCAAGTGCAGACAAGGGTAGAGAAGCAGAAGTTATACCGATGACCATTAATTGTTAAAAAAAATCATTCTTAGCAGTAACTGAAGTTTTATGACTTGTGAGCATTTGAATGGTGCAACCACCATTATTTATTCTTCTAAATGTTTAGCCGACTCACAAAATGACTTTCTAATATAATAATGAACATCTTTTGAACCATTTCAGGGTTCATTGGTCTCAGTTGTTATTGCCCCTTTCCTCAGTCGTTCATTAGCAGCATGTACAATATGATCAAAAGCCTTGAGAATTAACACCTCAATATCGGCATTTGTCTCAATCTCATCATGATAGTTCTTGACCGGGAAGATACTTGTCAATGGCACCCCAAGACAGTTGTGGCACAAGTCTATCTGAAATGAAAGAAATATGTTAATGTTTTTACTTGAACATAGATTATTTTTGTAAATAATACACTGTTATGTTTCCTTACTTTATTTTTAATGGTTTTGCTTTTGTAGACCTTCCTTAGATCCTTTTTAACCAGTTCAGAAGCTTCATCCACATTGGCTAAGACAATCACTTGTGGAATCCCTACAGTGAGGACTATTAAAAGATATAAGATGATTAAAACGTATTTTCACATATATTTCATATCAAAATCTTAGAACTAACTTTTACCATTTAAAGACAAGGTAGAAGAGTTCAGGGAGTCAATGTTAACATTCAAAATCATCAAAACAATCAGTGAAATGCAACCTGTGATCACGGAAGAATCTGGTGTTGCATTAAATGTCGTAATAGTGCAAATAAACAAATAGAACTATAGATTCTGAGCCCATGTTCACTTTGTAGACCTAGAGACTTAGCTTAGTATGTGTCATTAGTGTAATTGGGTTGACAACACTAAAATCTGTTAACAGTCTCTTCTTCACACCATGGTAACACACATCCATTATTTCTGGTCTAATTCAGCCCGGAAGTTCACACCCTGTCATTGCATGTAAAAATGTTAATTCTTTAGTTGACAGACATCAATCTGTTCAAGCAATTACTTACCTTTATCACTGATGTTCTGTCGAATGGACTTTAACTTCTCTATGAGCGTTGGGTCACTTAAATTGACTGTATTTGCATCTATGATGTAAACCAGGCAGAAAGCTTGATCAGACAGTGGTGGGCTGCCTTGAGCTCTTTCATCACTGCTGCCATGTGGAGTTGCTTTCTTAAACTTCATTCAATCAAAAAGAGAAAAAAGATAGAAATGTAGATTTGCACAAACTGAGCTGCTGCGGTGCTCAGGAAATTGGTGAATAATGCTCATCATTTATGAAATTACCTTATATCCCTCCTTCACATGACCCTGTAAGGTGCTGATAATATCTTCTGGAATGCATCCTCGTAAAGCTGCAGCCTCTAAACCTCTGACATCATAGAGTTCATAAGGCAAATTTCCATCTTTGTTTCTGATGCGGTATCCTGTCAGCTATGAACAGAAGGCAGAGTCAGAGAGGGACAATAAACCTAAAGTGCTGTATTTTAGATTTAATCACATTCATTTTAAGTCACAAGAGAAAAGAAAACATTTGAAATCAAAAAGGTTTTCTTTCCATCTATTCAATTTATGTTTAAATTTCTTTCAGGACATTTTACGATCAAATTCTATGCAACAATGATTTTAAAATCGAACGATTTTGTTCAGCTGAAAATAAAAATCCTAAATTGAAATCCTAATTTGAAATGTTCCTTATTACCTCATAATAGTTGTTTAATTAAAACTGATGATGCAAATGAGTCAAAAATACGCACCCTTCTAGAGAAACTGCTGCTGCCAAAGGTTGTACTGCACAGCGCATCAGGGACAATCCGTCCTTTGAAGACACTGATGACAGAGTTAATAAAACTGGATTTCCCAGCTCCCACTGCTCCGACTAGCAGGATCTTGATAACCTTTATATCTGGATTACTCGGAACAAATTTTTCCAGATGAGTTTTCAGTTCCATCCCCTGTCTTTAAAAAGATGACATATACAGTTTTAATTAACTACCAAAAAAGATGATGAATCAAAAAACATAAATCTGAAAATGTTATTCCTTAAACATGAAGTTGTCAACTTTAACTGAATTAATTTTGTGTTTTTTCATGTAATTTCTGTCAATCAAATATATTGCCGTTTAACAAATGTGGGTAAAATTGTCTGGAAAAATTCAAAATTGAATAATCAGTTTTAAAGCAGGTTTAAAATTAGACACTTTTTTTCTGATTCACTCTCATTACTCCAGATATTTTCTTGCTCTCACAGGTTCCAGTTCTGTCACATATTCTGCATTTTTGTTTGTACAAGTCTTTCAGTAATGACAGACGAAGGATTCCACAAATACTCAACAGTTCACTCATCTTATGTTTCTTACCACAAAAACAAGATTTTTTACATTCTTTACCTAAAAACATGCCTAAAATTCGATTATGTATTATTATCAACAACAAAAACAGCCAATCAGAACATAACATGGAAAATTAGTCATGCAAATTTAACCTAATAAAATAATAAAATATCTAGGCGGTAAGGTGGCGCAGTGGGTAGCACAGTTCAAGCCCCACCAGTGACCTTCCTGAAAGGTGTTTGCATGTTATCCTTGTGCTTGTGTAGTTGCCTTCGGGTACTTCGGTTTCCCCCACAATCCAAAAAATCTAAATCTTAGGTGTGAGTGAGGGTGTACCCCCTCAAACAACAGGGGAATAAGCGGGATAGAAGATGAATAAATAAAATAGCTTACTCCCAGTTGAATTTCCTCCATTGTTCAGGAAGTTCTGGGAGGAAACACAGTTCATTAAGAAAATGTTCAGTTTGACATGCATTAGTTTGACTTAAACAGGACATCAGAAGACATGTTTACATGTTAATCTGGTTCTGGTGCTCAAGAGTTGTCTGTAAAATATTCAAGTACAGTGGTACCCAGAGATACAAAATTGATTCGTTCCAGGGTGGATTTCGTATCTTAAATATTTTTCATCTCGAAGCAAGTTTTACATGTAAAACGCCTAATCCATGCAACGGCTCTCAGAAACAACAGTATAAGTTGATAAAAAAAATGAAAAACCAGGGAAAAATCAATTAACGTTTCTTCAGTCCTTAAATCTACACATTGTTAATGTAATAAAAGATAATAAAACAGAATAAAGCACAAGTGAAATATATAAAATGTTCACAAATTTGAAACCTTACCTTGAGTGAAGCGATGTGTCGGAGGAGGTGGAACGGATCGTAGAAAACATTACGGGACTGCGTATGAAAATTAACTTTCTCGAGATATTTCACGGATTACTAACAAAACACGGTTTCAAGTATAAGTGCAGACAGTACTGAGCGTACTGGAGAGAGCGCTTCTGAGAACGTGTCACTGGGTTTCTCTAACTTGCGCTTCAGAACAGCACTTTCCACTTTATAAACGTTATTTCTTTTAGGACATTGACTTTAACATTTGTTATAGTAAATTATTGGTAATCTATACATAACGTTTCACTTGATATAAAACTGATTTAAAGTGTTTTAAAGCGTATCATTCCCCTTTAGCACTGTCTGCAATGGAAGAATGGAGCGCAGCGTGACGTCAGACTTAACAAGCGGATAATAGAGCAGAACCATTAGTGTTTTTTGTATCTTGGAATTCTTTTCATATCTCGAAGCAAAATATTTCCAGCGAGACTTTTAGTGTCTCGAACATTTCGTAACTCGAAGCATTCGTATGTCGAGGTACCACTGTGTCTCTTAAAAAAAATTGAGAGAGCAAAAACCCTCTTAGGAGGGACTGCTATGAATAGTTCTAAATTCAGAGCTCCTGTTTTAAATAACGAAGATAAATACATTAACCATTGAAATAACATAACTCATTAATAAAATAGTACAATATCAAAGTGACCTGCACTGTTTAACTACATATCTCAGCCTATGAAAAACTGATTAATGCTCATACACTCAAACTTATTTAAATATATTAAAATATTGATTAGTTTATTATCAACGTTGAGTATAAGCCTCAATAACGTATATCCTTACCTTCGACTGATTTTGATTTTGAACCTCCCATTTCTTTACTTCCTGATATGTTTTCTTTAGAAACTGAAAACAAGAAACATTTTTTTAAAGTAGAAAAAATAGGAATGTTACAAACAACTACTCTAGTAATTTTAGTGTCTGACAAAAATACAGAGCCTGAAACAAATAACAAAAATATTTGTCTTAAATTGTCTTAGGATGAGTAAAGTTAAGAACATTGTATTGTAAAGCAACCATCATTTTTACTATTTATAAATTTAGGTCTTACTTTCAGTTCATTTTAATATGTAGCGGTACAGGGACCAATGGGATGAATGAATTAACAAGCTGAACACTCAGCAAAACTTAAAATTTAAGTTAAACTAAAAAGACTCTTTAGTTTTAGAATAAGACAGGTCATGGAGTAATAAACATACTGAACGCTTCAGTTAAATAACTCTCATCTAACAACTTTTACTTTCATTTTTCATGTACATCATAAATATTAGATGTCTAACTGACTCCATAATTTTCTATGAAACATACAGTGGATTTAAACAATCATTAATATCTGCATGAATTTTGCTTTATGAATTCTGCTTTGAATTAACCAAGTATGGTTAACGGTATGGTAAACTTTTCACGGACTGTCAAGTGAGTTTGATTTCGGTTGAGGAACAGATTGTTTTGCAAAAACAAAGTCTTGACCGAAAACAATTGCGCCTTGCTTCTTACACATTTCTAATGCTCTGATTTAAATTTCCTTATAGTGAGGAATAAACAAAGTTTATGAAGTTTTTCATTTTTCACCATTTTAAAATGAGTGTTTAGAAAGCGGATGTAGAGAGTAATCATGGCTAGTGTTCTATAAGATATCAGTTTTGATATATTGGAGGATGAACATTGTCTTCCTGTTACTGGATCTTGTCAAAAAAAGAGCACAGATAAAATCTAAACATATATATTCACTTTTTATAAAACATTTACAGTATCAGAGAAATTGTAACTGAATAAACATTAAGCAATGATAAACAGACAAATTTCCTTTTTCATGTCCATAGATCCATAGACAACATTTATTTTTTTCAAACTAATCTTACCTTGCTGCTGTTTTGAATATATTTGTCCTAAACTTTTTATTGTGAAGTCAAATTTAATTCAATGAAGGAAAGTTATCTGCTCAAGAGCTGCGTTGTCTTGATCTGTCTTTTCCTGTTACTGGTTTATTTATATGAGATGTTCTAAACTTTTACTTTCACTTCTAAACCTTAAAAAAAAAAAAACAGAAAAGACATTAAGTGTGTGACAGTGTGAACATTTAATCCAATTATGAAGCACATAGTCCTATGTGATGGGCAACAAAATAATTACAGTGGTACCCCGAGATATGAACTTAAAACATTCCAGGGTTTTCATTCAGATCTCGAACATTTCGTATGTCGAAGCAAGTTTTACATATAAAACACCTAATCCGTGCAACGCCTCTCAGAAACAACAGTATAAGTAGATGAAAAAAAGGAAAACCAGAGAAAAATCAAGTAACGTTTCTTCAATCCTTAGATCTACACATTGTTCATGTAATATATGATAATAAATTACCATCAGCCTGGGTGCATTTTAATATAACGTATGACATATATATCAGAAGTTTATGAAAATTACATGTTAGGAAAATTGACGAACTGTGGCTGATCATGAAAAATGGGACTTTTGGATAATTACAGTTTTGGATTCTTTTCTTCAAATCGCTCTAATCCATCACTTGCAATCTGAACCAAATGAGTAAATGCTCTTAAAATCATCACATCAGCATCATTGTTTGTGTCGATTTCCTCATGGTAGTTCTTCACGGGGTAGATGTGGCTCATGGGGACACCCACAAGATTAGAGCACATTTGTATCTGAGGAATGACAAGTGTCTTTAAAACAAAATATAATCAAACTAGATTAAAAAACAGAAAGAGAGGTAGAGTCATATACCTTTTCTTTTATTTTCTTGCTGGTGTAGATCTTCCTCAGGTCTTTTTTGACTAGAGGACAGATTTCATCAACTCTTGTCAGGATGATCGCTTGAGGAATTCCTGTTAAATAAAGTCATGGATAAAAAAGTGTATTGATTGACCTGTTGCTAAGCTCCACCTTAGCAACGGTTGCCAACTGCCACACGGAGAAGCTGCAGGCAGTTTTGCAACCCAGAAGAAGGTGTATCCCTCACTCGAAGTAGGTAATGTATTGATACATTTTTATTTTCTCACAAATTCCACTCTTACTTTACATGATATAGCTTGTTTCCAGTGAGGCTTAATATGAACAATACATTAATGTCCAAGATAAAATCTAAACTAATGGTAATGGGGATAATAAAAATTAACATATAGAGCCTCAATTATTTATATTTATTCATAAAAATGTATTCATAATGTTATTTTATAACTTGTTGTTGGATTAGAGACATAGAGCTAGTACAAAGTGACTCGCTCTAATTTAGCCTTAGCTTCTACACTTTAAAAAAAACTATAGAAATAGGTATTTAGTGTCTGTGATGTCAACCGTATAGTGATGGGAGACTAAAATTGGACATATTCAGACATGGAAGTGCTTCATTACCAGGTAATCTGAACTGGGCAAAGGGTACAAGAAGTAGGGACATGGTGGCAAAACAGATTCCAGTCTGTCTGAAAGTTATGGCTAAAAAAAAAACTCCCTTCTCGCCGTTTTCATGAAGGTCAAAATTTATTTTCTCAATCAAAAAACATGTTCATTCCAGACTTTAAACCAGATTTATTTTCTGCTTCAAAGATGGGTTTCAGTAGGAGTCTTAAGTGGCTTCAATGGAAATAGTGGTTAATAGAATTAAAGTAGAGGTCTGGGTTTCTTAGTCGTAGACTAAATAAAAAAGACTCTGATTATGAGACAACATCCAGGATCAACACAATTCAAGCACCACAGGCTCAGATCTAAATGATCTATTTTAACCATGTTAATAAAATTAAGTTTTAGTTTGTTACCAGATGCCAATGCCATAATATAAAGGTAAATTGTAAAAAATCACCTATACTGGAAATTATGTATGTGGACCATCATACAATTCCCAAAGCTGACATTTACTTTCAGTTCATCCTAAATCCTCAATCCATTTCTATGAAACCTGCACCAAAATCATCCAAGTGGAAAAAAGTACTAAAAACGGATCACTTTTGATTAATCAACTGTTGTAGGCATGAAAAAAGCGTATCTCTTAAAACCTTTAAAGTTAGCTTCGGTCAAAAACTTCCCACAAACCACGCTCATACTAAAGCTAATATACATTAGGCTCATTCTTCTGTGAAGCTGATTTGAAAAAAAAGTGCTATAAAAAACATTTTACTTGGTAAAAGAAATATCATTAATTTATGGAAAAAACCCAAGACATTTTAATAGCTATCTGTCACATCTTAATGGAACTTACAGTAAAAAGGGTGATAAAAAAATATTTTCACCTCAAGCCTCTGTTTCTGATACTTACCCATGTCACTGGACTTTAACCGTATTTGGTTAAACTTATTTAAAAGTGAAGCATCCATCAGGGATATCTTGTCAGCTGGCATAACATACACCAGACAGAATGTCTTTCCTTGACTGTCTGGAGAACTTTTCTGCTCTTCATCTTCAGTACAAACCATAGAAGTGGGATTGAACTGTTTGACAGAAAATGAAAAGGAAACTAGTCTGTTTCTAGGCATTGGTTATTGGTAATATTTCATTAAACCCATTAATTTAAAAAATTTAGGTATTTTATCCAGAGTTTTATAAATGGGTTTGGGAGTAAATAGGGAGATGTTTCAGGAATTCGAAATGAACTTTGGGCATAGGGCTGTATTGTGACTGGATCTTAAAGCATATATGGTTCATCAACGGCTGGCTGCTTCCCTTGACAACAGAAACAGTTTACTGGTTTTTACACTCATCATCAACATTTTCTTCCTCATATTTCCACCGATTGATTTTTGACAGAAACCTCTGATTGGGTTAGAAACATATGTCAATGGGGATACCAATATTAAAATCCAGGTGCCAGTAATGTGGCCAGCTTTCAAACCAAAGTTGGCAATCAGTTTAGACATAAGTACTTTTTTCTGGTACATAATCTGGCCTGATCTGATTTCTTGACTCCTATTCCTAAGATTCCTCTCTGGATGACAAAAGGGGAACGCTTGGTTAAGGGTTTGATCGATTCTGTGCATGGATCTCTAGCAGTTGTCATTGTCGACAGAACTAATTTTCCATGTACAAGGTTCACGTCTTGATCCAAAATTTGTTTGTTTGGTTATTAGAATCCATATTTGTTAGAAAATTTCAGCTAAAGGATTTGGAAACAAAGTCATGGAAATCCAGTGATTCTGCATCACATAAATAGACATGGTAATAGAGAAACATGTAGAATTCCATTCATTCCATTCATCTTCAACCAATGCTTAATGGGTTTGGGAAATCTGTATCCATTTGGCAAACTAGACCAGATATTTTTCCAAGTGATGCCAGATCTACTTCCTTTCTAAGAGGTGTTGGGTAATAGAATACCACAGTATTCGACACTCTGAATTACCAGGATCTCTTCATCCACAAACACAGGTCTCAAATCACAGTAAACATGTTGTCCCATTACAAACAGCAAAATGGTGCTGTGACCTACCCCTGGTCCCCGACGGGGAAGTAAAAACTTTTTTTCTCCTCACCTTGTATCCTTCCTTTATGCAGCCCTCGATGGCTTTGAGAATGTCATCTGGTTGTATTCCTTTTGACTCTCCAGACTCCAAGGCCATGGTGTCAGTTATGGTAAAATGCAGAAAAAATCTTCCACTTTTGATGCGATAGGTGCTGTACTGTGAGATACATTTGGAAATTAAAACATTTACATTTCAACATTATCAAGATTATTTTAGTGTATATAACCATTGAGAGATTCTTCACTTAAGAGTTCAGAAGTGAACATTCTCGATTTCTTTTATTTGCTCCAGCTTTTTATATCTTTGTTTTTTTAATTGCCAATGATGTAGTCATGTGACTAATGAGTAAGCATAAAAGATGAAATTGATTTAGGCATCAGCAATGACTTCTTATAACTTTAGAATGTTTTCTTTAGGTCCTAACTTTTATCTGTAAGGCATAGCATTGTTTTGTACTTACTGCTTTTGTGAAGGAACAGTTTTGGTTCTGTATGGAATTAGCGAAAGCGCCGGTTGTGATTCTTCCTTGGAAAGCACTGACCACAGAGTTGATAAAGCTGGACTTTCCAGCACCAGCTGGTCCAACGAGCAAGATATTGATAGACTCAAGACCTGGATTGCAAAGGGTGTAGTCTTGCAGATCTTGTTCCAACGTTTCTTTCTCTCTGTTGAAAACAACAAACAAGCACTGTTTGTTTTTAGAACATGTATGTGCAGAGATGCAAATACATTCTTATTGGGTTTAAAATCCCACCAATTTCGTTCAAAACTGACTGGCTTATTATGGAGTCTAACTTACCCCCAGGGCATCTGCCTCCATTCGTCTTCAAATTCTGTAAAAACTATAAAATATAGCAACATTTGATCAATAACACATACATATTTATACAGTAAAACATTGCTGCTACATATTTATATATATATATTTTTATTCACTTATAGTGCTGACATGACATCATAAGTCATAAAAATTACATAATATTCTGTTAAAAGTGCTTGCTAGTTTGTCACTGTACAGTAATTTCAGGCATTTTAAACTTGATGTTCCCCATGGTACTGCATTCACAAACAAAACTACAGATTACAAATGAATTTCTCTAATGAAGCTTGAAAATCAAAACTTAACCAATCATATTTTTAAAAATAATGGAATTTTTTAAAGATTTTAAAGAAAATTGCATACTAATCGTGAATTTAAATATTGAATTCTATACCGTTTAAAAATGTCATCACTACATACAGTATGTCTTGCTGAGCAGAACAAACTGGATTATATTGGACTCACCTGGTTCTTTGGATTCTCTCTGCCCCATTGAATTCCCCATTGATATTTTTTTCTACTTCAAGAAATAAAATGACATTCACAAGAGAGGAAGACTGCTTTCGAGGGCTCCTGTGTATCGTGTGTTTGTATTTTCCACCAGAGGCTGTTTTTAAACCCACAGCTCTTCTCAGTTCCACATGAAAAAAAAACATTCTGAAACATGTGACTATTACTGTTTCTCGGGAAGATCTGAACACTATTCCTTTTTATTCTATTAGAAAATATGAAATTTATATTTACGGTGTTATTTTTTTTTTTTTTACAAATGGAATGTTGCTCAGATATGTCTTCCAATGGCTCAAATACATTACACATTATTTTTATCTAATTGAACATATTTAATAAGATAGATCATGTGGAACTGATGTATGCAATAAAATAAAAAATAATTCTGTGAAACATTTTTCGGTGCCAATGAAGAGGTCTAAGATTATTTTTTTTTTTGTTTCAATTCAAAGGATGTTATACTCCACTGTGTTAGTTCACCCAGCATCTGCAGCATCTGGTGACTGTCGGAGACTAAGAGAGTGTGAATACTGTGCGGGAAGATAATTTCAGATATATAATAAAAATGCTACAGGTTATTTTTCTTTTCATTTCATTACAAAATTGTAATATGTACTTTGTGTGAAAAATCGATGTACATAATCAAAATTCTAATAATTACTCATATACACTAGTTAGTTAAATTTAGGTAAATGTTAGTTAAATGTTTGCCTAAATAATTGCCATTACAAATGATTTAGAATTTAAAGAGACTGATTCTCTAGAGTTAAACGTCAAAATTTATATTAATAAAATTATATTATTATTATTATATTAAATAAATATTTTTTTATATTTTGTTTTAGATTTTCAAATGTAGGTTTTGAAAAAAAAAGGTCCAAAGTTTTTTAAACTTTTATTTAAACTGCATTTAAACTTTATTTATTCAGCCCATTAGTTTCATACACATATGATTAAAGTTTTAAAACTAAAACAACTTTTGGAACTTTTTCCCTCATAAGTTTGAAAATTAAATGTTAAATTCTAAACATATTCTAAAGAACATGCAAAAAAGAAACACATGTAACAATCAAACAATCCGTGTGAAAGAATAGTTCAAGTAACACATTTTGGATGTTTGTGAGGAAATCTCATTTTCAGAGCATCATTTGCTATGTGGACGATTTGAAGAAATGCCCTGAGAAGGAGAACATCGACATCATTTTGTGTATCAATTTCCTCGTGATAGCACTTCACAGGGAATATGTTGCTCACTGTTACGCCCAATCTCTCAGAGCACATCTCCATCTAAAGAACAACAGTTATATCACATATAAGCTTAAATTATATTTCGTCAAATTAAAGTATTGTACAGAGGTTGGTGAAGGGGTAAAGTTAGCTTAACAAATAAATAAATAGCTATTCAAATTTCACCAGGAAATGATTAACTAAACGAATGTGAATATTAATATAAAAAATGTTTTATTTATTAACAGACATTACCTTTTCTTTTATTTTTTTACTGTTGTAGATTTTCTTTAAACTTTTATGGACAAGTGGACATGCTTCATCCACTCTTGTCAGGATGACTACCTGAGGGATTTCTGTTGAATGTGGAAAAGAGAAATGTCGCTCTTAATACTAGTGTATCTTAGTATCTTAATGTTAAAGTTGCACAGGTTCACCTTGAAGCACACACACAGTATTCTGTTCATTAACACGTTCTACTAAATATAATAAATACTGTTACTTACCAAGTTCACAGGCCTTATTTTTAATATCTTTCATTTTGTCAAATACGGCATCTTCCAGTGAAAATCTGTCAGCTGCAATGACATAGACCAAACAAAAAGTTTGATCCTGAAGGCTTGGAACACTTCTGTACTGGTCATCATCAGGAGAAATGGGAGCGTTTGCCCTGAACTGAAAAGGTAGATTTCAGAGTGTAATTTATCATCCGTGAGGATAAACCTTGATAAAAATTCAATTTGTAGAAGATTTAGAGAAATGTAAAAAGGAATACGGTCTCACTCTGTATCTTTCTTTTATATAGCCTTCCATGACTTTCAATATATCCTCTGGAAGTACACCACACATGTTCCCAGATTCCAAACCCATGGTGTCGGATAAAACGAAAGGTAAATGCGACTGTTCGTGTTTTATGTAGTATGTTTTGTACTGCAAAGCAAAAAAAATTCCATGCTATGTAAACAAATGGTTGACCATATTGAAGCATGTATAAGAAACAACCTAGACATCAGTGGTGTAATAATAGTAAATAACATTGTGACTATCTGTAGGGAAAATAAAGTCTAATGTTAGAAGAGCTAACGTTAACAAATGACTTTCATGTTTTTTTATTGTGTCAATGGTTTCCATCAAAAGCTTGGTAGCTACAACCGATTGACTGCACAAAGAAACCAAAACATGGATTTTGCGTATGAAAAGAAAAATAATATTCTGAATTACGTGTGTTTACAATACATAAACACATATAAACAAACTCTTTTGCTTACTATTTTTGTGCATGTTTTGCTGTCAGTTGTCTTGTTGACGATGGCTTCGTTGGTGATGCGCTTCTGGAAAACACTGTTGATTGAGTTAATGAAGCTGGACTTTCCAGCTCCTATTTCTCCAATTACCAGTATCTTCATTTGTGTAACATTTGGAGTTTCCAGCTGAAACCCTTTGAGTTTTGTAACCAAAGCTTCTTTTTCTCTGTTCAAAGAGGAAACACAAGGTTACCAAATTCTGCAGATAAAACATGAAATATTGGAGATACTTTATAATGCACAGCACTTTTAAACCACTATGGCCACACACGCAGAGTTGGCTCTAGCTAAAGGCAACCTCGGCAAGCGCTAAGGAAAAATGTTACAGGACTCCAGATTGGATGCCTTCCAATCATTCCAAAACTGTTCTGTGAGATTGCCAAAGTTACATCATTGCCAAAGTTACGTCAGTGACATTTCATGATAAATTATCCATTTGTAAAGGTGTGATTTTTGTCTATGTCTAAAACACCACATGGTCACTCACCCCCATGGAGTTACCCTCCAGGCTTTTATTTCATCTGTAAATATGAAAACATTGTTAAAAAAAATTAACTACAACTGTGCTCACACATATCTATAACATTTTTGTTATGTTCGGCAATACCTGAGCTCTCTGTTTCTGATTCTTTTGAAACCCATTTTCCCATGTTGTTTTTTGCTGTAGAGAACACAGACGACTGACAGATTCAATATCAGACTCGCATTCTTAGCTGTAATCTCACAGACCGCCTCAGCATGTGCAATGTGAGCTAACACTTAGCTCATTTATCAATTTTTTTAAGACAATAATTATATGCAAATAATATATATAAGTGCCCTTTAAGCAGCAAATTCTTACTATGTCAATTTTTTATAGAATATATCCATTAAGTTAATGATTTGATGGTTGACCTGAAAACAGTGGCAGACACTTTCTGTACAATGCTCTTGTTTAAAAAATCTGATTAGCATAAACTGGCAACGTGTAACCATGGAAACCAATCCTAAGCTTACAGATTTATCAATGTGGTAATTCAGCAAACTTTGCTACTTACAAGGATAATGTAGATGCTGTAGATGGACTCTAAGTTGTGAATGTATGGCAAAGGGAATAAGGCACCGCCCTTAAAGCAGGAACTATGCCATCACACTTTCATTTTCAGTTTTCAGGAATTTTTTATTTTCAAATCTCATGTGTGTGATCTGTTATACTATAGTTAAATTAACTCATGCATCAACATAAAAGGAGGGAAATTCCAAGTTAGAAGATGTAATTAGCACTTGATTTTACATCTGCTTTTCGTGCCCTACCACATTGCACTTACGTTATAGAACCTTGTGATAAAACCAGCTGAGGTGACATTTTAAAAATTCATTGTGAAACCAATGTAACCAGTTTGGCAAGAACTGTCCATGGCAAGAACAGTGGCATAACAATTTATTTGAACTCAACATACTTTCATTGCTTTTTACATGGAAGAGGTCTTGGATGAAAACACATTTGCCATCAGAAGGTTTACACAAAATAGCAACTGATTATTACTGTACACTGTTTTACACTGTAAAAGAGTTCATAGTCCAACATCGATTCCGCTGCAGGGTTATAATCAGAGATAACACTGTCATGATTGTCAGAAAATGCTCAGATGCCTTGTTTTAAAGTATCACTTATAAAGCTAAACTTAACAACACGTGGCATGGATAAAATATTGCTCTGTTGCCTGATATCTTGTTTTCACTCAGTCTTTATGCTCTAATTTAATAGAATATGTATAGAATATGTCAGCAAATCTTTTTTTTTTAGTTTGCATGACTAAACAATAGTTAAACTGTTTATGAATTGCGCACACCAACACACTCAGCCCTTACAAAAAATACATCATATGTGAATGAAACTGATGGAAACGAAGTTCATGATTCAGTACCTGGAACTCTACTTTATGATGTACAGTAAGGGAAATAAGTATTTGAACACAGGGAGATCAAACTCTGTGTGTCTCAGCGACAGCCCAGAAACCTCAATGAGTGGGCCAAAATCCCTCCTGCAGTGTGTGCAAACCTGGTGAAAAACTACATAAAAGCGTTTGACCTCTGTAAACACAAACAAATGCTACTGTACCAAGTATTAACATTGATTTTCTCATGTGTTCAAATACTTACTTCCCACTGTGTAATAATTAGTTTAAAAATTTAACATCGTGATTTCTGTATTTTTCTTTTTAGATCATGTCTCTCACAGTGGACGCGCACCTACGCTGAAAATTTCAGACCCCTCCATGATTTCTAAGTGGGAGAACTTGTAAAATAGCAGGGTGTTCAAATACTTATTTCCCACACACGCACATACACGCACACACGCACGCACACACACACACACACACACACAAATATTACTTACAGCAGATCAGGAATTAGAAGGTGTCTGTAGCATTCCATATTGATGCATTCCCTACTACAGACTATCAATGATAACTACCTATATGAACACTACTCTTTCCAGCATTGTCTTCTGTATTCTGTCTATATCTATTGATTACAGTTTGGGGCGGGTGAGATTTGTCGATGCAAGAACTACACTAAACAGTTGGAACATTCACACCACAACGACAGCAACAAACACAATATTAACATACAGAAAGTTTACATTATTTCTTTGAGTCCGTTGCTGGATACAGCAGTACAAATAATAGAGTCAAGGGCATTTCAGGGGTATAAATGTGGCTGCGCTCTTGCAAATAGTGTTGTGCTCTTTGCACGAACCAAGAGTTTTGCATTAATATGTCCAGAAGATGACCACAGAGACCACTTTTCAGATTCCACTACAGAAGAGAGCATGAGGTACCTTGTATTCTCTTAGCACTGCCATCAAAAAGACTATTTATGAATATCCAGCTTACTTTCAACAAAGCATATATACACACACACACACACACACACACACACACACACACTCACATATAATTGTTTTTATCTTCATATGTTATACTTAAAAAGTTTTACATAGTCTTTCTTAAAATTGTGCTTATCTCTGGAAGCAGCAGGGAGGCAGGCTGAAATCACCAATCAGGTTTTGTACTTGCAGTACCTTTGCTGACCACTGGGATGAAAAGCTGGTGGATAATGAAAAAGTTTAGAGAACTATTGTACTCTTATTTGTATTTTGGCTTTGAAATGAGTTTGAATGGAAGATATTGTTCCTGTTACACTTCCAGTCCTGCTGGGTTGGCGTCCAATTCGATTCTGGTGACACAATTGTATTTTTTAATCTAACATGGCATCCAACTGGTCTGCAAGGTCATCGAACATGCTCCCAATGTCATCGAGAATGTTGACAGTGCTCTTGTTGTCCACGGTGGAGCTGAAGAATAAAAATAGAGAAAGACAATTTTAATCAAGTGTAAAAGTCACATCAATGGGAACAGGAATAAAGCTAATTTTCCTCTACTAAAACATCACCTCGCACACCTGTCATCTTTAATCTTCTCTTCCACCACTTCCAGAGCAGCTGCCAGAGACGCACTTGTCTCTTCCAATCGGAGTTGCATTGTGTCTCCAGTAGATGATCCAGCTGGTTCAGCAACCTTCAACAACCCTTGACTTTCTATCTTAACCTCCCCCTCTTGTGATTCACCTTCTACCTGTGTCTGTCTAGCTACACCTACCTTCTTTCTTCTCATCACCACTGGTCCTGCTCCTTCGCCTGTGTCTATGTAGGAACTCCCCAAAGACTGGCCTTGCTCTCCTGTTCTTTCCAGTCTTGCAATTCCAATTTCATCTAATCTTTCTTGTCCAATCCCTTTATCTTCCTCTCTCAGCCTTTGTGAATTAAATTCAGGCAGATCCACCTCCATTGGGCTTGGGATGTCTACTGAGAGTCCAGCCATGGAAGACCTTGGAGGCTTGACGGGGGCAGAGCCTGGTGTTGAGGGTGTTTGTGGAGTTTGGGGGGTCTGAGGTGTTTGTGGGCTCTGAGCTGGAGACTGTGTTGGGCGTGGTGAAAGCATGCTTCCCTCTACCGGTTTTGGGTTGATTGGACTCGAGGGCTGGGGCAGATGCTCTAGTTGTTCAATCAATGTTGGGCTAAACGAGGCACTAGACTGAGTGAGAGTATCTGCCTGTGGAGAACCAGGAGTTCCAACAGTGTGGATTGGCTTGATTTTAATAGGTTTGGGTAGTGTAGGAGGTGGACTTGGCTTGGGAGATACTGGAGGAGGTATTTTCCTTATATCCACTGTTAAAAGATAAAGAAACCATGAGCATTCCTTGAAAGACATCAACTAGAAACCAAAGAACAAGAAACTAGTCATCATATGTATTTATATGCAACATTTTTATATGGATTTTAAAATTGTACCCAAGCAGTCTCATCTACAATTTAAAGAGAATAGGCCCTAAAATAGAACCTTGTGGCACCCCTTAAAGAGATGGGACATGGGAGTGAAAGAACATTTTTTAATAGTAAGAGAACATTCCTGATATAAAGAAAAGAATGTGACTGAACTGTTACCTGGGCTCTGTTGCCCTTCAGGTCCTGGCAAGGGAACCCTCCTTGTAGGAGTTGGGGGATCGGGTTTTCGAAGAGCAACTGCTGGTTTTGGGGAAACTGGTGGTTTCAGAATTTGTCTGGGAAGAGAACCAAAGTTATCATGGTGCAGTTCTTCCTCTGTTCCACCATCTCCAACACAAGCTTCAGAAACAGGCCTCCTCCTAAAGTTCTCTGATGTGTGCTCATCAGTGCCATTACTCTGTGGTTGAGCCAAGGCTTTTGGTCTTCGCTTTATTGTACTTGTTTCTGTCAGACTGAAATGTTCACTATCACGATGATGAGGCGGTCGAGGTTTCCTTATTGTGGCCGTCGCATCCATCCGCGACCATTCATCTTGAGGCAGAGCAGACACCCCTCCTTCCAGGTGAGTGATCATGGAGCGTGGACGAGGCTCAGGAGTTTGTTTAATTTGGTGGGTCTCATGTGGAGCTGGTCTATGATGAGCAGGGTCTTGTGTGGTTCGGACCATCTCAGCTTCATGTAACTCATCATCAGATTGCTTTGGAGAGTCATAAAATTCGCTGACTGTGCGTCGTCGACTATCTGCATCAGAGTTCAGAGCTTCACGGTTCTGCCTCAGGAGGTTATGGCTCACCTGGGGAACAGGTATGACATATATTGGTGTCAATAAATTCATTCACTCACTTATATTCATATGATATTATATGAAGGTGTGGTGGACTGTTTGCTGTTGAAACTTTAATCCTAAAGACTCCTGATACAAAGTAGCCATCACAAGACCGTGCAAAACTCAATTTTCAAAAATGGTCTATATTAGGAGAACTTAGAGGGCCACAGCAGTGTGAAGCAGGGTTGGTACTAAAACCTACAGGATTGTAGCCTCACAGTCACAAAGATCTACTTTAATACATGAATCTTAAAATTTTAAACATAAATCGTGTTTCTTACTTGTGCTTGACCACTTCCACTTCCTTTAACGCTACTTCCCAGGTTGGACATTTCAAGCATGGCGGCGATGTCTCGAACGCTGCCACCTGATGAGGTTTTTTCAGAGGCAATGCCACAATCGCTCTTTCTGCGCTCCCTGTATGTTACATCGAGCAGCAAACTGTTAGCCAAATTTTCATTGGACCTTGAATCATCAGTGACACCCTCATCAGCCAAGTTTCCAGTGGAAATGGAAGAGCAGGAGCGTTTTGGTGGAGTTGGAGGTCGAGTCCGTCTGCGAGGGCGAGCAGTAGCGAATGACTGACTGCGATTTACGCTGCTGATGTCAAGGGATTCCCCACTTATTCTTGTGTTGGGAGAAGCTCTGTGTCCACCTAGAGTGGCATATTTCACAGAGGATTCAGGCAAGGGTAAGTCATGCTCAGCATCTGCAACACGTCTTGGTTGGGGTGGAGTTTGACCATTGTCCTCTTCAGTTTCTCCTTCTGCCGGCATGGAAAGTACCGGGACAGCACGAGCATGTGAACGAGGGGAGTCACAAGCTCCTCTGGACCTGCTCTGTGTTTTGACTGGGGATGATGGGTTGTTTGAAGGAGAACTTGAAGCAGAAGATGAGGTTCTACTCTTTGTTGGGGTGTGCGGAGGTGTGGGACTGGGGCTATCAATTGAGCTAGGTTTCTTCAATGGAGGTGGGACATTAGATCTTTGAACACTTCTCCCGTGAACACTGTTTCTGGGTGAGCTCCGCCCCTCTGAACGTCCCTCAGGTTTTTTACGTATTCGAGCAGATGGAGCAGAGATTACATCAGGTTCTATGCTGGTTTCTAACAATTGCTTTGAATCTATGCTTTCTTCAAACTGGTTTTCCTTTGTGGGAACCTCCACTTCTGGGGATTGAGTCAGGCGTTTAATTGCTAACATGAGCTTCTTCTGGTGTCCTGTTTTGGAAAGAAAAGTCAGATGTGGATGTTAATTACTAATGTAAATGCATTTAAAATTTATTTTCTGCTGAGAAAAACTTGCATGGGTTTGATTTTATGTTAAATTAGGGTTGTAATGGTACATCTATTCATCTGGAACCTCACGGTACAGGCCTCATGGTTAAGGTTCATACATAAATACAGCTCAGAAGGAGGCATTGAGGGCCGATAAAAAATCTAGAAGACATCTTCTGCACATCAATGCAGGCTTTTCTGTTGTTTTAGTAGAGGGTAAGGCTAAACCAGTGCTTAATTTGTAAATTTGAAGTTACTGGAACACAACAGGACTGGGGTGACGGACAGGGGGGCTGGCCCAAAACAGTTGCTGGAACACAAACAGAACGCAATGGTTCAGTGTCTAACATGCCTACTTTTAAGCAGCAGGACTTACATACATCATTTACAACATAATTTAAGACATATATACACACAAAAAACCTTTAGATTACTTTCAACACAATTTATCTTAATCTTCAATATCATGTTAAATGGCCGTTTAACATGATGGACTTGAGTCTTCGTTTCTGTTAAAAAACGAAAGCAAACTTGATTGTCTTTTAGACATGTTAGCACGAAGGAGTCAGGACACTTTTTGTTTTGGCCAAATGCCGCCTAAAAATAAGTTACGTACAGGACGTAAATTACCCAGCAGCAGCCTTTTCAGACTTGCTAGTAGTGCATTTTATTTATTATTATTTTTTTTTTTTTACATTATACAATGCACAATAAAGAAAACACACTAACACAATAATTATTCATTATTTTATTTTATAATATTTTTATCTAATCGCTAATTTCCACATAATACGGGCCGGCCTGCCGACTGCAGGGGACAGCACCAGCCTACGACGAAGGCAGCCTGGCACACCATAGGCGAGTGCTCTGTATATTCTTGAGTCGGGGGAATGCACTGTAGTACAGTAGAGTGAAAAAGGTGGCCAGATAAAGACAAATGGGGTCAGATAATTACCGGATCCCAGAATAAAATTTTCCGGATCCTTGAAAGCCAGAAATTGAGAGAAAACGGATTGCGTTCCGGCAAATGGCGGAAAAAATTAAGCACTGGGCTAAACATTTGAAAGACTAAACTTCTAATTAGAACGGAGACCACAAATAGGAGGTATGGACCGAACCCTGGAATCTTTTTATGTAAAACACCCTGAATCTAAATAAAGGTACATTATGATTGAAATCCCCAGAGAATTTTACAGAACATGATCAGAAATACTCTTGTACAATAACCCACGGTAGACCTAAAACATAAAAGCTAGGCTGAAGAACGTTGAGAATGAAGAAGTAAGAACCCATCTGAATGCTCACAGATGAATTGTCAGCAATTTAACAGTGTGTGGTTATTCATTCCTAGTGCCACTATAGAGGAACACAGACTGAAACAAGGAACAGTGGGGTTTTCTTAGGTAAAACAGATTTCAGATTAAACATTCATTAAAAAACAACCAAGAGCAGACAGAAATACATATACAGCTAGGGATTACATGCCTAGTTTAGTGATTCCAATCTCCTTCAGGTCCTCCAGGGTAATGTCACTGACAAAGTCCATGTTGTCGTATCCATTCTGAACCAGTGTCTGGTAATATTGATTCAGACCAATGGCAGAAAGCCACTCAGCCAGACTCGACTGTAAGGTGACACACAAACTCAGTCACTGATGTACACAACATATTTAAACAACTATTTATTCTTATTCCTTAACCCTGGCCCAAAAAAATCTAAGGGAAAGTGGAGTAACAATTATAAGAATGTCTTGAGTTGTTCAAAGAATTGTTTCTTTTTTTTTTTTGTTAGTTTTCAAACATCTTGGGAACCCCAAGAAATCCATAGAGCAACATTTTTGTGTCACAGGCCAACTCATTGTAACCATTATTTATATATATATATATATATATATATATATATATATATATATATATATATATATATATATATATATATATATATATATATATATATATACACACAGGCACACATCGTAAAAGATGCTTATAATAAACTAATTATTGTTAGTTACTTATTCATATATTATTAATATATGAGTTCCATTACCACTCCTTAGCCCTCCCACGCCCCTTTTAATGAGCTAAGACGAGTAGGTGTCTAGCCCTCACCAATGTAAATGTTTTAATTTACAAGAGTTTTAAAATGCTAAAATAACATCGTTTGTTGGTTTTCATGTCCAATGTACATTTAAATGTCAGTAAAAGTAATTTAAATCACACAGAAAAAATATTGCTAGTTTTACAGGAATAATGCCCCATTTTTAAACTATAACATTAATGTTACACAAAAGACTTGCGATATTTGATTATGCACGATTAGATTATGTTATATGATATTATAAAAAACTACCATTAGAGATTAATTAGTTGATCCTTCAGAAACATTTGGCTGACAAATACACCTTTTTAGGGGAGACGAATATAGTAGAGAAATTGAACACAGTCTCTGTCTTGTTAAAAAATATTCATCTCTGCTATGTTTATATTTCATGATTTAACTAATCTTGTCAATGACCCTTTTATTTTCTCTTACTGGTTTCTCTTTAGGAATCCAGTCTGGGATGTCCATTTTGCTGATCTCTGACAGCATTTTCTTTCTATGGCCTGGTTTTGACACCCCAATAGCAGTCAGATCCTGAGGGTTAACACACAATCACACACAAACATAGAGAGAGATTTGTTTAATCTAATGAGAAAATTTATATATGAAACTAATGCTTACCAGCAATTTAAAATAAAATATTATCATTAAATCAGGGTGTTAAACAAACCAGCATAGTGTTAAATTTCTTAAAAAAATAAAAATGTTTAGGCTACGCCTACATTGGCTACCAGGTATCTACTAATGTTATTATGACTGGTTTGAGGTTTTGTGAGCATATGTTACCTCAGGTGTTATTCTGCTGATGGTCTGCAGGTCGTAGCCGGCCGTCAGGAAGTTTGTCGTGTAGAACTGCAGCTGTGCACTCGTGAGCCACTCCACCACGGCCTCTGAGCTCTACAACACACAATGAAAAGAATTAAAAGAAAGGAAGGCATCAATAGTTCAGAAATGTCCTAATGTGAGGAAAAGTGTGTCAGGCAGTACACAATTTGACCACTATGTGGCAGCCAGTAACATCCTTGGCAGGTGTGTTGAAGTCTAATTGTTAACTATTTTACTTTATGTAACAGGAGCATCCTGTTATTTGCAAAGAAAAGTCTGATATTAAAATGATGGATACCTTTAAGTTTTGTTCTCTATATTATTTTCCACAGAAAGTCTGTTTTGGAGCATTCTTCGTATTTCTAAAACAAACTGCCAACACTTCACACAATGGAACAACACAGAGAGACTTGCCTTGCTCTCAGCCGAAGCTTCATCTTTCCTCTGCAGCAGCGGATCCACAAACGGTTTCTTTCTCTGCTGACGTGGAACAGCAGACGCCCTCGGAGTCCGCTGAGAAGATGCTGAGGAAAACAAGCACACAAATTGTTTTTAAAATCAGGATTTTAAAATGATTTAGCCACAACTTAGCACAAATTATATTTGAGAGATTTGTTGAAATAGGGTCCCTGGAAGCTGGCTGAAGTTGTTCAAAGCTGGTTTGAAATGGATGATCATCTCAAATGACCAGCTGAAACAAAGCTCAAAGCTTCCAAAACAAAACTTGAGATTAAATTCCAGAGACATTTTATACATATTAATAAAGTGAGGCAAATATTTAAAACAAATAAATAATTTTAATATTAATGCCTTTTTTAAATGTATGTATGATCTGTTAATTTATTTATTTTTTCATATTTTTAACTTCAGTGTAATTTAAAAAAAATTTACTTTACACCCAAGAGAACATTAGATACATAAATCCCTCAAATAAAAAGAGTTTCACTGATCTGGAAATGATCCAGTTGTTCTTGGGGTCTTAGCAAAGCTTTTCCACAATTTTCCATATTTAACCCTTCTGTTGTGTTAGGGTCAAAATTGACCCGTTTTCAAGTTTGACTGTGTAAAAAGTACACTTTCCCTTTTTATCCTGGAATGAGGCTTAATCTAATCCTCAGACACACATATTTAAATGCAGCAAAAGCAATTTTCACAATTTTAGTAAATTCTAAACGGCTCAAAAAAAAAAAGTTACATCTGTGGTGTTACGGGTCCAAAATGACCCGGTAGAGAATTCTGGCTTTTGTAAGCATCACTTAAAAGCTACGGGTTTTCCAAATGATCAATTATGGTCCAATATGCACAGTTATGGCCCACATCATCATACACAAACACGCACGCACACACACACATGCACACACACACACCACGCACACAGGCCTCTTTCACATGCATAGGTACAGACATGTACACACACACACACACACACACCACCCCTCAAGTGAACTCAAACTTTACATTGTTCATAAACACTGGCACATACAAAGAGGGTTTGGGATATTAACAGTTGAATTCTGTAGGAGCATCTGTTAACATGAGCAAAAGATATACTGATCATGAGGCACTGGGTCGTATCTTTGCCAATGATGGTGATCCTGAGAATAGAGGGGAAAGTGAAGCTGAGGAGGATGTGTCTGAGGATGAGGTTCTGTATGACTCTGAACAAGACCAAACATATGAAAAGGACCCAAATGTCACAGATGATCAAAGACAGGTTTTCAAGTCAAGAAAAGGTGACAATTCATGTTTATCAAGCCTTCTTCAAACCCATTCCAGGCACCGTCAGAGAACATCCTCAGAATGACTCCAGGGCCTACTAGATACGCTGTGTCACACGCCCAAGATATCAAGTCAACGTTTGAACTGTTCTTTCCACAATCTATTCAGAAAATCCTACTTGAGATGACCAACATGGAAGGGAGAATTTGCTGATAGCTGGACAGAGATGGACAAAACACAGTTCGATGTCTACATGGGACTGTTGCTTCTTGGGGGGATATACAGATCCTGTAATGAAGCTACGGCCAGTTTATGGGATGGTGAATCAGGACGTCCTATTTTTCATGCCACAATGTCGTTTCAAGCCTTTCATGTGTTATCAAGAGTGCTACGTTTTGACAACAGGGAAACAAGAGTTGCTCGTCGTGAGAATGACGAGCTTGCTCCCATTAGGGAGGTTTGGGACAAATGGGTGGAAAATTGACCCTTTGTATACAATCCTGGGCCAGAGGTGGACAGTGAATGAATGGCTAGTCCCATTCAGATGCCACTGTTCCTTCAGGCAGTACATGCCAAGCAAGCCTGGACAATAAGGTACCAAAAAATGGGCAGCATGGGATGCAAAAACTGCCTATGCATGGAATATGCAAATATACTGGAAACCTGAGAGTGGAGTGTCAGAGAAGTTTATCGATGTTCTTTTTATGGTTAAATTGTTTGGTTAATTGGTATGGCTAAATAGAAATTTGTTTTATGACAAAAAAAAATTGACGTGTTGTCTTTATCCTACCATTTATCTATGCGGGTCCGTTTTGACCCGAAACACCAAAGATGTTACTATTGTTGATAATTTAAAATAATAATAAAAAATAAAAGAAAATTTTGGTAGGTGTACTCTAATATTAGTTTTAACAGATTTACAGTTAATTTATACTCATTCTATAAGAGAAAAATATATATTTAGTGAATTTAAACAGTTTTTGCAATCAAAAACGAGTGGTATATTTTAAAATACTGTGTCTGTGGAGCCAACTAAAAACAATTTACACACTGGTGCCATTTATATGAATACATACTAAGCCAGCAATTAGCTGAAAAACAAAATTTGAAGAAAACTGGTGATTTTAAGCATTTTCAAGCATTTTTAAATCACGGGTCCAAATGGACCCGCTAACACCACAGGTGTAAACAGGTTTCTAACACAACACAAGGGTTAAAACATTTCAAGAGTTACAATCATTTTGTAATAACAGCAGACGAATTGAGCTGGTCACGTCCCTGTGTTCCTGCCCGTTCCTGTAATGTTTATCTTATTAATCATGTTCAGCTCTTCAGGCATTCAATGCGTTTGATTATTCAGTTTATTTATTTATATATTGTTTCCTGTCTCATTGTTCCCTACTTTATTGTATCTAGTTAAGAAAATAGAGTTTGATGTTCAGCCTGCAGCATTCCAAGGAGTCATTACAGCGATCAATACATAAAGAGTAACAAAGTAAATAACACAAACAATTAACAATAATAAAATATTCATAAAGAGAATTTTAAAAATAAATAGATAGAATAACAATACAATAAATCCAATACATCAGACAAAATACTAAAAAATGAATACAAATAAATAAATAAAATTGAATAAAACAACAAATAAATCAATATAAAAAAAAATAAGATTATTATTTTTGAAATTAAGGGATGGTGTCATATCCCTGTTCCTGCAATGAGCATGTTTCCCAAGCAAATTCTCTTTTTAATTACTCTGGAATGGAGTATAGTTCCTATAGCCGGCCTTAGTAACACTGGAATGATTGTCTGCAATATTCCGTGCCCTTTTTTTAGCAGTGATTTTAAGAATGTACTGGATACACAGACACAGTAAAATGACAGATTTGACAATAAAGGGAATGTTTCTGAGAACATGCACAGGTAGAAATGTACGCCTGTACCTGTGCTAGGCTCTAAGGACTGTGATTGGTCCATGAGATGCTCTTTTGCTTTTGCTGACTGGGACAGGACGGTGGCCAACAGCTAAATGCACACAAACACTTAAGATCAGTAACACAGTAGATGCAGAGTCATCGCACATGCACATCTGTCCCGGTGTCATATGTCTTACCTTCACCCCCTCGGCCTGAGCGTGCAGCCCAGGGACATTGAGCCCATGCGTGTTCACCCCGGGGGAGTGAGTAGGGGTGGTTGGGACAGGTACAGGAGAGCTAGCAAGGTGAGCATTGGCATTGCTGCTCTGTCCGCTGGTGGATGAGCGTCCGCTTGTCAGGCTGCCAGTGCTTCCCATGCTGCCCACACTGCCCCCTGCTGCAAGAAACCAGAAAAATACAGCAGCTCGGACATGTTTAAGACCAGTCTTGTTTATTTTTCTGTAAAAGGAAGGTTCATGCAAACATGCAAGTTTCTGATTATTTACTCACCCCAGGCCGTCCAAGACAGTTTGTCATCAGCTAAAGAAAAATTAAGAAACAAATCTAGGCCTGCATCACTCAAGATGTCGTCAGAATTAGTTTCATTTATGTATTCTTTAGGTAGCACTCGATTTTTTTGAGTTTATGTGGAAAAACCTCACATTTCAAGTTGTAAATTAATACATTTTGAATTTTCTGAGCTCTCTTTGTAGCATTCTGTTCTCCATAGGTGTGTATTTGAATATCTATGTAAACTCAAATTATTTAAAGAAAGGAAAAGGCGGGAAAGACGTTGCATGCATCTTGGGAGATCTGGGGGTAAATATTCAGGAACGTTCCTTTTTTTGAGTTAGTTATATATTTATGGGGTTTTTGAGTGCATTTACCAGCTAAAGGTTTCCTTAGAACCCAGATATCTTCATTGGTGCTGGTCTGTTGTCCACAGAGTGTCGGAGAACCATGAGGACTGGAGACTGATCCCCTTGAGCCTACAATAACACAAACAAGAGGTGATAATAAACTGTTAATTGACCACCACAGATAAACATCGAAGGAATTCCGGGAACGCTTGGGGCAGTAAAATAGTTAACAGATCTGTAAATAATCTGGATCCTTGGGGAGGCCACTGTTTATGTATTTTAAATGACTTAATCCTATTTATTTCCATAGATTACTATACCCTTCCAGTTCCACGTGAACACAATAATCGTCCAATGATTCACAAGTTAATTAAGTCTGAATAGCAAATACAGGAAAAAAAAATAATTAGGGAAATTTTAGGAATCTTTTTCTTAATCCTTTGCCTTTTCCCCCCAAAACAAAAACACCGGAACCCTCACTGTTGTACTCCACACTCAAGCGATCCCCAAACCAACAGCTCAATAGGGGGAAACCCATATCTGACCCCAACGGTTGTGTTCATTGTGTGAATTCAAACTGGTAGAGAGGTATTATTGCAGATGTACTGGGGTCAGTACTGCAAGAAAAAACGATTGAAAGTATGGATTAAAAAGTAGTTGTTGGGACTTTTTCTATTTGAAAAAAGTTTCTTATGCACACAAAATGTGCATTTACTTCACAGTAAAATCACCATTGTAAATACACAGTGTTAAAAAGTACACTTTGCCTGTGTAGATTATGGGTGTAAAATTATATGGCTTTACATTTTCACCTGAAAGTGCTAAATAAAAGTGCACCAAAATCATACCTCCGCCCACAACAGCATCTGCCTTGAGGAGAAACGATACCATTTGTTTGGTGATGGAGAAGTGTAACACCCTATGCCCCAAGTGTTCTTTTTTAGCACTTTGAGTGTCAATCTTAACACTCTAAATTCAACACTTCAACCTGTGTACTGTTTACACCCGATAGATTGGGACTATATACCATATCTGAGCAGTGTTAAAATTAACACTTTAAGTGTTGGATGGACACTGCAAAATTTACTGTGTAGATTAATTTAAGTTATTATTATTTTACGCACTTATATCTGACCTTGTAACAAACTGCTTGTTGGGTTTACACTGGAACTGTAAGTCGCTTTGGATAAAAGCGTTTGCTAAAAATGTTATGTTTAAAATTGCTCAAATAAAACATCTTTAACTTTAAATTTGTTTCAAAAAATTAAATCAAAACTGTAACAATAAAAAAGTAAATTTCAAGTTATTTGGGAGACTTATTTCCTCCATGCTGGGTTAGTTGGAAAGAAAGTGTTATTAAAAATAAGAAATTCTATTTAATGTTGAATAGAATGTAAGTAAATGGTTGTTTTATATCAGCGTGGTGGGTGTTTGTGTGTGTGTGTTTATACCTGTCTCTTTTGGCGGCTCCTCTGAGCAGGAGGAGGCTGCTTCAAACTCAATTGTGCTGCAGGTGGGCATATTATAGCCAAATGAGGTGAAGAGGGGCTGATGGGTAAGTGGCAGGGCGGGAGGGGGCGGAGGGGTAAGAGGGAGAGGGAAAATGTGGGAGGAGTCACCGTTCACCATAACAACTGAAGCAATTGCTGGTGGACGGATGTGTATCTTAAGATACTGTTGGGTTGAGGGACCTGGGTATACGACAGAACGGCAACAACGAAAAAACACAACACCGAAACAAGAATGCAAAAACACACAACACCAAAAACAGGAACGGAAAAGAGGAAACACAAAACAAAAACATGTTCAAGCAAAATTAGCTAACTCTATCCTTAACTTTAGCCTGTGAGCTAACATGCAAGGTTCCACTGACACATGCAAACCGAACGTGATTAAAAACATCTAACTTATACGGTAACAGATCTGTGCGCTACATGCTCAAGAGTTTCATGCAAGAAAAAAGGGATCACAGGGAAATAGGTTTAGTGTTACAGCCATCTATGAACAGTGTCACTCAGCAATACAGTTCAATATTGGTGCATTTTCATAGAGAAGTAAACACTGCTGGTGGATTTCATAGACACACGATACATAGAGCATCATGGGAAAACCTGTTTGATTCCCACAGTATTCAATGTAAAGTGTTTCCAGAGTCCATCACTAGGCTACACTTTTTACTTGAAAATTGGAATGCACCAATATTGCCTTAGACAGCTATACAAACACAATTAAATGCACCAAAACACTGATATAAAATAGGCCAAAATGATGGGTTTTTGGCCAAATGGAGATTTATTTCAATACCTAAATGTTATTATCTTTGGAAAACACATTTAGTGCATTTGGCAGCATTCTTCCAATATAAGAAGCTATTTGAAAAGTAGTTTACCTTGATGTTTTCTGTTTTGTTTTAGGTTTATTGTATAGATCTAGCTGTAAATTGATGCTTAAAATTATAATGTTAATGCAAATAAAAATATACAATGGTTAAATTTAAAAATTAAACCATATTTGATTTACTGAATTGATTTTTATTTGCTTGCTTTATGTTATAAAATCCTCATTTGGAAAATCAGACGCCAATTTAAGGTTGATGTCACCAATTTAAACTTCTCCCTTACAGCAAAGCAATTAGTGTGTACCTCCATATATAGATACACTTTTAATGTTGTATGTTCATTCAGTATAGATTTTGATGTCTGTAACGTTCTAATGTTTTTACTAAGATTTGACAGCAGAGGGCAGCAGCGTTACAACGAAGTATTGACGTCATACAGGAGTGCTAGGGTGAATTATTTCTGCATTAATATTCATGTGTGTTAGTAAGCACTTGAAACGCTGTTATTAACATTTTCTTATGCACTCTGTTCCGAGATATGTTCCAAGATAAGTACTTTGTCATCCTAAATCCAGCTGTTTGGTTGCATTGGTAGTTTTGTATGATGTATTGCTATACAGTTCAGGCATGTCTTTAATAATTCGCATTAGCAGCACAAACTTTATGTAAAATTCTTAAAATAAACCTATAAAGGTTGAGAAAACTGAAAACTTAAGACTTAAAAATGTAATCAACAAATTTAATCAACAAATGTAATCAAATATTTATAAAACAAGTAATCTGAACAACAAAAAAGTTTTTTTTTCTCAAAAACAAAATATTTGTAGTAGGTTGTTTTGAAATTTTGAGTGTGATTAACTTTTTAGCATGTTAGTTCGTAATTTAAGAGCTCAAAAAAGCAAATAAACAAAGTAACAACCACAAACCCAAAAGTTTTTGCTGAATTGCTGCAGAAATGCATGCACTTAATCCAGAACTCAATCAAAAAGTCAGCTGATGAGCTTCAGATAGACGTTAATGATTTGTAACACATCAAATGGTGTCATGTGACTTCCTATAAGGCACAGATGACATAATACCACACCTGCCCTTTTGATGACTTCCACCATGTTGGACGGAAAGTAACCCACTCTGTCATTTCCTGTTCGGTTATCATGAATACAGCCTTTCCATCGCCCATCTGAATGCTGCTCTAGGACCTGAGGATGAGACAGAAATGCATTTTATTTGGTATAATAGTGGTATAATAATGGTACAACAGCAAACTAACTCAAAATTAGCTCCAAAAACACAATAACAGCTTTTCTTTCATTGTTTAATCACCTGACTATACACAAAGTCCTGTGATTGGTCAATACACTTAGAAAAGCAAAAAACAACAAAAGTGATTGGTTTTGAGATTCCGAACTTTAAATAGACATAGACAAAGTAGATCAGATGTAACGGATCTAAAGGTTTCAGCAGTGATGAAAGGTAACCGATGAAGATAAAACTATACAGAAACAGATGGGAACATTTTAGAGGTCAACAGTTAAAAAAACAATGATCACAGAAAGCTCCCTGGACAAAATGGTTAACCAGGAGAATGCGAGGGGTGATAGATGTGCACCTGAGCAATGAACACTCAGTCATGTGTTCAGTATGGAGAGAAAAACAAACAAGCATAACAGCTCTCCACAGTTGATAACCCACATTTAGCTGGAAAACACTCGAAAACACATGACAGACAGTCGGAATTACATACTACCCCAGAGAAGAACTATAAGGTGAAGCAGAAGAGACACCAAGACGTGAGAAAAAAAACTACAGAAAGGTGGGGATTTTCCCCCCATTAACCCTTTTGCACATGACCAACACAAGACATGCCAAACCCTGAAAAAATGTGTGGAATGTATGAAATTCCTGGCTTTGAGGATGAGTTCAGTAGCACCATCACTGTAAAAAATATCCTCTTTTACCGTAATGATGTCGCCTGTTTTAATATTGAGGCTTGTGAGGTCGTAGTTGTTGCAGTAATCCTTCAGAGCCCTCACTTGCATTGCAGCAGATGCATCTGCATGGAGAAACACATACAGGCACTTAGATTTCAGAAAGCCTTGGACATTTTATGCAACTGATTTGAAGCCTCTGCCACTATACCTCTCAGCATCTGTTTGATTTCCTTGCTGGCCTGTGTCGTGGTGAACTGGTTGACAATATCCAGTGCCGTTTGACAAAACGTGTTCCTAACACCAGCGCTGATTCCACTCTGAGGAGAGAAACCAGAAGACTTTCAAATGGGTTTACAGTCTGATGAAGCACAATGGCATCCATTAACAAAACCATCAGTGACTTGAGAGTCAAACACTTTCCTTCCGAATTCCTAAGAAGAATAATCAAAACAGCAAACTTTCAGTAACTCAGGATCTTTGGCCCAATTACGATTACAGTAGTGCCATACTACCTTTGCTAAACGCCCAATTCAAGCCTCTAACCATTCGATCAGAAACCTATGGGTGACACCACAGACACTGCGTACAAACCTTAAGTGATCTATGGTAAATCCCTTGAAATACCTTATAATTAGAATCTAACAAACCAAACCTAAGTGGAATATTTAGCACATTACCAGTGAACAAAAAGATCTACAAGAAAACCATTTTCAATGTAGAAATATGCAAGAAATCCTGAGTATTGGCAAAAATTGAGTCGTTTGGAAGGATGCTGGGAAATGGAGTGCAGGTATGTTTGGTGTTTCTTTTTGTTATCATGCAGGGGGAAGGTTATGGTTGAGCTGGCAATTTTATGCATTATCATGTTGTCTCATGTACTTGGGGAAAGAAGGTGTTTTTGAGGCTAAATATTAATGTCTCTTTCATTTTTTAAGTGAGAATTGCAGAGAGCTCACATCGAGCAACAGTCGAACAGCCTCCGTTTTTCCACAGAGAGCAGCTTCATGCAGCGCCGTCCCTGATTTCGTCTGCCGGTTGATATCTATTCCAGCCTGGATCAGTAACCTGGACATAAAAAAGAACCCAATTATCCTCTTTAAATCATGTCAAGTCATTGAAGTATTCCAGACCAGCCTCCTGAGTTTCAGAATTTGATTTTTTATCACATAAATCAAGGCTAGTCCATGACCTTGCAAGATCCTTATTTTGCAGGGACAGGATTTAAAAACAACAGCATTTTATTCATTCATTCAAAATAAAAGGCTGTCAGAAACGCTAAACACCAAAAAGTAGTGTTGATTTAGCTCTCACAGAGTTCCACCCTTTCTAGAATTAAATGAACAAATTCAAAATAGGTCATTTTTTTAAACAGAGTGGGAGTTAAATAATAAACTCCATAAATAACACCAAGACAGATTCATTGATTCTTTTCTGAGTTATTAATAACCAGTTGTAAGGAATTACCAACAGTGTAAGGAGTTATTTTTACACTAAATGTGTTCCATTTGCATCACATAGGATGTACAAAATTACACTTTAAGGAGTAATTTTTTTTGGAATTTTACTATCCATATAATGTTAAATGAACTGAAAACACACTTTTTTCCCACTGCATTTAATTCCTAAAATGCATTTTAATGAAAGCATGAAAAAAGAAGATGTAGTGTATACACTTTCATCAGAAACATTGTATGCTGTTTTAATATCAATTTGAAAAGATCTGTCCTTACTTTTCAGCACCTTGTGCAAATGCTCACTCAACAACAAGCACATTATTTGACAAAAAAAACTGGAGGTGAAAACCTGCATACGTTTAAAAATAAAACCAACACAAAGCCAAACACAAACATCAAAACGGTTAACAAAGGTAAGAATGTAATTGTGTCTCTTAATGGGTTAATTTAACACTGTTAAATCTACTCTGTGAAATAACCCTGGCACAGAGCACCAACTAACTCTGAATGTGTAAAAATAACTCACAGAGTGTTAAAAGTAAGGAATTAACACCCCAAAATCAAGCTGTGTTGTTTACCCAAACACACAGATCCATAAAGAAGCTAAAAACGCAATGAGTGAAGTAATCTCTAATTAATGCTGTACGTCACTATAGGCAAAGACACCACTGTCTATCAAAGGGATAAAGGAGGACACAGCTTTTGATTCTCTCTCTCTCTCTCTCTCTCTCTCTCTCTCTCTCTCTCTTCGTGTCTGTATGTATGTGTCTAACAAACGAAGCCTCCAGGGACTGATCGGACAACGTCTCTCATTCCTCCCATCATCCTCTATGGTCCAGTTTGTGTCTCCTGACCTGTCCTGGCTCTTCAATCATGTGAACGAGGACAGTTTTGTGTCAGTCGGCTAAATGCCATGTCAGCCTCTCGCACCATCAATGTCTGCCTTCATGCAGAGGATTTACAACCTCTAAACCACAACGATACTAAACTCATTTTCATACGATGTTCAAAAGATAATAAGTATTTTTGGGGGAAAAAACGGCTGCAATGAGAACATGTAATGGATTTTAATCCCATTTATTATTTTTATTGAGTTTTTAAATCTTTTTTTTATACCAGTAATAATAACAAACAGGAAAACATCTTCATGATGTGAGATAAAAACACTGACTTGATGATCTCAATGTGTCCGTTCTTTGCAGCCAGATGCAGCGGGCTGATACCATTGGGGTCCGAGGGCTTGGGTTCTAGCATAGCAGCACACATGTTACTGTTCAGGAGCAGCTGAACCACCTGCAACACACACACACACACAAAACACTCAATACTGTGAACCCCCGCTGCAATACCTGCCAGCTTCCAAAGTGCTTGAGAATACTACTGAAGAATGAACTTTGTCTAAAATAATGCCTACATGTGCCCGTACCTTTCAAATTCTAAACATTCGGCAAGTGCGTTTGGAATTTCTCAAATGCTTAGTATTTTATTACATGAAACAAAAGGAAAATTGCTTGCAAGCAGTATTTTATCTTCATCATTATAAGAGATGAACTGGCGTTGGGGGAAAACACATTTTAGTATAAAAAACATAGCAAAGTAAGGGAAATATAGTAAGAATATTTTAAGAAATATACAATTACTTCATGAAAATCAAGAAATTAAGACTCAATTATCATTAAATAGAGCAACCCATGTGAATATAAACTAAAACTAACCAAATTATTTTGGGGTTTTGTTATTCTATTTTATTCTATTTAATTAGTAATAGTTGATTAATTAGTATTTTCGTATTTTGTAAATATTTAACCCCAAACAGTTCAAGCGGGACTCCTGGTGGAAACTAAGAATACAAACAAAATGGCCGCCATCCCCGATTTAACGACTCTGTTGTATCCTCCCGCTCTGTTGTCCACTTTTGGTGAGCCTGTTTGAACTGTAGTCTCAGTGTCCTGGTCTTAGCTGACAGGTATGGTCTTCTTCTGCTGTTGTGTGTTCAGAAATGTTCTTATTCATACCTTGATTATGACGATTGGTTATTTGAGGCATTTTTACCAACAAAACTGCCATTTACTAGATATTTTCTCTTTAGAGATCATTTTCCATAAACCCTAGAGATGGTTGTGTGTGAAAGTAGATAAGTAGTTTCTGAAATACTCAGACCAGCCCAGCCAAAGTGTCTTAAATCACCTTTCTTCCCTATATAGATCAGATCGACTTGACCATGTCTAAAAAATGTGAGTTTCTGCAATGTGTTTGGCTGATTAGACATTTGGGCTAACGAGTAGTTGGACAGGTGAACCTAATAACGTGACCAGTGAGTGTACTTCCATCAGCCTGAAAGAAACAAGTTTTCTGTCTTAATGTTTGGTAAAATTCTCTCTTCGACAAAACCCAGATATTTTCTGGAAGCATCCCGTGTGTTCATTATGGAAAGAGTAGATCACACCAACCCAAGGGGGATGAATGGTTCTCATCTATTCAACACATGCACACAAACAGAGTGAGAGACAGAGAGAGTTTAACCTACCGTGACTCGTCCGAATTCACAGGCCAGGTCAAGAGGTGTTTTCCCAGCATGGTCTCTGAGGCAGGGGTTCGACTGATGTTGCAGCAGCATCTCACTCTGAAAGCAGCACAGTGTTAATGTGGAAAACAGTACAACTGAATGTTTACGTGTGAACTCACTCCTTCATAATGCCCATGCTGTGAGGAGAGGTGTAAAGGAATCTGCCCCTCATCTGATTGGCTGTTCACTGATGAACCTGCCTTTAGCAGCATTTTCATTGGCTCACACTTGCCCTGCCAAGCTGCATAATGCAAGGGTCGCATCCCTTCGGAAAAATAGAGAGGACAATATTTTAATTAGATTTCAGATATATAGCAGACCTTTGGAAGAGCCCTTCATAATCAGCTACTGTAGCTTTGAACCGGTGTAGATTTAGTTATTAACACACTCCTGACGTCATGTGAGCTGATGAATTATGTGAAAGTCTATAAATTGCTAAATAATTCAAGCAAATTCAAGATATGAAATCACGTTTAATCTCAACATGATATACAGTATAATTTAAAACAATCTTTGAGTATTTCAAAGCAAATAAATGCAACACTAGTGGTGTAAAGAGTACTGAAGTATCATACTCTTGTAAAAGTACTAAATTACTTGCCAAAAAAAGTAAAGAAAGTAGAGTAAAAGTATTTGTTCTAAATAGGACTCAAAATATGAGGAAAAAGTATCTCAAGAGTAGTAAGTATTACATTAATAAATGATTTCAACTTATGTCCTACAAATGAAATATATAGATCAAATCAGAGCTGTTTTCTTAAGTGTGCTAATAGAGGAGAGTTAAAAAGAGAAAGAAAAAGAAACAGATACAAGGAGGAAGAGAGAAAGAGTGAGAGGGAGAAAAAAAGGAGTGCATGAAAGAAAAAAGACAGCTAGATAGAATGAAGAGAGGGAGCTAGAGGAAAAAACAAGAGAAAAAGAAAGCAGAGTGAAATAGAAAAGAGACGAATAGATTGCAAAGAGAGAGCAAGTAAGAGAAGGGCAGAAAGAGAAAGAGAAATAATTGAGACTGAGAAAATAAAGAAAGAGAGAAAGAAAAAGATGGAGAGCAAAGAGAGGAAGAGATAAAGATAAAGTGAAAGAGAGACGGAGAAAAAAAGAGAGAAGCAAGAGAACAAGAGAGAGAAAGCAAAGAGTAGAAAGACGGAAAAAAGAACATGAAAGATAAAACTGCTACAAAAGTAAACATTGAACTATTTTCCTGGCGATTGAAACATTAAAAGAAAATAAACGAGGTTCTTCCACATTAATCTACTCACTAAATTACAATTTCTGAACTACGCGACTACAGTTATTTAAGTATTTGTAATTAATTATTGTGCAACACTGATTTTGCATGAAACAACACAAAAGAAACACCCTCTAATGACGGTCGTAAAGAACATTTTTGAGTCCCAGAGAAATGCTCTGAACAAACCAATAATTTGGAATTGATAACTTGATTGATTCCAGTTTTCATTTATCATACCAGTACATCAAATACTTTGACACTCATTTAGACTGCCATCTTGTGGCAAAGTTATACAGCATGTTAAACAGTAAATTTGCCAGCTGTCACCTTTTGATCACACAAAAGCAAAGCATCATTTAGAATGTCACACATCTCTAATGAGAGTCTCATAATTTACCATTTGATTTAAAATGACTGCACGTAAAAAGGCTGAAGGTGTGTAGATCTTTACCCTTCTGATCTTTGATGTCGACGACAGCTTGTGACTCAAGCAAAAGTGAAATCAGCTCCACGTTGCCATTCAGAGCAGCATAATGCAGGGCAGACAACCTAGACAACACACAAACACAATCTTTTTTTTACAAGTTATGTAATAAAACAATAAAATGTTTCACAGGGGTTGGTCATTAAATGCCCAATATAAACTAAAACTAGCCAAATTATTTTTGGATTTTCTTATTCTATTTAATTAGAAAGAGTTGTTTATTTTGTATTCGTGGTATTTTGTAAATATTTTACTTCAAAACATTTCAAGCGCAACTCCTGGTGGAAACTAAGAATGCAAACAAAATGGCCGCTGCACCCAATGTGATGACACCTCCTCCCACTAGTGTACAACTGTATCTCGATATTATACACAAAATATGATATAAATCACAATATTAAAGTAAATTGTATCAAAGTTCAAACCGTCACTATAAAACTTAATTTTAAATCCTGAAATAGATTTATAGTTTCAAGACTATAAAGCTAGATATTTATTATGTAATTTCATCCACCCACAAGGAGGCAGCATTATCTTTGGTGCAATGGAAGATGTTTCTACTTAAAAAAAAAACAAATGCTTGCGTTATATATAATTAAAACAATACTAGAAGCAAGAATAAACGGTCATTGTCTCCTGCTAAGCATTAATAAAATATAAATGCTCCATCACTGTAGAGAGCACATGAGCTTCAGCTCTGCTTCAGCTCAAGACGTCCAGGACTTGATCCGCTGTGGCAGTCGGTCCGGGCTGACACAAAACTGAAAGTGTCAGTCAGCATTGTGCTCATGGTAAACATTGCTCACATCGTGTTGGAGAGCACTGAACGAATGCAGACGACATATTGTAGTAACTGCTCTGTTGTCCTATTATTTAAATTCACATGTATGTTGAATTATGATGTTCAGGTCATCTTTATCCAGATGTCCCAGACGACTTTTTCAGTAGTCCATCCATATTGTCTCAATCAGCTTTCATTTCCTGTGTCCATGTGAGTAAAGCGTTATGTAGAACTTCAGAAAGAGTCCCTAATGGTTCTTCATCTCAGCTCAGCTCTGGCACTTTCCTCCAATCCCTCACCATCTCACTGAGCAGGAGGCAATGACCTACTTCCACCAGTAAGAGATTTTCCTCTGCCAGAGCCCCCAGCCACATGCAAACACACACACGCACGCACACACACCAGCGCAAACACCAAGACTAACACTATCTCTCCAAATCTGCCTTCGAATAATAATGTACTTCTGCTTTAGCTGGATTTTGAACTGAAGCTTGGATTTTTTTTTGTATACGACAGTGACGTCACCAAGCCCTCTTCAACATCACTCTCCATCCCCAATGACCAATCCAGTCAATCGCCAGTTTATTTGTGAGCCAGCTCATCAACTACTCAATTAATTAATGCTTGATTGACTGATGTGGCGTAAATAATCACTCAAACATGCAGTAAAAATTTAATACAGTTTGGTCTCTATGGGATTTGTTTAAGGGGTTGATGATGTATTTTTCACACTAGCTATGGTACAACACAAACAGTTCAACTAAACACCACTAAGATCAGTCAAAGGGTAAAAAGTGGAATGTTGTCATAGCTTTGTAAGTGGCAAACAGAAAGGAAAGAAATGGGACTGACATTTGATGCACATAAAACATTGATCAAGATAACAGAAAATAGTGCAACACACACGCTAACCAGAATGCATAACACAGGTTGACTATTAGGGATGCAATGGTACACAAAGCTCATGGTTTGGTACGTACTACTGTTTTTAACCACGCTTTTCAGTTTAGTTGGGTTCTGATGAATTAGCTAATTGTGTTTTATTCAATCATTCTTTGTGTGGATCACATGAACAGATAAATGAAGGGCGTTTGATAGAATTCACTTTATTTTACTAAATCAAACATCAAGGCATATCTACCAAAATGGTCAACAATAACAATAAAATAAAATTGTAGCAAGGTGGGCATGAGCTGCTTCAGCAGCGAGCAGATTAGGGCAGAAAGCAGGGATTTAAGCCAGGCATAAGTTACGGGTATGTAGGGGTCCTGAAACCAGGAACAGCTGTCTGCATATGTTTCCTTTTGCATAATTACATCTGATCATATTGCTGGCACATTTTTGTTTAAAGTTCATCTTTGTCATATTTGTAAGCAAAGCCAAAATGTCTTCAAACCATAGTTTTAAAAAAGTTGATGGCTTCTCCTCATAGTGCTGTCAATTCCTCTGCCGTCCAAGTGAAACTTAGCGCTTGCTGATTGAATATTTACAAAAAGGAGCAGCATAAATTAGAGTTTATTTAAAAAAAAAAGACATTAAGTAAAACTTACTGAAGGCCAGTACAGATTACAACTATAAACAGCTAGGGTTCCATAAAAAAAAAAGTAGAAGTAGAGAAGAACGTAGAAGTCAGTGAAAACACTGTATTATTTTACATGAAACTCACCCGTCTGCATCCTGGAAGTTCACATTCACCTTCTTAGCAGCACCCAGGAGCTCTGAAAGGAAAAGGGGAATTGGTTGAGAAGAACACAACAATAATAATAATGAAAAGAAAAAAAAACATTTTTTTAAGCAGTGAAAAAAAAAGACATGAGAATTGTTAGATAGATACATTGAAACAAATTGAAGACTGACCTAAATATCTATATTTCATCTTTCATTGTAAGGTTTTAGTGGTTATCTTTACAGGTTGATACATTAAGTTCTGTGTATGTAGCTTAACCGTTCCGGGTGATTAGAGAGAGGGATTGTTTGTAAAATGTGTTTTGGAAGGAGCTAATCTGGATGTAACTCCAAAATGTACATTTTTTCCTGATTTTTTTTTTTTTGTAGTTTTATTCATCGCACTGCCTTACAACTCAATAATTCAAACATCAAAGAATGAAACTTAAAATATGATTAATATCAAACATTTAACTTCAAACACAAAACCACACATTGTACATTGAATGAAATACTGGTGAGCGGCCTATTGAGGTATACGTATAGTATAGATATAGTGTACGCTTTAAGTAAAAATTCTGGAATAACTTCTATTAACCTAAATTACTTTAAGGTTCAGTTGTAGTTTTTACTGCAATAACAAGCGGTCTCAAAATCTGAACCTCGTTGGGGAACAGCCTGGGTGTAGGGTATGGATGAAGAGCGCATTAAGCCAATGTTGACTGGGATGTAGGTGATGGATAAAGTAATGTGATGAAATGTCATCAGCTTATCTGAAAAGAATAGAAAGGAGAATGTCTAAGATCTGGCAGAATTACTGCAATTTGAAGGTTTAGTGCTTTTTAAGTAAAAAAAAAAACGTTTACGCAAAGTGCTCTTCTCTACATATTATACTTTATTTACTGTCATTTTTCATATTTTGCACATTAATTACAGGAATGTGTATTTATTCAGTCCACCAGTCACAGTGGGGCATCATCTCAGCTGATGGCAGCAGGTAGAGTTTCTGTTCATTAAACTCGAGCAGAACTCTTTAATCACAGCTGGTTATGAGCCAGCCATTAATTACTGCAAAACACTGTCAATCCCAATCATTAAATTCCATCTCTCCATTGAATTCTGGCTGATATTTCCATCAAATGGCTTGATATCGTAATCTCCAGATGTATGCGTTTGTGTGAATGTTAAATGAGAGTGGTCCAGATGGCAGCTTTCTCGGAGAGTGAGAGGGGGAGTGGAGACAGAAAGTGAGAGAAATGTCATTAAATGGTGAAATAAACAAGCTCAGTGTTTGCATGTTTGTGTCTGTGTGCTGCTTGTTGACCTTAATCGGAGACTTATTCTGCTAACCACGCTTAAGAAGCTATCCATTATGCATAAATGATATTATTATTATTCATCCTCGCCAATCACAGCCTAATCAATTATGCTCATGCAGTGGGAGAGATGATGAATTAGTTCATTAATGTCCCTACTCAACCGTTATCTTTTGAAAATAAAGATATGTAATTATTGTGCATCAAATGTACAGTGACTAATTAAGCATTTCATTTTTCTCAAATGCACTCCCAGACATTCAGTCTGAGTCACCTTCAGAAAGACTAAGGAAGATGAAGAGGAAAAAACTAATGAGTATTTCCATGACGACTCAGTGTCACTCTGATTCTAATTAGAGGATGTGACAGAAATGCCATGGCAACGCATCACCTGGAGTTGCTATGCAATATCTCTCCAGCAGCTGTAGATGGTTTCGTGATAAACGTTAAGGGTGGAAACTTCCAGATTGTATAGATGCACACACGCAGTCACACACCATGAGGTGTTTTGGAACTCAGTCATAATCCTGCCATGTGATAAATTATTCATCATATTATCACCGCACCCTCATTGGTGCCGTTGCTATGGAAACCTTGACCTTAAGCATGATAATAACAATCATTGTTGCCCTGCCCTTGCTGAAAACAGCAGAAAATCTCTAGTATATCAAACATTCCTTAATACTCATCTTCCCATAGCATCCTCTCTCAGTAAAGCATCGATTATTCACAGCTTTGGGCTCGGAAGCACCCATCTGGAGTGTTTGAGGGGAATCTTGGAAATATACAAATGGCTAAGGGTTAAGATGATATAATCCATCATCTGTTATGGCAAAATGCTCAAATCCAACTTTGCTGTGAAGAATTCTCATCAAGAAATGCTGAGAATAACCCACATTCCTGGTATTGCTTGGACATACTGTTTAAGAATTATAATTTTTTTGGACCAAGAGCCACATGTAAAGAGCTATTATATTTTAATGCAACATACAGTTATAAAGTTGAAAAATTCAGCTTATACTGTTCAGGACAAATAGGAGACCTAATTTTTTAACAATTTTAAGATAAATAGTACCCAAAACATGTTTTAAAGCACGTTGGAAAAAAATACAAATGCATTTATCAAATTTAGAAGATAAAAACTTGTTACATTTTATGGCATAATTCCACACCTTTGCCTGTTGTCAAGGTTTAAGATGGTTTACACTTGAAAGATTTAGATTTATACTTGAAACTTCTTTTGAAAAGAATAAAAAGAAAGCACCATAGATATGATGTGATAATAGATGATATAGGTCAAATGGATGAAAGATGATTTTTTTTTATCAAATATAATCTAACATAGACAATAAATGACAATAAACAGAATTCCATGACTTTCCAAAAGTATCCAGGCCTTGAATATTTTCAGCTTCATACCTTTTTTTTGTTGACAAACCCTGTTTCAATCAATTGAAAACATCTTGTTGTTTAGAGATACTGCTTTCTTTTCATGAAGCCAAAGAATTTGACCTTAAGTTCATGGGGGATATTCCGGATGCCTTAAGCTTTGTAAAACCAAACCAACAGGGTGCCCGTCTCTGGTCCTGGTGCCAATGGGCATGTAGCCAAATGTCCATCTGCTTAATCCAGACCTGCCTCGCCTGGAGGGAAGCTTAGTAGCCAAGTCTTTTATGCAGCAACCAAAGATCAAATTTCAAAATTAAATAATACTGGAGTGTACAAATAAAAAAAAAATGAAACATCATGTTTCATCTTCATCTGTTTGCTGATGTACTGCCATGAGATGTCCAGGAAACCGATTCCACATGATGATGAAACATGTTACTCGAGGTTACTACAGAGCCCAGTCATGACATTCATAATCATAATCCTATCTTTTTATATCTGTGTAAATGCTAGATATATTTTGATCCTCTACACCATCATTACTTATAATTAGGGTCGTGGGGTGTACTGCTACATTACTCTCATTGGCTGTAAAACTCACCACACATTCAAACACAAATAGTTGTTTTAAGATCTGCAATCACATCAACTAAAGCATGCAGAATTCAAGCCAGCATCTGTAACACTTTCTCTCCATATACCCCTAGACCTTCCCCTATTTCAACCCATCAGGCCTAGAAACCAGCCCAAAGGAAGGGCTGAAAAATACGACCATGAATCAGAACACTCCTACAAAAGTGTATTCTTCAGCCAAATGGTTCGTAATGCTCAGCAAATGCATCACTCGCTGTATTTTTATTTAAAAAAAATCTTCTTCTTTTCCTTTCGGCTGTTCCCAGTTTAGGGGTCGCCACAGCGAATCATCCTTTTCCACCTAACTCTGTCCTCAGTATCCTCTACTCTTGCACCAACTACCTTCATGTCCTCTTTCAGTACATCCATATATCTTGTCTTTGGTCTTCCTCTTGACCTCTTGCCTGGCAGCTCCATCTCCAACATCCTTCTACCAATATAACCACTATCCCTCCTCTGCACATGTCCAAACCATCTCAACCTGGCCTCTCTGACTTTGTCTCCAAAACAACCAACCTGAGCTGTCCCTCTGATGCGATCGTTCTTAATCTTGTCCATCCTCGTCACTCCTAAACTGAACCTCAACATCCTCATCTCTGCTACTTCCATCTCTGCTTCTTGTCTCTTCTTCACTGCTACAGTCTCTAACCCATACATCATAGCTGGTCTCACTACTGTTCTGTACACCTTTCCTTTGATTCTTGCTGACACTCTTCTGTCACACAACACCCCTGACACTTTTCTCCACCCACTCCAACCTGCCTGCACCCGTCCCTTCACCTCTTTTCCACACTCCCCGTCACACTGGACTGTTGACCCCAAATACCTAAACTCCTGCACCTTCTTGACCTCAGCCCCCTGTAACCTCACTGTTCTATTTCCCTCCCTCTCGTTCAAACACATGTATTCTGTCTTGCTGCGACTGACTTTCATTCCTCTTCTTCTAGAGCAGACCTCCAACTTTCCAGGTGTTCCTCCACCTGCTCTCTGCTCTCACTACAAATCACAATGTCATTTGCAAACATCATTGTCCACAGAGATTCCTGCCTGACCTCATCTGTCAACCTGTCCATCACCATAGCAAATAAGAAGGGACTCAAAGCTGATCCTTGATGTAGTCCCACCTCCACTTTGAACTCCTTTGTCTGACCTACAGCACATCTCACTGCTGTCTTACTTCTCTCATACATATCCTGAACTATTCTGACGTACTTCTCTGCCACTCCTGACCTCCTCATACAGGACCATAGCTCCTCTCTCTGCACCCTGTCATACACCTTTTCTAAATCCACAAAGACGCAGTGCAGCTCCTTCTGACCATCTCTGTACTTCTCCATTAACAATCTCAGAGCAAAAATTGCATCAGTAGTGCTCTTCCTGGGCATGAAGCCATACTGCTGTTCACAAATATCCACTTCTCTTCTTAGCCTAGCTTCCACTACTCTTTCCCAAAGTTTCATTGTGTGGCTCATCAACTTTATGCCCCTGTAGTTGTTACAACTCTGCACATCACCCTTGTTCTTAAAGATTGGCACTAGACACTTCTCCTCCATTCCTCAGGCATCTTCTCACTCTCTAAAATCCTGTTGAATAACCTAGAAAGGAACTTTACTGCTGTCTCTCTTAGACCTGTCTCTTATACACATCTCCATCTCAACCTGGCCTCTCTGACTTTGTCTCCAAAACAACCAACCTGAGCTGTCCCTCTGATGTGCTCGTTCCTAATCTTGTCCATCCTCGTCACTCCTAAACTGAACCTCAACATCCTCATCTCTGCTACTTCCATCTCTGCCTCTTGTCTCTTCCTCACTGCCACAGTCTCCAACCCATACATCATAGCTAGTCTCACTACTGTTCTGTACACCTTTCCTTTGATTCTTGCTGGCACTCTTCTGTCACACAACACCCCTGACACTTTTCTCCACCCACTCCAACCTGCCTGCACTCGTCTCTTCACCTCTTTTCCACACTCCCCGTCACACTGGACTGTTGACCCCAAATACCTAAACTCCTGCACCTTCTTGACCTCAGCCCCTGTAACCTCACTGTTCTATTTCCCTCCCTCTCGTTCAAACACATGTATTCTGTCTTGCTGCGACTGACTTTCATTCCTCTTCTTTCTAGAGCTGACCTCCAACTTTCCAGGTTTTCCTCCACCTGCTCTCTGCTCTCACTTCAAATCACAATGTCATCTGCAAACATCATTGTCCATGGAGATTCCTGTCTGACCTCATCTGTCAACCTGTCCATCACCATAGCAAATAAGAAGGGACTCAAAGCTGATCCTTGATGTAGCCCCACCTCCACTTTGAACTCCTTTGTCTGACCTACAGCACATCTCACTGCTGTCTTGCTTCTCTCATACATATCCTGAACTACTCTGACGTACTTCTCTGCCACTCCTGACCTCCTCATACAGGACCATAGCTCTTCTCTCGGCACCCTGTCATACGCTTTTTCTAAATCCACAAAGACGCAGTGCAGCTCCTTCTGACCATCTCTATACTTCTCTATTAACAATCTCAGAGCAAAAATTGCATCAGTAGTGCTCTTCCTGGGCATGAAGCCATACTGCTGCTCACAAATATCCACTTCTCTTCTTAGCCTAACTTCCACTACTCTTTCCCAAAGTTTCATTGTGTGGCTCATCAACTTTATGCCTCTGTAGTTGTTACAACTCTGCACATCACCCTTGTTCTTAAAGATTGGTACTAGGACACTTCTCCTCCATTCCTCAGGCATCTTCTCACTCTCTAAAATCCTGTTGAATAACCTAGAAAGGAACTCCACTGCTGTCTCTCCTAGACACTTCCACACCTCCACTGGTATGTCATCTGGACCAACAGCCTTTCCACTCTTCATTCTCCCAAGAGCCTTCCTCACCTCATCCTTTCTAATCTTTTCAACTTCCTGCTCTACAATATTCACATCTTCCTCCCTTCTTTCCCTTTCATTCTCCTCATTCATCAACTCCTCAAAATACTCCTTCCATCTTCTCAGCACACTCTCCTCACTTGTTAGCACCTTTCCATCTCTATCTTTAATCACCCTTATCTGTTGCACATCCTTCCCATCTCTGTCTCTCTGTCTCGCTAATCTATACAATTCCTTCTCGCCTTCCCTCGTGTCTAACCTGGCATACAGCTCATCATATGCTTTCTGTTTGGCCTTTGCCACCTCCCTCTTCACTCTGCGCTGCGATTCCTTGTAGTCCTGTCTACTTTCTTCAGTCCTTTCAATGTCCCACTTCTTTTTAGCTGGCCTCTTCCTCTGGATGATGTCCTGTACTTCCTCATTCCACCACCATGTTTCTTTATCTTCTTTCCTCCTTCCAGCTGACACACCTAGCACCTTTCTTCCTGTCTCCCTGATCAACTCTGCTGTAGTTTTCCAGTCATCTGGAAGCTCTTCCTGACCACCCAAAGCCTGTCTCAGCTTCTGTCTGAATTCTTCACAATCTTCTTCCTTTTCCAACTTCCACCACTTGGTCTTCTTTTCAATCTTTTGTCTTCTCTTCTTCCTGACCACCAGAAACATCCTACACATCACCATCCGATGCTGTCTGGCTACACTCTCTCCTACCACTACTTTACAGTCTCTGATCTCTCTCAGATTGGCTCGTCTACAAAGGATGTAGTCTACCTGCGTACTCCTACCTCCACTCTTGTAGGTAACTCTATGTTCCTCCTTCTTCTGGAAATAAGTATTAACTACAGCCATTTCCATCCTCTTGGCAAAGTCCACCACCATCTGTCCTTCTAGGTTCCTTTCCTTAACACCGAACCTGCACATCACCTCCTCATCACCTCTGTTGCCCTCGCCAACATGCCCGTTGAAATCTGCTCCCACTACTACTCTCTCTCCTCTGGGAGCACTCTCAATCACCTCATCTAACTCACTCCAAAATCTCTCCTTCTCTTCCAACTTACAGCCTACTTGTGGAGCATAACCACTCACTACATTCAACATCACCCCTTCAATTTCTAACTACAAACTGATCACCCTGTCTGACACTCTTTTCACCTCTAAAACATTCCTCACAAGCTCCTCCTTCAGGATCACTCCTACCCCATTTCTCTTCCTATCCACACCATAGTAAAACAGTTTGTATCCCTCTCCAATACTACGCGCTTTGCTACCCTTCCACCTGGTCTCCTGCACGCAAAGAATATCTACCTTCCTTCTCTCCATCATGTCCGCCAGCTCCCTACCCTTCCCTGTCATTGTACCAACGTTAAGAGTCCCTATTCTCAGATCTATACTCCTGCCTTTCCTCTTCTCTTTCTGTCGACGAATCCTTCTCCCTCCTCTCCTTCTTCGACAAACAGTAGTCCAATTTCCACCGGCACCCTGTAAGTCAACAGCACCGGAGGCGGTCGTTGTTAACCCGGGCCTCGACCGATCCGGTATGGAAATCGATTTGGTGACTCGCATATTTGGTTTTTAGCATTTTTTACGCCGGATGCCCTTCCTGACGCAACCCTCTCTATTTATCCGGGCTTGGGACCGGCACAGAAGTCACTGGCTTGCAACCCCTGTGGCTAGATTTTTTATTTAAAAAAAAAAAATAAACATAATTAAATCATAAATTATTTATTGTGCCATGAGAAGGTCTATTGTGTAGCATGTGCAAGTATATTGTGTTAATAATTGTGCACTATCGCTGTAAATAACATTTACTGACCTGTATATGGTTATGGGAAATGAAATCTAACAGAAAACAATGTTTTGTCATTTTTAAATTTTGATAAAAGACAAAATGACTTTAATTTGTGGTCACTCTGGCCTGAATCTAAGGCTTTTTTTCAAAATGTGGTTCAAGCCTTCCCTAAAAACAAGAGCCACACAGCCCTTCTTCTTTTTTAAATTGGGACACCTCTTCAGCTCAAGTGAACATAGAAAACAGATGAGAATGGTTATGTGGAGCCTAACAGTAATTTGATGGAAAATTGTGTTAAAGTTGGACTGAGTGTCCATTTACTACGTGCGAAACTGAGCTAATGTCCTTCACAGCGAACTAAAGAGAGTTCTTAAATCCTTGTCTTGGTAATCTCTTGGAGTTTGAGAGTTGATTGCAATTTAACCAGTATATGACAAACTTAATGAAACTTAAAAGGAAGAACAAAGAATTGCTTATGTTTTTATAATGACAGTAACTCTTCAAATCCCAACTCTATACTTTTTATCTTAAAACGAGAAGAGTTCAATTCCCCATCGAGCACAGTTGAGCCAAAAATCTCTGCAGTCAAGCTCAGTTCAAATGAAACTCTCTTCTTTGTGTTAAGACAGAAACATTTATTGTATAAATATTATTGTAGATACATTTAAATATCTCAGTATTCGTTCATTTTGCACCTGCTCTTTCTCCACTTTTTAACATTCCACTTGTAACGGCTTCTTAAATCAAAGTGTACTTTTTAAATAATACAAAAAGCTCAGCAGTGAATTTAAAAGTACAATTTTTAAAAAATTTTATTTGAAAATTTTGAAAGAAAAAAGTATAGTGCTGCAAAAACGGTTTCATCAACAGAAGAGTGAAAAAATGACTCCACAGCAGTGTTGTACTGGCAACACTCTCAAAAAGTTAAATCAACACCTTTTTGAGTGGTTAAAATTACAAAATTACTAATTTAGTTTGACTGTGTAGGACTCAAAGCTTCAGAGCACAAAGATTCTGCTAGGTAAATACACACTAAACATTTGCGTAACATTCTAAAGCTTTTTCTCTTCCGTTATTTTACATGCAAGCATTTAGCAGGCGCTTTTATCCAAAGCAACTTATAGTTCAATTCCAGGCCTATTATCAGAACTAATTAAGAGCTTCAGAGGCTTTTTTACGTTTTTTTTTCTTGTATCTTGTAAATAATCAGCAAATAATGTGCTTAATAGTGTCTAAGAGTTCCCAGGTCTAACAAAAAAGGAAAATCAATAGACTGAGGTGTCAATTGAAAAGTCTCCACATAATACAACGTTATGTTAGTAATTAAATAATCAATTTATCGACAGGAGCTTAGACAGGCTGAAATCCACTCAGCAATTACAGATCAATTCTACAGCAAATACTCAGTGCTAAACTACACACTGTCCTCCTTGAACCTTTTTCTGTTAAATCCAGTAATGACGCCACTGCAGAGTTACTGTTTTATTATTCATATAATGACACAAAACCGCAGATGGAGGAGAAATGTTACATTAAACTCTCAAAGACCTGGAAACGTTCAGCATTCCAGTCAGATGCCACATTAATCTGTCAGGCTGCATGAAATTGATGCAGGATCTTGAGACGGAGAACACCAAACATGACTTATGAGCTTCAGAACAGCCACAGGGACACACTAACCCTGAGCCAGCCCTGACACAATGTGTAGAAAGATACAACACAGACGAGATGCTCCTCAAGAGTATGGTCATAGGTCTGACTTTCAGGTTCATATTCATAGATTAAGGTGACTTTTCCCAAAGGAAATGAAAAGAGAAGGACATTTACAGCAGATGTTTTGTCTGGAGATGTGGTGTGTTTTATGGTTGAACCTGAAACCAGCTGCGACCTGGTTTCAGAATACATTTTGGTATTAAAATATCGAAATTTGTGGGGGGTTTTTTTCTTAAAACTTTGCTAAAGCTCAGCTAAACTTTCTCAGAGTGAAAGCTATGGTAAAAGAATAGTCACAGTATTATTTACATCTAATCCATAGCTTTCTTTTATTTCCACAAATTTTCTCGTGGACTGTGCGAGTAATGCACAGTGGGGAACTGGCACCACCTACTTGCAGGAGCACCCTGTCCCAACATATTGGAGATCTCTCTACAAAAACAAATAGTTTCAGTGCAGCGAAGGTTACGTGTTCAGCAACACTCCACAAAATACACGTTTGCAGACCAAAACATGCATTGGTAAATAATATTGCTACCTTTTTAATCCCATAGAAAGCCTGGAATTCTAATCAAGATACAAACCCACACAGTTACCGATAATGCTATAAAGTCAATGAACAAAAAATGTAATGGAAAAACTGTCCCAGAAACCTGTTTACTTTGCTTTATTAAAATTCTGAATCAAAAAGTAGTGATTGATATTTACAAGCACTCTCCTGGGTTCAAACTAGACTTGCTCAAGCTCCACCTAAATATAAGATTCCGTGCATAAGAAAGCAAACGACTTAATATATCTAATTTCACTATGAACAGGCAACTATTAGGTAAAAGTATGCTCACAACTCTTCTCTTTTATATGTAAAAATATACCTTTCATTTATGCCAAGGCAAATGAACTCTATGACACAAAGATCTATTAATAAAGCGCACACATAATGATGTCCTTCCACCATGCCCCTTTTCGGGGGAAGTAATTTAATCTCACAGCTCTTGAGAATAATCTGGGACAAGCACAGTAATCTGAACAACCCCCACATACACACAGCCCCTCCCTCACCCTAGTCTAACCAACAGTGATAATTATAGATATTTAATGATTATCATTAAAAATGACCCGATAGCATGAATGCAGTAAGTGGGGAGATATCTACGCCACATGTGTGGCACACACTGGCATGTTTACCCCATCACTCTCTCAGAAGTCAACGAGTTATATTTGGTTTTTTGTGTCACTGTAAATGTACAATTGTAAAAGAACCAGTGTGTAGTGTACACACACACCCACACACATACACACGCACACACTCAGCATCCTTTACGATCATCTAGCTGTGTTGAGTTTAGAGCAGCCATGGCCTGAAGCTGCAGCAAGCTGACAGGGTAAAGAAAAGGAGAGAGAGAGAGAGAGAGAGAGAGAGAGAGAGAGAAACACGGCGAGAACAACCCTTTTCTTCCACTAGTTTGGACTCACATGCTCCACACGTGACTCAGTTTCACACCAGACTCTAAAAATATACCCACGAATGAGAAATCACATATCAAATAATGTATGGATAGGAATTAGACTAATTAAAACTCGCAAAGCATTTAGTGTTTTCTCCTACCTCAAATGCTACCAACATAGCTTTTTGATCAATGTCACAAGGACAAAAATACCTTTTGTATGTTTCAAATAGTACAAAAAGGACTTTGGCACATTTCTGCCAGACTCTGCCATGTTTGGCCAACGTACCATAAGCCAGTGCCAGATAAAAGCCAGCTTAGGCTAAACTTGTTTTACTAATTGGGTTGACCAGTTTTAAACATTCTTCAAAGCTATTTCATTTGAGTTCAGCTGAAGAATGAAACCTATTAAGTAGGGAAGCACCGATACTGAGCTCATGAACTCGCATTGGTAAAAACACTCTGATACCAAAGGCCAATTCTCTAAATCGACAAAACTTTCAGATCACAGAGACTCTGTTAGCGTCAACAGAAAATTCAGGCTCAGTGGTGAAGAAATATTTCTGAAATAATGACAACCCACAAGATGGAAGACATGTTTAGAAAATATCAAGGGGAGGAACAAAAAGCATTTATATTTTAGAATATAATTAGAATATTATTTCTGAAACTGAAACACAAAAATCCTGGGATGGACTGGCGAATTGTCTATGGTGTACCCCTGCTTCTCACCCAATTCTGCGCTGGAGACCAGCAGACACCCCATGACCCCATAAGGGATTAAGCAGGCAGGAAACTAAATGAAAGAATGAATGAATAAAACACAAAAATGAGCGAGAAGAATGTGCCGCTAGCAGTAATGGTAATTTTCAGCAACCAATTGGGAAAAATGGCAAGACATAACATGACAGCCAAACAAATAAACAAGGTGCTTACCCAATTATTTTGACGATCAACTACTTTCAGATGTTGATAACCTGGATACTGTCACCTTCTTAACATTTTGGAACCAAAGTATGAGATTCCATCGTCCCCGTCATGTCACTGACTGGGTTTTACTTCATGATACAGCTTTCCTGTGGCTCAGTCAGTAGAGCATTGCAGTAACAACGCAAAGGTTGTGGGTTCAAATCCCAGGGAAAGCCAGGACCAAAAGTCTTCATTCTTTCAAATGTAAAAGCTTAGGTTAAAAGCACCTGCTAACTGCATTAATGTAAAACTGCCACATCCCAAAAAAAGGTATCGGCAAGTACCAGAAAAAAATCGGTACTTGAACTTAGTCTTTAAAAAAACCTCTGAAGCACTGAATTTACTCTGTGTCAGCTCAAACGTCTTCTATGTGCACGTTTTATGATTAATCCGACCTTTTAACACATGGCTTATGTTTACTTTGGATAAAAGCGACTGGTAATTACATAAATGTAAATGTAATGTTAAGGCTCTGAAGCCTTTGAAAACCTTTCCTATTGGACACATCTCTAGAGCTTTAACACACAACCTCACTTTTTCCAACATAGAGGGAAATCTTACAAAGAGAATGGAAAACTTACTAGAGAGAGTCTGAAGATTTACAGTCAGTACAAACATCTGAAAAGTAGAATTAAATGCTTTATTTTTAGGCAGAACAGATAAGGTGTTCATCAATCCCACAACAAAACACATTCACACACAGCTGTAAGAGAATAAAAGTACAATATGTTAATATTTCTAATAGAGACAATACTCTAATTGTTTCATACTGAAGAAAATCTTTAAATAGCTCAAAGGTCTTAAACCAACATTGTTTTTGGACATATGCACATCTCTAGTTAAGATAATAAGTGGAACAAACGGAAAATGAAATATATATGGTACGGAATAATATCATTCTGTCATTAAATGTGATCTTTGCCCAATGTTATCTCAAAGAAATTATTCCATTAATTCCCAAGGAGGGGTTTTAACTGATTAAAAATGCAAACAATGACATTAGATATTCAGCGGTGATCCTTTCGAAATTTCATGATTTTTGTAAATAAATCTGTCATAAAATGTGACATGATTCCTCCATGTTAAGGGTTTTGACAAAGAAAAAAAATTCTTATGTCTTTATTGAGAATAAAAAAACATTGTGCAAAACATAGACTGTAAAAAAAGATGGATGACATGACACCGCCAACTGCCTTGTGAATAAGAATATGAAGCCATTCTCGAGCTGGAGAGGAGGCTACCATTGCCGGGTTCACATGCACACACGCAACATCCTGATGAGGACTGAACCGTAGTGGGAAAATAAACTTCAGCCAAGAAAAAAACAACTGAAGTTTGTTCACGGGATAACTTTCAAAAATCATTAAAATCATTAGAAAATTCAGCTTTTTGTCATGTGAGACACACTTAGTGTAAAATAATAAGTGAATCCTGAGTGATCACCTTCAAAAAACATAATTGGATAAATGGTTAACCCTCAAACGTTTTGAAGTTTGCTCTCTCCTGGGAATAGTTATTGTAAAGACTTTATAAATGTACCAGTCTAAAGTTATAGGCAAAACATTTTATGGAGAAACTTGTTTGGGGGTTGCTTCTTTACCAACAAATGGGTCCCAGTCAAAATGACACCAAGAGCACAACAGAGATCAGCAATGAGGTAAAGAAAAACCTGAATGACAGACAAAGATCTTGATAAAATCTTTGTTTTTGAATCTACAGTACATAAACCCTGAAGCAGATCCATGGCAGGATTCCATGATCCCATATTAGAAAGAACATTGGGGGTCAAACAAAAAAATTGATTCTATGGTTTCACTTACTATCCCACCCTTTTGTTGTCTTCAATAAAGCCATGAAATGTCTCATTTTTGTAATTATATTTGTCAATACCCTCTCAGATTGCATTCCATGACAAGATTCATTTGGAAAACAATGAAATTCCAAAGTGTTCACATAGTTCTTTGCCACTGGAAATGATGGGAATTGTGCATAGCCTCAATAATAACATTATTATTCAAGAATCCTGTTTACCAACATTCCATATCAAACCTTATGATGTGTTCAAGAGCTGAAAGAAACAGACGCCAGCACAAGTCAACCACACGGAAGGCCTGCCTTGTTCGGTTTTCATCTACAAGACAAGCTCTGTCGTGATCTGCTCAAGGCAACAGACCTGTGATGGTCATCTGACCCTAAATGAGACACCTCCACATTACAGTCTCCGGTGCTAGCAGACACACTAACAGTAAAAACATAGTCTCGTTGAATTTAACCCTTCTTTTCTGAAAAACAGTAGCATATCAAGCTAAATAGATGACAAAGATACACTCTTGGGTTTCCAATGGTGAGGTTAGTTTCCTCAGATTCAGTGTTTGCTAGTTAGAAACACATCATAATTATATACAAATAACAAAATAAAGAGATTTGGTGATGTGCAATTGAATATTTTCATTGGTACAGTGTCCATCGCATGCCATTTTCTCTCAATTTTTTAATTTTGAGCTCAAAATCAGGAAATGAAGTTACCAACCGTGTCTGTTTTACATTGTAAAAAATATCTCTTTCATCCTCATGAAAAAACAAAAATGTCCTGCTAAGGATCGTTTCCCTAAAGTGTTTTGTGTTATGTTAAAAATAATATTGAGAGTAAATGTTTAAGATGTCATTTTAGCGAGAGATGGTCATTGTACAACACATTTGCATATGTTTGTTTTTAGCGACTACATAAAATGGAGTTAATTATTCAGAGAAGTCCCATTGAATGGAGATAACAAATCTCACATGCAGATAATTCTAAATTTTATGGAGATGTGCTGATCTAGATTTAATTGTGGCGCGGGTTCACTACACATTCAAGAAAATCCCATCAATGAAGTTTGGCGAGAGCTCCTGTTCGGCTTTAGGAAGAACTAAATGCTACTTCCTCTCCTCCCCTCTCCCTTTTTCTTTCAGTGGGTGCATTGATGTTCATGGCTGGTTGAGCTGATGTGTTCTGGCATTTTCTTTTCGCTGGTTTAGGAATGTCCCGCTCACACCATGCTCTGTGAGCAGAAAACACTCTCAAACACACGTTGTGCAGTAGCTGTGAGGAGGTTACAGAAAAACTGAATAATAGAGCCACTCCACTTTTTTTTACTATGTATTTATCAGTTTAAATAGAACTTTAAAATATATGTTGGTGCTAAATTTACAAACACAGACTCTGTGTACAATATACAATCTCTGTATAAATGTTTACATCGCATGCAACTCCAACCTGATTCTATATCCACTCTCTCAGTTAATGCATCTCTCTGAAGGAGGGGGAATGAGGTGATGCATGAGGGCTTTATATATTTTTAAGGAACTATATATAAAAAGTGACCAAACATTTAAAAATTGAGCATAATGTTTATAAATATCCCTATATAATAAACTAAAATCAGATAGAAGGTGCAATACAGTGAAAACCCCTGCATGTCATCAGGATTTATTTGATCCAGAGGAAGAAATTGAGCATTAATTTCCATTTCAGTGCCAGAATTAGTTTTTTTGTTTTCATCTTGATTCATTTATGTATTGCTTTTGACACAATTAGATCAGTAAAATATATAAAACGCAGTTTTTTCTTCTAGAAAAGATGTCAAAAATCAATATTATTAACCCCTTTGATGAAAGATTCCTTTGATATGTTTCAGTTGCTTTTGGAACTGGGAAACCCCCCAAGGTTGAAAGAAACTTCAAGACTATGATAAGATTTTGAAAGAAAAACCTCGGATGGTCTGCAAAACTACCTGGTTTGGTTCCACCATGTCTTTCAGCATGACCATAACCCAACGCATTGCTCACTTCTGTTGTTCAAAATGATTGAACATGACCGGGCTGCACAAAGCCCACACCCGAATCCAAGTGGAAGTCCAGTGCTAGAAGACCAACAAATCTGCTCAAGATTTATTTCTCAGGAGACATGCTTGAGGCTGATGAAAATTACAGACTGAAGGCTTCTAATTTGGTATTAACTACAATTTCGACCTGGATTTTTTTATTCGTTGTTATACATTTATTTCTATTTGTATTTCAGAATCTACAATAATCCTGAATAAATTATTTAGTTTCTAAACTTCATTAAATATTTAATACTTTAAAGGGGGCTAAGAAGTTTGTATTTGACTGTCTGGAGATTTGTCATGAACATCAATTAAAGTTAATACTCTTTGTATACACACAATGAGTATAGAGACAGAGGAGCTTATCACAAACTTTCAAAAATGGCTTAATTTTTTTTTACTGTGAGAATGAAAATACTATATTAATTCATTGTGTTCATTGTACAAGCAAATATATAATGCTATTTCATTATCAAATTAATTAACAATACAGCCTTTTCAAAAGTGTATTGCTTTGGCTTCTGCTCATACGCTTAAATGGTCATTGAAATCAAGCCTCAATCCCCCCACTTTAATTTTTATTGTTTTATCACAATGTAAACAAAGGATGAAATAATAGACAGTTCAAACAAAACAATGCTATTAAGAGCAAACCCTACTTGTACAATTAACAAACATCTGGGTCATTTGATACTCGTTTTATCTCTTAAGCTGTCGGGATTCACTGGGGATTCATGTGAGAATTAAATCATTGACAGAAGTGTTCTATAAAAATCTCTAGTGTGGCATTGGCACTTGTGTCAAGATCTTTAATACACCTTTCTGTAACCCTTCGATTCAATTTTGTTTGTGTACGGGTTGCCCTTAAAAAAAATGTGAATTTTAATCATGCATTTAAACTGACAATAATTGGTGAACGCTGCATTGTTGGGTTAAAGAATTCAGTTGAAATCCACTTTTGCTAAATCTGGTTGTACTCACTGCCCTATTCTCTATGCTAATCAAATTAGCAGGTGCTTTAGTGCCCCGATGTCAACAATCTGTGATTATCCGGCCAAGCAAGAACAATATTTAACAAGAGAAAGGATTTTCCTGAGAAAGGAAACACACTCATGATTTAAGAGCTTGAACAAAAATTAATTTAACATTTAATCTGCTCTGGAGAGGAATAAAAATAGATACAGGGGAGAAAAACGTGCTTTTTAATTAGATATCTGTACTAATAAGGATTAATTAGCTCCAAAAATGCTAGAATCACCAAAACATCATCTAATTCTGCAGAAATGCTCTGTTGTATTTGCATAAAAAAGCTCAATGAATTCTTTTAAAATGGTTGAACCGTGCAAAAATATGGATCATGCATCACTGCCTCCTGCCATTGAGAGATTAGAGGCAAAAAGGGTAGAATAGGAAGCTGACTTTAAAGGCAAAAGAAACCTATGCTCAGAAGTAATCGAGGCGCAGTGCTCAACTACCACCTTCAAGCTTCTGCCTTCAAACAAGCTGTCAAACTGATCATGTCTACTAACATTACCTTAAAACAAATTGAATTATGTTCACTTTATGTAACTATAGTCCCCCCTATCGTGTGCATTGTACGTAAAAGTTTTACTAATTTTCTGATTTCGTTCAGAGAATTTGAATTTTTCTACTCATAGTTAGTGGTTGGGTGAAGAGATTAACATCTGTGTTTACTCTGATCAGATGTTGTCATGCCTCTCAATATTTTCTATTCCTCCCGCATTAACATCAATGACTGGGTTTGTAAACCACTAGAATGATTTTGAAAGGTTTATTGTTTTTTATTCTCCAACAACAGCAAGGTCAAAACACTTTCAATGTTTTATACAAAGCATTTATTTATACCAGATGTGAGAGCGACTCAGAAATCATTCGTTCATACAAACCCCTCAATCCACTGTGATATATATTTAGACCCAAGTCTGTTGTGATTCATTGGATACTGAGTGTAACGTGTGCAGTGAGGAAATGGTTTCTATATATCTATATATTGTGGAACTATACATCACAATTCAAAACTGTCACCATACTTGGAAATGAAGCGTATTTGCTTCTTGAAGTGATTGTGATTCTAGTCACTTCTGACACTTCTTTTTTTCTTTAATATTCACTAGGATACCATTATCCTTTACTCACATTTTAAATAAGAATGACTATTAATATATTATGATACCATAATATAAACTAGACAATAGCCTTCTTAGCTTTATGGTCTCAATTCAATGATGGTTCGTAATATAAACAATATCATAGGTTTAGTCCAATCGTATCATGGATATAATACCGAGGTATGTATCATATCATGAGCTGAGTGTATCGTTGCACTCCTAATATTAGCCAAAGGTGAATACAGCTCCTTAGTTAATGAATTGACTATAAATCCAGGTATGGCAATAACATTTAATCTAAACATCTGTAGATCATTGCTATAGAGTGACTTTTGTTAAACAGAGGATGCAGAGTTCGCTATGTCCAAACAAAACATAATGTTAAACACATATTTTGCATGCTATAAATAACAAATAAGTATTCTTGGACACGTTTATTATACAATGTTCAAGACTTGAGTCAATAACACTTTCAACCAGACAAATAAACTTCAAGAGGCTTCAATATATGCACCTCAAAACGGTCAGTCACATGACCTTGCAATTTTCTAGATGCAGTATGCCATCTTTTTAAAGCTCTAACATGATTAGACAAAAGCTTTTTAATATGAGCTGGAGTTTGATTTTTCAAAAGCTAAGCAGTATTACAGTTTGAAAGCAAAACAGAATATTGTACTCCAAAAAAAGTAATACAAACATAAAAAGCTATGCAAAACAGATAGAGATAGAAATACAGATATTTCTGCAAAAGAGCATTAGTTTTCTATGTAGTCTAGATATGGGCCAATATAACAAAGTTCAGTGCAGTAAGCCTTTAGAGAACATATATTCCCCACATAGTCTCAGGAGAGATGAGAGTAGCTATCTGAGACATACAAATCCACAGATGAACACCAGAACATATTGAACATTGTTGTAAAGGTGTTAGCAAGGGTTTAGCAACAGTCACAGGAAGCCTGTGTGCAGTGTACTGTATTCACAGAGCAGCTGGTTCCTTCATATGAAAACAACACTGGGTTATTAGAAAATCAGCTTCTTTATTTTATTCTATATTCCAGTGTCTCTGGCTAGACACTCACTATACATAGCCTAAAAACAATGACATTTAGAGCTAAAGCAGCTTCTGTTGTCAGTTGCGAGTAGCATTTGGAATCTGTTGATGGTGCTTTAGCAACAAAGCAGTTGATTTGCAATGATTCATTTGCCCAATAAGTGTTTTCAATAAAATTCCATTTTGGTTAGTTTCAGTTAGTTCAGACCTAAAACACAGGGAAAGCTGCAAAGAATCAGGTGTTGCCCCTGATTGAAACCACTGAGTATAAACATCAAATACTTAAATACACAAATTAACCTACAATGCTTGTGGGTAAGTATTAAATAACACATGTAAGTACCAAAAACCAAGCTCAAACCAGGAACATTCACTCTAGAAAATAAATTGTTTTATGACGCAACTGCTGCTGGTACAAAATTGTATTTGTATTTTTTCTTCAGATTAAAGAACAGGTGCAATCCTGACTCATGACTGGTTATCTGCCACAACAAGCGGAAAGGAGAGTAAGGCCATGTTCAAACGTACCTGGGCTTTGAAAAAAAAAAAGCTCACACTGTGTACAAAAAAAACCTGTGTCCACGTTTAAAAAAAAAAAGGACACAAGGATACTCTGTACCCCCTGAAACGCTGACTCTACCAACAGGTCGCAGTCAATTTATGGTGTTTTAAAATGATTATTGAGCACTCTGTGTGCACAAACACAAGCACCTCTGTTCTGTGATCAAATAGTATACATGCTACAAGCCACAATAGCAGAAGATGAGCCTAAGAAAGTATTCTTAAGTAGAGAGAATTACGGAGCTTAGTTCTGAGACTCTGAATCATGTTGTCAGACATGTGTTTTGTCAATTTATGTGTTTAATCAAGTGCTTCCGCAAGGTCATATCAATAATTTTGTATTATATCTTCTTCTTGTTATGTACCATGATTCTTCTATTTCTCTTGGATCTTGCAGTCGGCGTGCAGATTGATCAGTATTCAGTCAATGCTGGATTAAATAATAACTCAGTTTGGGTCAACGCTGCATTTCAAAAGTATATAGTTCAAAAACTACAAAACAAATACTCAAGGAAAAGATAAGTACATTCCTATTTCTCCATGATAAATGGAAGTTGATTTCAAAAAATGGTTTCACACCAACACAAGAGAAAGAAGGGCATCTTCAGTATATCTATAGTTGTAAATCTCTCTCTCTCTCTTTCTCTCAAAGTGGCCTGCTTTCATTTCAGGCCTCTCCTCCTATCATAGCAGGCGGTGCACATCTCTCTCCACCTGTGATGTTACCCAGCTCTGGAAGTGGTAATTGCGTCTCAATTGTAGAGGTTTTATATTTGTGTCTGATCTTCTGCATTCATAACTGCATTCAAGTACTACATAAATCAAAGGAATTCAAATCTCCATTTTCAGGTTTCCCCAGACTTGATAAGGATTTAAAGTCTCATCTCAGCCAGACAAACCAAAGCTGCAGTAACTAAATAAAACAAGAGAAATGTCTGCATCATGTGATTGGTGCAATGACCTTTGTTGACCAAGCTTTGGTCTTGACTCCTTTAGAACTCTCGGTATCAGGTTATGTTGTACTGAACAGCAAGGAAAATTATAATTTGTCATTTGTTTTGTTGAATTGCTCTCCATTTCCTTTCTATGTTGAACTTTCAAGAAGACATCTTTCAGAATATTTGCTACTATTTGATTTATATATAAAAAAATCTATTAAGACAAATGCAAACCAAGAACATGAACAAAAATGCAATTGTGGAAGTCTGTCTTCTTATACAGTTATCTCAAACAATTTCTGGTAATGTTACCTCACAAGTTATTCACTCATAAAATATTAACACTCAAATACCATCTGAGCCGCTCACTCCAGCCAACCACAAACCATCCCTTAGAGACCCTTAATTACAAATTCAAAACATGACGACCATCTACACACTCCATTATGCCTTCCAGCTGTAACAGCGACCAATTATAATGTGCCCCGGCGAGCTTCAATGATAAATCTGTTGTCAGACGGAACACCCACTTCCATGCCATGATGGACAGATGCCCAAACAGCTGAAAGAGTGAGTGAACGAATGGCGTCTCACTCTCCCTCATGTACTCGCACACATTATTGCTCTGACATCTGGAGCTTTTCACGACTATAATCCCTCATCCCTTCCTGAACGCCATGCTTCCAACAAAGATGACGAAATGATGTATCCATCCATCCATTCATCCATCCTTCCTTCTCTCAGATATTTATTCTGTTGTGATTATTACACATCCCTAAGTCAGCATTATTATTTAATCAGCGACATATTTAATCATCCGATTTACAGTTCATTTAATGTTAGGGACTGATTTAGGTTTCTCCGTTAACCAAACCCTGCTCTCTGGAATTAGGAATGGTTTCATGTATGGATTTGGTTTCATGTATGGATAAAAAGAATTACATTATCAACCTAACAATCGCTAAAAAAGGTTTTTCAGCCAAGCCTTTCTTCGGAAAATACTTATAAGGAAACTTCTGTTGCTCATTGCCCTCAGTGGATACAGTTTTATACTGTTATTGACTCTTGTCATGGCCCTGAAATGAAGCTTTTTGGAGCTTGGCCATGTCTGCTAACAGCAAAGGTGTGCATAAAAGCACCTAATTGATAATTGATTGTCATAGTGGATAACTTTGTATAATTATTTACCCAAAGTGAATTCAAATCTGAATGTAACAACAATTCAAATCTGAATGTAAGAAAAGTTTAAAATTACTGGGGGAGGTTTAACCTGTTGCCCTCCAGATTCTTAAAGGGTCCCTAGACACAAATGTGGCTGAGGGAGCTTTGTATAGCTGGAACTTGTTGATTTAAGTCTCCTAGAGTGTTTCATCGAAGGCAAATGAATGTTTTTAGTCTGAAGCTTACTGAAACTTTTTTAATATGTGCAAACTGCTCAATCTATAAGTGAAGTAGCATTCAACCATTGGAGGCAGGTAGATAAGGGGGGGCTAGGGAACCACCCTACACATCACTACTCCTTGACCTAAACATGAAAATTTATAACATTTATGTGAAATAGAGTTACTTATGTATAAGTAGAGGTACATGGACTTGCAGCATTTCAATACAAAACAAAGGGAGAGCCGAAATTTTACATTCTGGGGTGCCATACCCTTCGACTTTTAGTTGTTTTTTGGCAGCACAGCTGATGCTGTGCCAGTCAGATGCAAATCTGTGCAGGTGAATGGAAATAGAGGTGCTGGGCATTTTTACTAAATCACTTTAATTACCACAGTTTGAGAGAAGGACATATAAGGACAAACTAAAGCCAATGCTTTATGCTGCATTCCTTGTCTTTTTTTTAAGACAACATGATCAGACCCATGGTAGACTCAAACTTTTGAAAAAAAGGACAGATGGGCCAAATTCATGTACAAAAAGTAAAACACTGTGAAGTTCTTTGAGCGTTTAAATAAATAATTTAAAAAATATGATAATGGTACATATTTGTTAACCATTTGACAGTTTTCCAGTGTAAAATAGAACCAGTTGCCAATGCATCCAACAGAAAAATGAATTAAACTTAAAAGTTATTCAATGAAACATCTTCAATCCACGGGTTTCCGTCGTTCTCTTATCTCTTTAATCTTTGTCCACTTGCCATATCCGAGCGCGCACTCATCTGGGCATAAAGCGGATTTGGCGCGGGCCACCACTGTCATGCCGTCGCACACAGCGGTATCCAATTCCTACCATTGAGGTCTCTACACTGAACGTAGGGTGGACACATCAAAACCGTCAATAACATAAACGAACCGACTCCCCCAAGAAGATTCAGTCAACACCGGACGCGTAAATGATTCACTGAAGGATTGATTCACTTAGATCCGCCTATAAGCAGCTACGCTTCAACTCATCTGTAATACGACATGTTTATAATAAAAAAAAAGCTCGTTTCTTTATTTGTATAGCTTCAATACGAACATATTCTCTGCGCCGTTAATCCGTTTGAACGCAGACGGCCTATAAGTGATTTATTTAGCCTAGCTGCACTAGACACTAAAACGCACCAAAATATTACCATTACATTAATTATCTAAAGCAAAATGCAGCAGAACAGTGCGGATGAGGCCACTGGGGCAGTAGTAAGGGGGTGTGTTGGGTGTGATGGCATTTGAGGACCGGTGGGTGTGATACTCACTGGCTTTGCCCTGTTTGGGTCTCTGGAGGAGCCGCTGAACGGTAAGCAGGTCCTCCGTCTTCACCGCCTGCAAGAGTTCCTGTTCTTTCCCCATCCTGTTCAGTCACTCAATCAAGCGTCCTTTCTCACACGTGCGGTCATAGCTTTCCTTCTACATCCCGAGCATCTTCAGAGGACCAGGCGCCCATAACGGTGCCGTGAACGCCAGCACATCCACGCCGCGCATAGTAGAAGGTCGAGTGCGCACGTCGCGCAAGAACCACAAGCGATGGAGAGGCCAGCGATGTCCACGTAGTGTCTAGCGACGAAACACTGTTTTTTACCACAAACTGAGGTGACAACGTGCAGTCGTTTCAGGTTAAAGGGACGGCGCAGAAACCTTGACCGTATTTACGCACGGTGACATGGCTGTGCCGTTACAAAAATAGCAGATGCTGCAGAAATCAAAACGAAAGGCGGATCTTTGACCCGAAGCTCTTAGAGAGAGCGTATATATTACGTAAACATCCAGGCAGATGTGCGCGCGGGTGCTGGAGGTTGTAATCCGCTGTCGCTTTCCCCTGTGCGCATGTATGTATGTGTGTCTGTGGAGCTCTGTATGGCAAGCTCGTTTAACAATGAGTGCTCAAAATTAACCGGTCTTTGGCCGCTGCTGGCCAAACGGGCGGAAAATTCCAATCACACAATTTCACTAAATGTGTTTTTTAAGCCAAGTTCAAACGCTATTTGTGCAATGTAGCTAAACAATGATACAGTGCATTAATCTAATATTTGGAATTCTAATAGTCAATAATACTTACTTTAATGATGTAAAAAACTTTAGAATGCACCCCAAAAAGAAAAGGGAACCTGAAAAAGTGCCAACCACTCAATTTCACTATTTTTATTTATTTTATTATTATTTATTAATTTTTTTAAATAATTTTATTTTATTTAAAAAAAAGCCAAGTTCAGGAATAACTAAAAAATACTAGAGTAAAATATTCTAAAATGTTGGATTCTGACGGTCAATAATGCTTACTATAAGGACGTAAAAAAATGTAACACATCCAAAACAGAAAATGAAAAATGGAACCTGAAAAAGTGCCAACCACTCAATTTCACTATTTTTTATTTCATTCATTTATTTATTTATTTATTTATTTATTTATTTATTTATTTATTTATTTATTTATTTATTATTATTATTATTATTATTATTATTATTATTATTATTATTATTATTATTATTATATTTTATTTCTATTTTATTTTTTTTTAAAAGCCAAGGTCAGGATGGAAAAACTAAAAATAATAGAGTAGAATATTCTAAAATGTTGGATTCTGACTGCCAGTAATGCTTGCTATAATGTAAAAAAAACGTAAAAAAAAAAAATTAACGCATCCAAAACAGAAAATTAAAAATGGAACCTGAAAATGTGCCCAACACACAATTTCACTATCAAAAAAATAGGATGAAAAAGTTCAGAATGGAATAGCTCAAAAATGATTCTGACAGTCAATAATACTAACTATAATGGTCTAAAGAATTTTTGAATTCATCCAAAAAAGAAAATGAAAAATGAAACCTGAAAATGTGCCCAACACAAAATTTTTATAATTTTGAATCTTTTTTTTTTTTTAAAGTCAGGTTCAGTATGGAAAAACATGCTATAGTGTCTCTTTTTCCGTGCTCATAGCTTTGTGAAATCACTATGGAATGCCAAATTGGAGCACTTGAATGATTCAGAGAACCTAAAACATCAGAGAATCAGATCTGACTGTTTACTTGAGGGTCAGGTTGATCCATATAACTTTTTTTAAAATACAAAGGAGCCCTTGATTTATTCACAAAATATCTTAATTTGCCAGTGTCAGATATGCCCCAGAAATTTTAATTAAGTCATATGTAACTGGCAGTGTAAGTGGCACCAAAGTTGGAGTGTGTCAGATATTTCAAGACCCAGTCTTTTATGTAGCAAGGGAAAACATGATAGCACAGCTTGCCACAGCATGTGAGGGAAAGAAACTGCTTGGTTAAATTGATGGCGCTGCATCAGTCAGGAGGCGTGGCTAAACAGAGCCTGTCCCGTGAGTAACAGATTAAAAACAGTGTGTGTTTGAAAAGAAAGGTCATGGGACAGATTTTAGTGGGATACATCCCCACCGTCCACACAAAGGCATAGGGTGGAAAGAAAACACACCCTCTCTTCCTCTCTTATGTGAACAAGATGTAACTGCTGACTATTTGTTTATGCTCCGTATGATAAATTTCATAATGAAGATAGAGGCCGCAACCGACATCCTTTAGTTCAGATTGTAATTTAGTTCAAAGCGTTTTTAATAAAAAAATAAATAAAAAAAAGCCAAAACATCAGTTAAAGACAGACTTAGATTTAGATTTTTCTAGACAGTTTTTCAGACAAATTACTAATCAAGCTACTTGGCTGCTTTCAGATTACTTGTGTTTGTGCTGAAGCAGTGTTGGAAATAAAATCACCAGGGACTGTGGCACTCCAGGGATTCCTACTGTAATGGAGAGAATAGCAAGCCATCCATCTGCCATTTAAAGAATTTACTAAGAATTAAAAATGTCTCAATGTTTTTTTAATTTCTTGTTCTGGATTATATCATCTTTAGTTTTCCAAATGTTCAGTTTAAGCCACATTATTGTGGACCAATAATGTCCAGTATAATGCCCTTCTAATGCAATGCGAATTAAAAAAAAACACCTTCAAATGTCTGGGTTTCACAATACTCTATTTACTTTGGGACCATTAATGTCCAGTATTCATAGTCCCCACAGAATCCCTTCATTGTAGCATAACTATTAACGTTTTGGCACAAAATGGCTGCATGCAACATGGGGCAGAAAAAAAAATCCCATCAAAGTGACTTACTGTAAACAGTAGATTGAAAAATGGTAAAAATGCTCATTGTTATTTGGGGGGAGATGGAGAATGAGCAAAGATGTGGAGTGCTTCTGTAAATATAGCAAATGCATTATATATCAGTTAGTATGCAGACGTGAGTCCATTGAACAGTTCGCCCTCACTCCTTCTCTCAGAGCCGCAAAGTTCTGTATTTGATCCATTGGTACGTTTTTTTCTGTCAAAATAAAAATGACATAGCTAACTAGATTTTCCCCTTAAATATTGGAAATGCTCTTATTTTGTAAAGTCATAAGGGAAATATGAATACAAACTCCTCAAAAGTATTATTGATTACTTGAGTTTTTCCTTTAAATCTCATTGGTGACCAAAAGACTGATCTGATCACTACACTGTTCTAATGACATCTTTTAATCTAAACTATTCAGTTCACTCTTTATTTTGTCAGCCGCCATAGTCTTGCTAATAAAAGACTATGTCATAATACATTTCTCCCTAAAGGTTTCAGTAAATTCAGGGCAGATATCTATTTAGGGCTCCTTTCTAACCCACATCAAACCAAGCATAGCTGGTCATTCGTTTCTTCTTTTGCACTTTCAACTGTTTAATGTATCCTCTGACCATTTTGAACAACTTTTCCCATCGTAATTATAATACTGCCCTAACATATCATCTTTAGGTTCAAATACAAAAAAATATTCTTAGTGTTTTTATATATTTTGCAAATTTTACACTGAAATCCATTGGAGAGAGAAGCTCAATTCAAACAATCATTTACACCAATTGTTTATGAGCCGAAGGTCAAATGAAGTCACTTTCCTTAAAGGGTGTTACAACCATGGGGATGTGGTTGTTAAGGCCTCTACACACCAATCCGAATTGAGATTAGCCACCAAGCATCTCTTTTACGTCATACTCGCGTCATCAAGATCCAAGAGCCATCTTTCATTGGTCATTCTCTTTGTGAAAAACGGATCCGAAATTGCAGTGCAAATCTCTTTTTCTGTTGGCACCACTTGTTTGGTCAGATGTATTAGGTCCCATTGGTGCAGATGGTTTTCGATCGAGGCGCGTACCGAAAATATGTGTAGAGGCCTTTAATGGATGTACTAATTTATGAAAGTGATGCATAAAATGTCCTGCAAACGGTTCAGTGATTAAGCTGATTATGATGAGTAATGTTGTTGGTGGTATATTTGTATTACGGTGAAATTCATTATCAACCTCAACGAAAAAGAGAACCCCAGTGTACTCAAACAATTAGCATAAGAAGTCTGAGGTAGAAGTAAACTGAGAGTAGATGTCCACCTTCTCATCTTGACTTCTTTGTGTTTAGGCTCTTTTCTCACTTAAAAGTGTGACAAATTGCAATATAAATTCATATTCAGTTTATACATCACATCTAATGACATAATTATGAGAGATATTTGTTGAATGCAACAGCCACCTGCACTCAATTTTTCAAGTAAAAATATTTTAATTTTCAAAAGGGTGTAGTTTTTCATTGACAAGTGTGTTGGCTTTCCTGTGGCTCAGTTGGTAGTGCATTGCGCTAACAATGCAAAGGTTGTGGGTTCAAATCCCAGGGAAAACAAGAGCTGACAGAAAAAATATGTTCATTCAAAATGTAAGTCGCTTTGGATAAAAGTGTCTGCCAAATGCATAAATGTAAATGTAAAGATCTAATTTTTCTTCTCTTAATAAGTAAAAACTGAAACCAGTGTATAAGCAAAGACACAACCGGTAGGGTTTATTTTTAATAAAACCAAAAAATCAAACAATGCACTGAATTCATCGTATGCAGCACACCTGCATGACAAAGGTAGGGAAAAAGAAACCGACTGAGCTGCGTAGCTAAGCTTTATGATTTTCTGGTAGAGATCGAATTTCAGCTATAAGTCAGAGGGTGTGATGTATTAGTTTTAGCTTTGGGTTTTCTCCATTTCCACTTTCTTCCTACAGTAAAAGTTCAAACAATAAATAATTAATTAGTCATTAATTTCAATTAATTAGACATTAAAATTAAACAATAACAAGACAGAGCCAAAAGTGTGTTATTTTTCACTCTGAAAAAAAATATTCCACAAAAGTTTGTAATAGTTGCTGGAAAAAAAATTGGAATCTCTCAGTGTTCAAATACAGTAAAATCCTCAGAGTTAAAGGAACTCTCCTCAGAGTATATTTGATAAATACTCAGAGGAAGGTCATTTTTATTTCATTATTTCAATTTTGTCTTTTATTTGTGTTTCCCTTTTGTTTTGCCAAAAAATCTTGAATGTTCTCATCATTAATTTCAACCCTACCACCATTTAGAGAGCTTTTACTCATTTTTATAACTTTTTCCTGTACAGATTAAAAAAAAAAAGAAATAAGCTCCTTACCTAGACGAATAAATAACTCTTTCTCACAGTGAGTTCAACTCTATATAGAGTGGGACCAAATACACTCTCAGTAGAGTTAATTTAACTGGCGTTTGGGAGAGATACTGTGAAAAATGTTGATTTTGTGAGTACCGGTAATTCTTAAACGTAAAGTGTTAACTTTGTCTCTGGATGAAAAATGTTCTCCTACCAGTCTGCAGACCCATCTGACACACAGTGACCTCAGTTAAAGGTATAGTGCCAGTGGGAACGTACTCCATGTCCAGGCGTAAGATTGATGCTGACGCTGAGTGCATGTAGGTGTGTTAATGGGTAGCACCAGTGTGTGTTTGGGTAAATCATTATCTGTGTTAAGTGTGTCCAGGGATGTTTTCGAGACTCCGTCAGACACATTAGGTTTATCAGATCACATGTCTCAGTGCTTTGATTACATGTTTAAGCATGCATGTAAATGTAGTTCAATGTGTATTAATGCATGTGTGCAGGTGTGTGTACAACACTGGAACAAAAGTCTGTGTGTCTTTGGGGATGCTTCTCATTTACTTTGTTGTTTTCACTGCGGCCCAAGTTTGCTTCATTAAACTGATGTGTTTAATGATCAATTGACACACTCTGCTTACTGACCTGAGCGCAGTGTGTCTTTTCAAGCCTCTCTACTCTGCTGTTTTAGTCACTGTGTGGTGTGTCTGAAGGAAGGACATGGCATATAACTCTACCACCAAATTTTTTGCCCTTTCACAGTCTTTCAGTGTGTCTGATATCATTGTGATCGGAGCTTATTTTTTGCTGAACGTCGCTGTTGGAATATGGGTAAGGCCTATTGCCATTTCATTACATTTTTATGTGCGCATTATTGGTCAAGATTAATCTATTAAAATGCAATATCATTAAATAAACATGATTGTAATGTTATTAAAACTGTATAAAAGGACAAAAAGATGTAAATGGAAAGGAAACTTACATTTAAAATCACGTGTACTGTGCTTTAGTCATCATGTCGAGTGAGCAGAAACACGCTCAGCGGATATTTCCTTGCTGGCAGAGACATGGCTTGGTGGCCGGTAAGTGAGAACTCTTTACACTAACACTCAAAAATTTGGAATCAAGATGTAATTCATCCTACATTAGGATAATGACCAAACACATCTCCAAAAAAATGTAATGTGTATGGCTGAATTGGTGTTTATTTTCAACCTCCCATCCTTTAAAAATGCATTGTAGAACTGTTTTACTTTTAGGATAAAATACTAAAAAACATGTCCATGACATACAGCAAACTAACATTGAAAATATTCATTCTTTTTCCAACCTGTTTTTTTCCCTTTTGGGGTCACAGGGGGTCTATCACATATACCCACCACACACTGGGTGAGAGTACACCCTGCCAGTCCATCGCAGGGCAACATTCACTCATTCACACCAAAGGGGAATTTAGATTATTCAATTATCGTAACCGCATGTTTATTGGGATTGTGGGGGAAACCGGAATACCCGACGGAAACCCACGCAAGCACAGGGAGAACATGCAAACTCCTTCCAGGAAGGTCACAGTGCTACTCACTGTGCCACCGTGCCGCCACAATGGAACTATGATAGAGTATATTGAGCAATGTTGCCATATGACACATTATGCACTTTTCTGTACTTATTTCTTCAGCTCTACCCCTTACTTCTGTCAGCTCATTCTCTTCTCTGCATTTTTTAATTTAAACACATGCTTAAAAGATTTTCATTTATAACAGTACTAATAAACAAAAACAGACTATATTTTGTGATTTTTTTTTTATTTGAAGACAACTTTGGCTAAACGATTCGAAATGTTTAATTACATTTTAACTTAGGGGTTTTGTAAGTTGCCTTTTATTTCCTTCCCCTCATTTTTCACAATTTTGATTATATATATAAATGTTGTAATATGTCTAAAATCGCGTTTACATTCAATGTAAAATTAAATTACTATTTTAAGAAAACTTAGGGGACGCCACTTTATCCTTGCTACAAAATAAATTAACTAAACGACCCCATCAACAACATAAAACATCCTAATACATTTATTTCCTTGCGGTTAGTTTAGTTATGTTATTACCGTTGAGGTTAAATATAAGAAATGAAACGAGGCGAATTTTTTAACTCAAAAGTTTGAGCGAGTGTTTTGTTTTTTATGGTTATTTACGTCACATTTTTGAGGAGGGCTGTCTGTCGAAACGGCAGTGAGTGGCAGTTGTTTCGTAAAATAATAAATTAATGAACAATATTAATAAGTCATATATTTTCCGATTCTTTCCTTGTGGTAGATTGGCGCTTCTTTGTTCGCCAGCAGCGAGGGCTCGGGCCTCTTCATCGGTTTAGCAGGAACAGGAGCAGCCGGAGGAATTGCCGTGGTCGGGTTTGAGTGGAATGTGAGAAACATTAATTTCAAAATCTTAAATTCCCCTTAGTTTTCACGACACAAAATATTCATTTGTCATGATTTTCTGGGGGAAGAAACCAATACTTTACCAACACGAATAAAGTAAATGATGCCATATGCACTTGATGGGCACTTGAGGGAGCTAGAGGACAACATTCGGAATACATATCTAAGTATAGACATATCTGTTTGAAAAAGTGTTGGTTTTAAGGTTTAACAATTCATTATTTTGACAATACGTTTTGAAAAGGTCTGGGGGTGTATTTCTCAAATTCAGTACTCAGTAACGTAGAAGAAAACCCAGGGTCCATCATCGAACGGTACGTTTCTATGGACTAAAGCGTTGTTAAAGCTGGGAAAGGCTCCATAATGCACCTTTTATATTTTATAATCAAGTAATAATTGAAGAAGAATCACACAATGGTAACTTCCATATTGGGAGATCTGGTGACCTGCCCTTTATAATGTAAACAGCTTTGAAGAAAATGTGTAGCAAACCAATTCCAAGTCAAGTGACATGGTTAGTTGATATGGTTTATTGAAAATAGTCATGGTTAAGTTCAATCTGAAATACTAAGACGCGACACCTTGTAGCCAAAAGACTTGAGCAACCAATTTATTTCAGGTCATAAAACAAATTAGATCAACATTTCTTTAAAAATAAAAAAGCAATGGATATAACGTGAATGTAAAAGCAGGTCTGGAAAGTTTAAACCTGAATAATGAGTGTGATTTGAAAGTAAATGTCTCTTTTAGGCAACATACGTCCTGCTGGCTCTTGCCTGGGTCTTTGTTCCAGTTTATGTGTCATCTGGGGTAAGTTTCTGACAAACAGCTGAGCTACTCCAGGTTATCAATAATTCATGTATAATTTGGTTTAAAACCTACCACATAGACCCTCGGTGTGTTTACCACGTGTTCTGCATTGCCAGATTTACTTATTTTGCTTTGATAGTGCCTCTCTCTCTCAGATTGTCACAATGCCAGAGTATCTGGGTCGTCGGTTTGGAGGGGAGAGGATTCGCATGTACTTGTCAGCTCTCAGTTTGATGCTGTCAGTGTTCACCAAGATCTCAGTGAGCAGGAACACGCACATTCTTTCACCACTACTCTTGACTTTCTTTCCCCCACAGTCACATATTCCCATAATGCTTAAAGTCAAACATCACAAAGACGTCATTTACTGAGTCATGTGCCTGGACTGAAAGAACCTGAACTTGTGAAACGAACAACTGTTTTATAAGGCCATCTTTGACAGGCTAAAAACCATGCTCTCACAAAAATATTCATGATGCCTGGTTAACAAACCCGTAACGTTTGTGATTAAACATTCGCTGTAAAAAATCACAGATATTTCTTTTTGTTTAAGTTAAAGTGATTTAAAAATGATTTAACAATCTTTTCAATAATCTTTAATCTCTGGCCCAATCTCTATGTTAAACAACCCTTAAATTGTGGGGATTACAATCGACTCTAATTCTTTTTAACTCAAGCGTTTTATCAAAGAATAACTGTTAAACTCAACCATTTTAGTGCTTGTTTTGCCACTCGTCTCAGTGGAGGGGACATACCCTGGTGGGAAAGTGGCATCAGTCCATACCCTCCTGTAGTCTCCTCTGACTCATATGCAGCTGACATTGTTACAGACAATACTGTGAAATCTTGTAGGCTCAGTCTGATCTAGCATCTGTTTATAAATGAGTTTAAAATACAATAATTTGCGGGACCTTTCTTCTCAGACGGATCTGTACTCGGGGGCTCTGTTCGTCCAGGTGTGTTTGGGCTGGAATCTCTACTTGTCTACTGTGCTCATGCTGGTCGTTACTGCTCTCTACACTATTGCAGGTTTGGGCGTGCATGATTTTTATGTACAGCATTTATTCTCTTTACCAATTGCTTCACATGCATTTGCATTAGGTTTTCCACACGTTTAAAGATGTGCCCTATTGGCTAATTAAATATTTAATAACTTTACAATTTATTTTAATTGATCAACAAAAACACGGTCATTATTAGACACTAAAATGTCACTTAAAAAACAGTTTAATTATGGCAAAAAAAAATGTTAAGGTTTAGTTTTCTTATGCTTTAAGTGCACAGAATTTTAGTTTTTTAACAAACATTATGTAAAATTAAAACCTGCCGACTTATTTCTAAAACAGTGTGCCATATTTTTCTTTTGGTCTATCGCTGTATTTTGTTCATTGATGAAAATAAATTATTAAAACGTCCATTTCTGAAAGCATTTTGTTTTGTTTACAATGCGTTTCATTGGTGTTGGGTGGTTCAAATAACAAGCTAAAATTCACTGTACCTCAGTTTTGGGTGCTTTAGTAAATTGTAAAAAAAAAAACTTCTAATAAACATTTAATAGTTCTCACTAGAAAGCATGGGGGTCACTTACTCTAATTACTGTCTCTGATTCCAGCTTAATGCATTATTACTTTAATCCCCTGCTCTGGAGACAGCACACTCACTGCACTGTTTACAAGAGCTGACTCAGACTTGGCTCCGATGATTCAGATCATATGAAAGCATCATGAGGCAACTGAACCTTCTGTTCTTATGTCTGACTGCGCAGGTGGCTTGGCTGCTGTGATCTACACAGACACTCTTCAGACCTTCATCATGATCATAGGAGCAGTCATCCTCACCATCACAGGTGAGTATGTTTAATGCATGGTCTGCCAGAATCTATGGTCCTCTTAATTGGATACGTTCAGTTAAATGCATTTTTTATTTTTTTTATTTTAGAATTTTGTCCCACTGTATTTGTCTCTTAGACAAATACCTGTTTCTTTGAACCACAATCTCTAGTGGAAAAAGTTTACTGTTTTTTTAAAAATGTTTATTCCTGTGTGTGAATGCAGGATAAGCAAAACAAAGCATTTAAAATATTTTTAATCTCAATCTTGTAAAAATGTACAACCAGAAATCATCAAAACATTTCACCCGGAGCAGCAGATTGACCTGGAATTCTTTTATGTACATTTTCCAGCATTTAATAAAATTGGAGGCTACAGTAACTTGGAGAGCGTGTATCTACAAGCCATACCATCAAAGATCATACCAAACACCACATGCCACCTGCCCCGGGCCGATGCCATGCATCTCTTCAGAGACCCCGTACATGGAGACCTGCCATGGCCTGGCATGACGCTAGGGCTCACCATTCTGGCAACGTGGTACTGGTGCACAGATCAGGTACGTCAAACACCAACTAAACCCACCCTGGTTAATGCAATGAATAATCATTTACAGTACAGCGTATTGCAGCTTTATTTAGCATTGTAACGTGAGAAAACAGACTGATAGAGCAGTTTTGGAGAAAAAAAAACAGCGAGTGCACATTTGTCCACTTTTTCAACTGAATGCAAATAAACTATGAGACAGCGAGGCATTAGCGTTCTATTTCCACAAAATATCAAAAACATTTCAAGTTTATCTTCATAAGAATACAATATTGTAATGTGTGCAGAGTAGCATTTTTTTATAGACTTTTATTTAATTATAAGCAAAGAAAATGAAATATTGAGAAAACTGTTTCATTGTGTAATACTTTCCTTTGTTAGAGAAGAGACAACATAATATCTTGTAAAAAAAAGTATATTATCTTTGCAAATCTCCTCAGCAGGCAAAACAGAAGCTACTCGAGGAGAAACTAATACATTCCTAGAAATACTGACAAACTTGGAATGGCCACAAGACCCAGTAGCTGAAATCTGGGGGATAGAGGTTCAAATTTGGTCAATTTTCCTCTCAAACCACCATTTGAACCAGTAAAAACTGACCAACCACTCTCTCTCTAGATCCTAAAAGTTTGGTGTTGACAAGCCGAAAATGCTAGTTCTGAAATAGTAGAGAATAAATTGAAATAGATCATTTTAACAAATGTTTAGTTTTACATGTTATTATGTACACAATATTTAGAGAAAAATGGGTCACTCTTGGGAGCTCAGGAATCCAGTGTGGTGCTGTAGTAGGATGTCCATTGTACAACAAGTTCAGTAACAAAATTTCCTGCTAAATATTTCACAGTCAACACTCAGTTTGATGATTGGGAAGGACATTAATTAATTATAGTGTGGTCACCATTTCCTGCAGTTAATCACCACAAACTTTATGTTGCCTTCAGTTTAGCACCGGAACAGCACAACTAGTTTAATGTAATACCCTATGGCTGAACAGCTGCATCCAAGCCATATATCACTAAGTGAAATGCAACTTGAAATACAGTTCTCTATCTGCTAGTCTGATTATCTGACAGCAACCCAAATTAACACCTTTGGGATGAATGAGAGCAAAGACTAGGAGCCAGACCATGGCCTACATGGCACTTCGGGTCAAAAATTCCCCATAAAATACTTTCCCAAAAGAGCTGAAAATAGCAAAGAGTCGGTTGATATCTCATCAAACCATAAACCACCATTTCTGACAATTGTGTGTACAAGACACATGTGATGGGGGAGTATTTTTCAAACATAATCACAGGTATTGAACATGACTATTATATACATAATGGTTATGTTTTTTTTTTTTTTGGGGGGGGGGGTAACAACATATTGCAATACAAAAATGTCTAGGAGCTTCACCATGTGAAAAAAGCATAAGAAGAATCTTGCATCAAAAAAGCAAAAAAGCTCTCTAAGTCCAAGAGACATATCTGTGTATATACTCTACAAGCACACACTTTAGAGCCCCCTAGAGGCTGAATTATGTCCGTGTTCTATTACACTTTACACTAGACCCTGGCGTTCTTAGCTTTATTTTTGTTATAAGCACCACTTTGATGTAATTTATACCAACAATAACAACTCTGAATGTAAAATAACATATACTTTTATTAAAAAAAAAGTAAAAGTAAAAAAAATCAGACGTTTTAAACATTTTCACATAATGTGCATTTTTTTAGAAACAGGGCCTCATTCAAAGACTTTTTTTTAGCCCCGCATGGGAAAAGAGATCAGAATCTCTTCCTGTAAACAAATTCTTTTCTGCAATGATGGCATTCAAATTTTCATGAGAGTTAAAAAATAACTTTGTCATTCGTTGAGATTACACTTGAAAAACAATTGTAGCAGCTTTGGTCTCAAAGGCCTCACTCCCAAGAAATCTGTGCTCTTTTTAAACAATAACTCACTCTACCTTAATCATGCTAAAGTCCATTTCCCACAATCACAAACTTTTTAGTCAACAGCAGAGGTGAATGAGAAATTACCGTCACCATGGTCACAAATCCATCACCAGTTCCAGTCAGTTTTACTCAAAGGCACGGCAGCATAACATCATAGATCATAACAATAGTTTTGTTTGCCCCTTTAATACTTGTGCCTTTTATGATCCAGTTCAACTCCAGTGGCAACATTTTTCATTCCCACATAAAAAAACACCTTTATTTAGATTCATTTTATTTGTACCTCGGCAATTTTCCCCCTGCAGCAAAACTAGATGTGTTGACGGGAACCTTCCCTTTGAGGTGCTTGAGGCTGGCGAGTTTAGAAAAAGGAATTCCTAATGGCATACACGTCTCGACCCGTCTGTGAGGAGACAGAGCTTTTGTGTGAGAGGCCTGACGAGCAGGAGACAGAGACTGGGAGTGAAGGAGCCTCTGAGAGGATGATTGGCTGGGTCGCAGTGCTTCAATTGTAAAGGCAGGGATTTGTCTTCTAGGAGACCGTCCAGAACGGTTTAGATTTTTCTGGCCTGAGGGCAGTTCAGAACCATACATCTTCCCCTGCCAAAACCTGTGCCCCCCAATCAAAGGACCACTGGTTTTAGTGGATCTATGGAAGGCTCCTGGTTTAGCGATCACAACTTTAGCCCGAACAGGAGATCTAGAGACCATGTGGTAAAGCTGAAAGGAAGGAAGGCACAAGTGAGGACGAAAAAGGATAAACAGCATCATTTTCAATGTTCCAACATGAACTGCTATATTGTTTTTTTATGTTATTAAATCAATAAAAATCCTTATGTTGGTGGATTATTGGCAGGTAATCGTGCAGAGGTCTCTCTCGGCCAAGAATCTGAGTCATGCAAAAGGGGCTTCCATCTTTGCCAGCTATCTCAAGATGCTTCCCATGATCTTCATCATCCTACCTGGCATGATCAGCAGGGCACTCTACCCAGGTACTACACACACGCTCCAGCTGGTGTATCTGCTAGGGCTGCAAAAATGCAGGGCTGTGTCAACTTTTGTCCAAACTTTGTTACTTTTAAGTGTATCTAATACAAATCAGAACATACCAATTTAAGATTGTAAAGCTGGTTAAACTAACTAAAATTAAACCTAGCTATGATCTTTAGCGGGGTATGCAACAATGAACGAAAGCATAAAAACACCCCTTGCCGATATTTGTATATATCGATATCTTAAGATCCCAAACACATCCAACTAGCCACAACTTATATAGCCACTGACACTTGTTTTCACAGGCATCCTAAAGGGGACATGCATGAAAAGTCAAAATGACCTGTTTGATTGAAATTAAAAATGGCAATTGCATTCCTTAACTTGCCCCATTTTAAAGTGAGGTGCTCGCCCATAGAGTCGGGGAAACTATATTTAACATCTCCTCCATTAAAAGGGGTTCAGTTGTAGAGAAAACATCACCCAAGACCCACCCCCCTTTGAAGAAGGGCAGATTTTTGGAAACAGATACACATTGAGCAGGTTGAAAGTCTGTCGTAGGTTGGATCTTACGATAAGAGCTCGTTTTAGATGGTATTTGTGCTAAGAAAAAAACAATTACAAAGATTTTAACCATTATCTTTATATTAGAGATAATTTAATAAAGAAAATTACCCTAACAAGGTATAATTGTGAAAACGCATTGGTTTCATCAAAGGCCCCTATAAGAATAGTACAGACTTGGGTGACTTGTGTGTTTGACAGGAGTCAATGCATTTGTGAGCACGTCGTGGTGGAGCTGTACTATGAGAGCTCCAGGCAGGCTTATATGTATCAGCCAATAACAGTGGCTAATTATAGGGGTGTAACAGAATATCACAATACAAAGTTGTAACAATACACATCGTGGAGCTACTGGGAGATATCGTCTAGGTGCTGCAGTGTATTTGATTCTTGGAGTGATTCTAGTCCCTTCTGAAACTTCTTGTTTTTATGACATCTTCTAGTTTTTAGTAATATTTAATAGGAGGGAATCATCCTTTGCACAAATTTTAAACTAGAAAGATTAGCTCTCACTATCACTTAGAGCAAATCAGATGACTTAATGCAAACATTAACACTGCCCCCTAGTGGACAGATGGTATCAAATGCTTTCATACAAATTAAAGTAGACCCTAGCCTTCTTAACTTTGTGGTCCGTTTGATGGCATATAAACAGTTTCAATGGTTGGTTAAAATAGTGGTGGGTAAAATATTGTGATACATATTGTATCTTGGACATAAAATCAAGGTATGTATCACATGCTGAGCTCCTTTTTTTCATTAATATAGCAAAACCAACAAGGTTCAACCTTTCGTTCAACTTCATTACAGTTTTTTTTGTAAATAATGTAATGGTTGTTTTGTAATTTAAACTTTGAAAACCCAAACTGTACTTTGTTCTTTTATTTTTATCATTTCTGAAGATATCATTTAGCGTAAATTGCACCTACTCAAATGGCCGGTAAATGGAGTAGGCACCTCTAACAGCCCACCACAATCTGTGTGAAAGGTTGTGTGCATTAACAATATTGGAATTCAGAATTCTTTAAGTGTTAAAATCAACATCACGACCAAGAGCAATTTCTTTTTACATCACGTCCCCCTCCTACACACCCCTCATGTATGTTTTAGAATTAATATCAGGTTCAGGCGTGCAGGAACTGTAAATAAAGTCACGAAGCGAACACGACACACCCTGGTGCGTTCCATAACACATACGCCTGGCTTCTTTCGTGTACCTGAGACACTCCCTGCTTCATTAGGCAGGTGGACTACCAATAAAATCTGATAGAAATCACTTTCACGTTAAGGGAGTTCATTCTGACCTACCTTTCCTTTGTCTCTGCTGTGAGCATTCAGTATATTTCTTGCTGCAGTGCTATCGAGGTCACCTGAATGCAGGTCCAGCATGGATTGAGATAAGCGAGCCATCACATTTAGAGAATCATGGCTGTGCTCGCAAACACGACCAGAGCCCGTTATCCTTCCATTTGGGAGCTTATCGCTGCTGTCAGAGTCTGTACATTCAAAGAATTCATCTGAAGTTGTGGAATTCTCATCTTTGTCTTGTAAAGAATTGGCACAGATAACAACCGTGCTGTCTGCATCGTTGTCTTTGCCGTCTGTGTGTGAATCCGTTGAGATGATGGGCTGGTTTTCCTCCCTTTTGACTAACGTGACCTCTGCATCTTCAGAGCCCTCCGGCGTTGTAACTACTAACTGAAATGTGCGTGGTTTGGGAACAGGTACTTCTGGAGGCTGATTAACCTCTGCTGGGTCAGATTCTTGCCTGGGTTTGGGTTCATTTTGCTGGATTGGTGAGCTGGGTGCCTGAGATGGATTTGTTGGTGTATCTTGTGGGTCACTGCTGGATGCAGACTGTGGTTCACGGGTTGATGTACAATTAGCCTCGTCAGAAATAATTTTCAACTTTGTTGCTTTAGGACGAGGAGTTGCTTTTTCTGGAAGTGGTTGCTCAGGTGGGGCTATGAATGGGTCTTTAAACCGTATTGCTTGAGACGTTTCAAACATCTGCGAGCGCATAAAATGCACAGGTGCCGGCTTGCTAGTGTCACGGATATTAATAAACCCAATGACATCACTAGGGGGGTCTGGTTCTGGCCAGATAGGCAAGTAGGGTATAAGATTAGCTTTTGGTAAGTCTATAAGTCCTGGGTGCTTCTGTGGTACTTCAGCTATTTCCCGCTGGGGTTTGGGAAGCTGGACCATGGGATTTGGCGTGTTGCTGTTCTTGGCACTAGCCTTGTCCGATGACGTTTTGCTTGCTGTGTCAGCACTGACCAGAGCATATTTGGGGTTAATAAGTTTTCGAGCAACGGCTGCAGAAACGGGCGGCGGAGCGGCGACTGGAGTTGGTTCAGGCTCTGGAGGCTCCGCCATTGGGATTTTGCTTAGGTTGACTCCGCGAGAGTTCAGGTACAGTTCACGAAACTGCTTGTCAAATGTTTCAACGGCTTGTCCTGTCAGGACTGTGACGATGTTACGATCCAAACGGGAAGCACTCCAGGTAAAGCTGAAAAGCAAAAGTGGCTGGAGTAAAAAAAAAGCTCATAAACTGCTCAATCTTGTAACATCTCATGTTGAGGTCTGGTGACAGTTGCTCACACTGAACTGTCTGTAAACTTGCCTTTAATTACGCTTTTTCAGAGTTTATGTCTGTTTTACATGTGGTCTTTGTGCTTCGACATCTGGCTTTTGGATTTAAAATTGTTTTGTTTGTATCTTCTTTAGATTTTACAACCTGATTTCTTTGCAAGATCTATGTTAATACTAATCGGCCAATTTGCCTTGAAAAAAAAAACATCTTCAATCAATCGATTTTTTTTTACATCTCAGTACATGAACATTTTTTTACATCAAAGTACATCTTATAATGTGTAGTTTAGAAAAGTCTTTTGTCTTGAATACTTTTTGTAACATTCATTTTAAGAATCATTGCAAACAAGATGGGCTAAGTTCATGTTAGAAATGGTCATGAGCTCTCCAGGAGAAAAACATCTGAAGCTACTCATGGATCAGCTTCATGTAAAGACCAATAACAATCAAACATGTTTGGACACCAAACTGCAGTGAAATAAACAACTCGACTCACTATTTATTTTTATTTAGACAAGTGTCTGATAATAGATACTGTTGCCAGATTCTCAACTCCTACAAAAAACTCAAAGTTTCTTAAAAATAAGTGCAGAGCTTTGCCAACTAGCTTTATTTAGTTCAGAAAATAAACTTTCAAACTTTGAGATGCCAAGCATACAAAAAATGACATGAGCAAATAAAATAACTGTTGTAACTTTGGTCTTTTTTCTAAACTTAGAAATGTGCATTGGCTCTCAACACATTGAAATCCGTTTTTTCAACTTTTTTTGTGTTTACTGAGATCATCACTTGTTCATTTAATTTTTTACCAAATACTTTAGTTGTTTATGATGGATGTTGCCTTAAAAACTATACAAAAATTATTCACTGACAACTAAAAATAAATTCTGATGTACATTTCCACTAATGTAAATTATTTTATCTCAAATAATCCTCTTGCGTCAATTAAGTTTCAACAGAAACAGATTAGCCAATATAACTTAATTCAATATATTAGCACAGATTTCAGTAGAAAATTAATGAAATGAAACATTTTTGAGTGTATCTCAGGCAGTTGTTTACTTGAATATTTGCTATAATGTTCTACTTTTACTTTTTTATAGCTCGCTCATATATAAAAACATCTTTATTTAAGAAGCAAAAATGATAAAGAGATCACAACAAACCTGTATGATCCAGAGACAGCTCTGTCTCCATCCACAAACATGAACTTCTGACTCAACGAGCCACGAACCTTGTGAGACGAGCGTGTGTAGAACTCAGAACCCCCGATGCATCGTACCCGCAGGTGCTGCAAGCACACATTTTAATGATTAATACACAAAAAGCACTTAATAAAGTGCATGTGCCTGTAACTTACATTGAGGTGTCCTTTGTGCATGTTGGCTCTTTCACACATCAGTAGAAAGTGATGCACAGCTGCAGTATCAATAATTATGTATATCGCTACTTTCTTCTTGAATCCAACTTCTATTAGATCCTTAAAAATGTCAACATCTGTGAAAACATCCATTACCACAGCGATCATCTGAAACACAGTGTCGGAAATCAATGTTACAGACAGTTCCAAGGAGACCGACATATGATTTACATTCTTCAGACATTACTATCCAGGTCAGATTCCATGAACAAATCTATTGTTAGTCTGCAGAATGTTCTTTTTATTAAGAAGATAACATGATGTAGACACAAAGCAGCTCGTCCACACCCTAAAGTGTGATTAAGGCTGCGCTGAGCTATGATTGAGAGCAGTGTACGCAGAGGTGTCTATGATTGAGTATTTCACTGAATGTTGAAAGGAGAAGCGGAGGATGAGAATTTGTGCTGGTATGTGTCATAAGGTCGAAAATCTTTGGCAAGTTTCAACAAGAAAATGGAGTCAAATGGGAAGCAGGAGCATTGTGAAATGTGGACATTCAGCATGTCTTGTTTATTTTCCAGCCAAACTCAATTCATTCCTATCAATGTCAATGCTTTCAGTTTAAAGATTAATCTGCTTGCACACGATGAGTTGTGCTGAGCTGTGTGTTGACATATGTAGGTCAAAAGCACCTTTAACAACAGCTTTGTGTTCATAAATGGCATTATCAAATCAAAGGCTGTCTTTTTTATTTTATAAACTATTACTGAACCAGTTAGTTCACACATCTATAAAACCTTTTTAATTTCCATGAAATTATTTAAGAAAATACTGAGTCTTCTGAATTCCTTACTTCCCTTATCTAACAGGCAATAAAATATTCATAAACACATTTTTTACTTATGTTCTTGTCTTATCTTAAGTCTTTTTCAGGTTTTTCTTGTGTATCAAGACTATCAACCACTAATTTTTAAGTAAGCAGCGCTCAAACAGTGTAAAATAGATATTTACAAATTATAATCACTGAGAACTATTTGCTTTAAAAAATGATACAGTTAAAAATATGGTAAAGTATTTAGTAATAGTAACTAATGCATGTTTAATACAAGATGTTATATGTTTCAAACTGGGAGAAAACAGTGAGTAATGTCAACAATGTCATGTATTTAAATTTCACACCTGTATTTACGTCGAGGAGTGGGTGGCATTCATTCTCTGATGATGAATCTGATGATTTGAAGTCTAGACGGCTGAGTGCATGTGCTTAAGCAGCCCATACTGTGTCAGGGCATTGTTCCTCTTTTACAACACATTACAGTCATTAATTTAAAGTTTCAACATATTTGAACAATGTTGCATCTGTTAATTGAGTTCATTGATTAATGTTCAGCAAAAAGGGGGTATTGAAAAGTTGAAATTGAACTTTTGAGAACCATATTGTTACCATCTACTGGTAGAAGGCTGTTGGTTGAATGCCTTCCTGAAAGGGGATTGCATGTTCTCCCTGAACTTGATCGGGTTTCCTCTGAGTGCTCCAGTTTCCACTCGCTGATCACAACTAAGCTTCAGGTGAAGACTCTAGATTGCCTTTAGGGGTGATGGGTGCATGAATGGTAAGTGAATGTGGCACGGACTAGTGACCTGTCCAGAGGGGACCCTGCTTTTAGGCCAATGTGAGTTGGCGCTGGAACCGGCATAACCTGGTGATCCTAACCAAGGTACCAGGGGCAAATTAACTGTGCCTAAATCTTTTGTGCAAACCGATTTCCTCAAAATAATAATACGTTGACAAACTCAACATGAATCTAAAAATATAATTTATTATTGTTACATTTTATATCCAAATTAAATTAATAATATTCATCGGGGGAGTTATATCTTCATTGATAGGAATGCAATGTGTGGGGAAATCAAGGTAGGGTCAGGGAATGACTTACAAGGTTTGTTTTCAGTGCAATTTACCACACTGAACCTGACGTGACATGTTCAATTGTTTAGTTTGATTTTTGAGTACAGTTTACTCTACAATATCACCTCAAAGGTAGTTGCCTTATACACATTTTTGGTTTAAGTAATTCTTTGGTGAGTAATTTTTGGTTAAAAAAAAAAGCTCTAATTTGAATTGAATGACCTCAACGAATACATTTATGTTGAATCAGGTTCTGTAAACCCCCAAAAGTTCACAGTACTCAAAACTTTTGCAGAAATCAACTCTATGAAACATTTGGGTTGACTGACAGCTTCTACACACTGATCCAAAATGAGATTTGCCCAAATGACTTCTCAGCATGGTGCTCTTTGTGTGGGGCAAGAAAATACTGATGTAAAGACGCTCCCTGCCTGAAGATGGCGTTTGTGGTTCAACAGAAGCACTCTGTGCCACACAGAGAAACAGGAAAGAAGACGATGACAGAGAAGAAATCAAAGATCACAGAAAAAAATCACGGCTGTCGAGTGGTTTATATTGTGGGTGGCTCATTACAGGGAGCTGTTGTGGCGAAAAGAGAGAATTTGTGGTGCGCTAAAATGTGGGATGAGCACCACCGAGCGGCTCTTTTATGTCTTACTTACATCATCAAAAGAGCCAGCTTTCATTGGTCATTGTATTTGCAAAATAAACTGATTCGATTTGGCAGTACAAAACTCTTTTTCGTTGGCACCATTCGTTCCGTCAGATGTATGATGTTCCGTTGGCGTCCATAGTTTTTGATCGAGTCATCACACAAAACTTCAGACCGGAAATTCTTATTGGTGTTTAGAGGCCAGTGTTATTCAACCATGAGATATTGTCCGGAGTGCCATAAGAAATTATCCAACTTCACAAAATTGGTGAGCCTATTATAAACTATTATGAACTATTATAAAATACCTTTTCTTAGTGTTTGAGAACGGGTTTAGATTGTCATTACAGGCTACAGAGTTTCATTTTTTAATATGTGTTTCTGGTGGTGTGCCCCGTGATTTCACAGAAAAAAAAATGCCCTAAAAAAGGATGAAAAACACTAACCCAAGTAAACAGTACTCAAAATACTGTTGTATTTTAATGTAGCCGGGACAATCAAATCAATAGTTTTGAGCTAAAAGAATTCCACAAATATTTTGACTAGAGTGAACTTTTTGGAGTTTACTATAGATGAACTCATTAAACCAGTTTTTTTTCTGCCACTGGCTGACCATACATTGGATCATTTCCTCTGCAAAGTTCACCCACCTTCTGTGCCTGCCCGATGGCCTTCCTCACCACTTCTTTGATATGCGTCTGTCCGTCCGATGGTGGCTGCGTGTACACATTGACGCGCGTCACTCCGCGGTATGAGTTGCAGTCGGGCCATCCGAGATCCAGGTTCGGTATGGACACATCCGAGCGGTCAGGCCAGTACTGTAAAGAAATTGTCCCGTCCTCTCCCTCAGTCGTACCGTCTGTTTTTTGGTTTTCGGTGCCGGGTTTATAGTACTCTATGGTACCGAGGAACCTCTCCAGCTCTGGTTCTGACAGAAACAAGCGCAGCTCATGCTCTTTCACATAGGCGTCAAATGCGTCGCGTCCTTTGGTTGCCAGAGCCTCGAGCGCGAGCCGCTGGTCCTCGCTGTAGAAAAACTCGGGTTTGGATTCGTTTAGCCTCCAGTTCACATGATTATCATCAAGGCACTGCACCTGAGACAAAGCCATTGCGCATCCACACTCAATCTGGACCCTTTGATGAAAAAAGTATTCCTCTTTTGTTCTGTTACTGTGGAAAGTTTTCTTCCTCGGTTTACCGACTTGAAAAATCCCTCTCGTGAAGCGTTTCCATGGTAAAGTAAGACGAATCTATTCAATCGATGTGTTGTTAAATAAAGCGGTTCATGTATAATTCAAGTGCTAAACTGTTCGGTATTTGTTTAAATTAAAGTGATATTGTTTCCTGAAGCTATACCCGGTGCCTCATATGTTATTTAATCATGTTTCCCCGAGAAGGAGAGCCCGGTTCAGTACAGGAGGCAGTGGAGCTCGGAGATCATCTTTCACTTACCAACAGGTTGAAGAGAGAACAAAGCATCTCCAGAGGCTCCGGTGATTAGGCACACCTGAGTCACCTGACCGGGAGGGGCTCTCTCTCTCTCTCTCTCTCTCTCTCTCTCTCTCTCTCTTACTCACTACTTCTGTATAAGCGCGTAATAGACATCACGCGACCGACTGGATCCATGTTTATGATCTTCCACAAAAGCTTACACCCTTGATATCTGACAACCATCCGTACAAACTCAAAGTTTCTACTCGATTTGACGCGTAATGGTGTCCAGTACCTCCAGTAAAAGTTCCGAGCAGCTTTTGTTTGACTTTGCCCTAGTTTCTTGGGGCTGGGAAGCGGAAGAGGCCAGTCCGAGAGCAGTGATGACGCGGCGTTGGGTAGCAGCAGTGAGGGCGGGGTGTCCGGGAACCCGTGAAAGTGAAGGCGCTTCCTATTTCCCCTCAGCATCCCAAACATGCCATGCACAGATAAGATTAAACAGAACACAAAGGGAACAATTAAGGCTGGTCATTTTCCACATATGGCTTAATCTGAAGTTGAACTTTCAATATCATTAAATATACTGGTGATTTAATTGAACAAAGTGCAATACTGATTGAATGGGTCATAAAATAGAATAGGTATGATGTACAATTCATTTCAGGATTTAAGATGTTTGCGAATGGGATTAATTTTTTGAGCATTACAGAGTATTGAGTATAGAGTTTACTTGATTGTTTAGAGTTTCAACAAAAGTTTTGATTATTGTAATTTGTTCCGTCTAAACATGTGACTCATTTTTCTCTTAACTAAGCCTTTCCTCTCTCCTATTTTTTTTTATTTTTGAGTGAAACTCTGTGATCTAATACATAGTAAACCATGTGCCAAGCTGATACTTTTACATGATCAGTGATAGGAGTGTGAATATATGCGTTCGAACCTGTGCTAATGAGCAACATGACATTGTAGGCACATGAGAAAGACATTACCAACTCAACCATTAACAAGTTAATTGTATGACTAGATATCAATCTGGCCTTCCTCTTTATGTCTTTTCTTAAATCTGTTAAATCTGCTTGTAAAGAGAGAGTAACAGTTCCCATTAATTAACACACTAAGCTCATATATCTCAACTCAATTTAACAAAACGAGAACACACTGGCTTAAAAATGGGAATACAAATAGAAAAACAACAAACAATTGATAAAAATCTTACGGATTAAAGGATTTTTTTGTTTGCTGTTAGCTCTATGTTTATTCCTAGAGTTCTGAGTGTCCTTGTTACATACTCTTTATAATAAATAAATAATTTTAATTGGTTTAAAGTTAAAATACAAGTGATAAATTGTGTTTATTTTCAGACTAGCATTTTTTAGTTATTTGTTTTAGACACAGTGGCTTGTGTGGACCCTGAGGAGTGTTTTAAGGTGTGCGGAGCAGAAGTGGGCTGTTCCAACATTGCATTCCCAAAACTAGTCATCGAGCTCATGCCCAGTGGTAATCAGAATCTTTTGCTTTTTTTAAATTGACTTAGTGGCATACTATGGCTCTCTCATATGTAATCCATGGCTCTCTCATGTGCTCCAGGTCTCCGGGGGTTAATGATTGCTGTTATGATGGCAGCACTGATGTCATCGCTCACCTCCATCTTTAACAGCAGCAGCACCCTGTTCACTATGGACATCTGGAAGAAGTACAGAAGAGGTGCCAGTGAGAAAGAGTTGCTACTGGTTGGCAGGTGTGCCAATCTAAGACTGAATTGAATTGTGATCTGCATTGTCTGAATTGAACATTTTTTTCAAATGAGTGAGTTTGGTGTGGAAGAACTTGAATAGCCAGCATTAAATTTTTTAATCTATTTATTATATTCTTACTTGTTTAAACAATTATTTACATATCTGGCAGCTACAGTACTTTTGTTTGAAAGTATTTGGGTTTATTTATCTTTTTAATTTGGTTTAATCTATGAATTAAAGCTTGATTAGAATTGTGTTGGTAAAACAAACATCAGTCATGAAGATAACGTCCCATTGAGTAGCAAACATGTTTTTATGCACAAGCTTTGCATGATATTTTGTTTTATTCCTTTAGAAATGCACTAAACAAACATTAGAATAACTGAATAACAGATGGGTTGTTTTGCAAGGTGGCTTACAACCTGTCCTGCCTTTCAGATAAGATAAGTTCAAGATAAGGTTTGGGATGTTGCCAAATCTTGATCAAAATCTGTGGATTTTTCTTTCAGGATAGTGACCGTCATTCTGGTGGTGGTCAGCGTTGTGTGGATCCCAATTCTTCAGAGTGCTAACAGTGGTCAGCTGTATGTGTACATACAGTCAGTGACCAGCTATCTGGCTCCTCCTGTTACAGCCATTTTTGTCATGGCGGTTTTTTGGAAAAGAACCAATGAGGCGGTAATGCATACACTGATGCACACAAAACCGTGTCTGAAGCCTTAAACTATGCACACAGTGACATTGCCTGCATAAGCTTCCACATATACTGAAGAAACCACTTTCTTCTCATGTAGAAGGAATGTCTGGATTTAATGCTTCAGATTTTTGAGAGGGTGTGTACAAAGTACAAAGAATGCATCTGAATGCTCATGAAGGAGAACGTCACTTTCTCTTCTTAGCAAATTAGCTTAAGAGAAACATATACAATACTGTTATTAGTCATTTTAAAATCTATTCATTTACAGTCTGTAAAAGAACAAAGCATCGACAATAATACTTTATTTATAACCGACTGGAAGCAGACTGTCTGTTTATCATAAAAATAGAAGAATTGATAAAAAAGTACATAGCACGCCACAATTGACCTATATCTAAACTCAACCCAAAGAGGAGAGATAGGCTAATAATAACTAAAGATTTCAAACACAGGATTCTGAGGTTTCAGTTTAATTGAAAGGAATATGGGTTGAAGTTTTTATTTAAAAAGAAATGATGCAAAACAGTGTACTCAAGCCTAGTCAACAACTTGTTCTGTTAAAAAAAAAGAAGAGTTAAATGTGTCTGATGAGGAAGTGGTTAGCATATAAACCGAGAGACAGTGGCCATGATATCATCCAAAGAAGTTTTTTCAACTAAGTTTGTATAGTCAGACCCTTTCTTCCTAACAGTGTGTCACAACCGGATGTTCCAAAACGGGCAAATAAGGGCGGAGCTCTTGGGACTGTCGCTTGATAAGCAACACCCTGAAATATTCACATGTTTCTCTTATATAACTCAAATGATTGAGTAGCATACAAGGATCATAACTTGAGGCAGCTATGAGATCAACAGCCAAATTAATTGCAACACTTGCTGTATTGGCATTTTGATGAATGCTGGGAGGTTTCTGATTGAGTTAACTCCACTTTTACATCTGGATGTTTTAATGTGTCTGTCATCCTTCACCAAAACAAACTAAAGTTTGTTCACATTAGAGTCTGTAGCCATGTTTCTATGTTTTCTATGCCATGTTTCTTTAAAAATTTTCCAAGGCAGAGACGGTCATTAAGGAGGTCAATGCTTAATGATGGCTGCTGATCGCTAACAAGCCGATAGCATCATCACAATGATTTTCTTTGACATTGCCTTGTGGTCACAAGGTATAAAAGCCAGAGTTTAGACGACAAATGTCATAATTATGAACTTAGTTAAAAATTTAAATTCAATCTCAGAATTGGGGCTTTAGATTTCAAGAAAAAAGGTCACAAATCTTGTACTTTTTTAGGAAAAGGCTTTACATTTACATTTACATTTATGCATTTGGCAGACGCTTTTATCCAAAGCGACATATTTTTTCTGTCAGTTCTTGCTTTCCCTGGGATTTGAACCCACAACCTTTGCGTTGTTAGCGCAACGCTCTACCAACTGAGCCACAGGAAAGCTTTAATATTTGAGTCAATCTGATTTTCCACTGTGGCCTTAATTCTCTTCTGTATTTCCCTGGAATGAAACAAGCAGTAAACAATGTTTGGAACCGAACAGAGATAGAACAAGCCACACATTGTTTCAGAGTGCATATGATACAGTGGAGAGCCTGTGATTCAATGGATTCAAAAGCCCTTTAACCAAATTTATTTTAATAAATGTGTTTTGAATTTTTTTAAATATTTTGAACAATGTGAGGCTGGACCCTTTGAATATTTATTTACAGTAATTTTGTCTCATTGAGAATGATCCACTACTTAGAGCGACAGACAGTAAAACAACAAAAAAAACCTGTTAAACCAAGTTTTACAGGGCTTTAAAATCACAAGGGCGGGAATTCAAGATTCCAGTGTGTGTTTAAGCCTGAAGCATGTTTTCATGGAAAGTTATTCCCCGTCCCCCACAGCAAACAGGAAATAACCATTTTTACTGTCCCACATGTGGTTTATGGCCATGACGTAAACATAAAATATGAGTATAACTGAAAGTTACATAGTTGATAGTTAGCTATACATGAAAAAGTATTAACTTTAAAGTATTACGCTTTGTGTCAGTTTCAGAGTCTTTGTTTTCAATGTGACACACTAAAAGCTAATCTTTGCCAGAAACAACGGATCTCACCTGATGAAGTCACACCTGTTTGCTTAAGAAACAAATCTTTCATTAAATACAATGATGTTTCATCAGCACTGATCAATCTGTCTAATTCTCAACAAAGATGTTGTCAGTCAGAATTTGGATTATAATTACACGAAAGACATAGACAAAAAGACAGACAAAATTCATTATTGAACTAATTTGGCGGCTTCTCAGTGAAAGGTCAGAGTTTCTTAACTATTTTAAGCTTGTCAAGCAACTTTCACCTCTCTCCGCCCTTGAGCAGCTTGAAAAAGCAAATAAGAGCTTGTTATGCCAAGAATCTGGTCAGAGAGTTCTTTCCTCGTTTCCTGTCAAGACATTTAAGTGTTTAAAAAAAATAATAATTAGGTTAACGCGCTTGTAGAACAAGCTTTACTGAAAAGACATGGACAAAAAATCTGGTTGTAATAAAACAAATCAGACAAAATGTTGAGAATCAGTTCACAAGGGCTGGTTCAAACCTTTTGTGGTTCTCTCAATAGAACTAAACAATTGGTGGAAATAACAATTGTAGGATTAACCAATCTATTAAGCAACATATAAAGGGTTAACGATTTATGACAATAACTTATTCACAATGAATTCAGGCTTGTTGGGCTTTCTGTGATACGATTTTGTCCATGGAACACATTTTTTTCACAGCTTTGTAAATAAGGAGATTCTTCAAGCTTTACATGCCCCAATGTAAAAATATTAAGATTGTAGATGCATTTGGCAGTTAGAGCTTCATACAACAACACAGAAAAAAAGTTCATAAAAAGACGTCAGTCAAAAGGTTAGATCGATGGAGACTCATTCGTCACCTGATTTCCTTTAATCACTATCTTAATGGGTTTCTGTACATCCCCCTGAAAGTGTTAGGCTTTATTTTTATTAAAAAAATTGTTAAACAATTTTAAACATTTTTTAATTCATTTTGATTTTACATGTACATCTATATGTATTAACATGAACCTCAACACCGGGTCACGCTCTCTTCAATGAGAAAAAAATGAGTGGCAAAACACTGGTTAAAATGGCTTGGGTTAATACTGAAATTGAACTTGTTTTCCAGATGACCAGCTTTCTGTAGATTGCCTGACATTTATATGTTCCCGATTTCAACATTGCGTGGAGCATTCCTGCAATCCATACTTAACTCCAATGTTTTTTTTGTTAAATGTTAAACATCTTGTATCTGACATTTTGCAAAGAATAAGTTTCGTTCAGAACTAAAACTCATTTTCAATAAATAAAATTAGCTTTTTTAAACAATTAAAATTTCGTTGTTCTTCACATTTCTGGTTAATTTGCTTTTATTTTGGAAACAGTGAATATAGATTTGCAATAATACCAGTGTTAGCTTGTCTTCTGAAAAATGACCCAATAGCAGTTGGTGATGTCACACGTCCATATTTTTTTACAGTCTATGCTTTGGCCATGTACACATCCCAACTCAATGTGTAAACTTTTCACCTGGCCTAACTAGTGTGTTTGGTGGTGTGTCCCCATGCACAGGGGGCGTTTTGGGGGCTGATGGTGGGCCTGGCTGTAGGCCTGACCCGGATGGTTTTGGAGTTTGCTTTTCCTCCTCCTCGCTGTGGAGTGTTTGACCCGGCTCCTTCCGTCCTGAGGAGTGTTCACTACCTGCATTTTGCCATAATCCTTTGCGCTCTCACAGTAGTGGTTGTCGTGGTGATCAGTCTGCTGACTCCTCCACCCACCGAGGAACAGGTAACATTCTTGGTAACAAGCTTCCATCCAGTAATGTTTTTATCACCCAGATCAAAAGAGACAAGGAAGGCATTCATTTTCAGTCAATTTATAAATAAATATATAGTTACATTTGGTCATTAATGTGAGGAATGGTCTGATACCAGAGCCCTCTTGTGATCAAAATAGTGAAAAGGAAAAATTTGAAAGACTGTAAAAAGGTCAAAGAAAAGTATAAAAAGATATATAAAACATTAAATCGTCTTTTTAGTGATAAATTACTTGGTTTCTCTATAAAATTCTCATAAACGGTTCAGTTGCAGACCACAGGGGTTCAGAAAAAAGTTACAAAAATATGTCAATTGGAAAACATTCAAGGAACTGCTTCATTATCTAGCTCAGTATTTGTCCATTCGGGCAAGTTTTTCTTATTGTATAAATGCATTATCAAAATTTACTTTAAATCCAACGACGTTTACATTTGGATATTTCTCGCTGAACATTTACAGTTTTAATGAGAAAATCATAATTTAGAGAAATAAATGTAATTGCTGATTCTTAAAGCGGTCAACAACAGAAAATAATAATATTCCATGTTTTGAAAACTTTTATGATTTGAGTTAATAAGAAGGGCACAACGTGAAACATACCTGAAAATGTCACAATAAAGCATTTTGTGCACTTGTTACATAATATTAATGAGTTTATCATACATATTACTAATAATATATTGTTTTTATGTAGTTTATCTCTGTACAAAACAAGACTAATTGGATAAACCATTATTTTATGTATTTTAGTATAAATTAATCCAGACAAGAGTTTGGATTAATTAAGATCCTTTCATCTCTTGATTGGGTGTGTGGAATGTTTATTGGAGTAGATCTATCTGGAGAATATAACCGTTTGATTTGTTTGTTTTCAGACACATAATCTCACCTGGTGGACTATCCACAACAGCACAGAAATCCCCCTGCAGAAGGTCTCTACACTCACCCGCAGGATGGACGGTGGGGGAACACACTCATACAAACTTGATAAACTCTCATGATGGGCATTTCATAAATTTGCATGTTCGGCCTTGTTTGACTTAGCACCTTATGCTTATTTCACAGCCTAAAAAAAATGTTTTGTATGTTTTAAGTGATTCATACAAACTATATAATAAATGATTAAAAAAATGCCAATAAGCAAGAGACGGAGTTGTCTCCCTATGTTTGCTTACTGGAAATTTTAAAGCGATTTGCGAGATGTATCTGGTCATCAGCCCAATGGTGTAGTGTATGATGCACCAGACACTACTATCCGTTGCGCAGGGTGACGCAGATTCAAATCACAAACCTGTTGAAAATGCCCAACCATCCCCTTCAATTAAACACAAGAAGGAAGTCACATGACTCCATTTTGGTTCATTTCAACTATCGGACCAGAGTGATCAGTGTGGTGTGAAAGGGACCAAACAGTAATGAAATGAATCAGTTGTTGCACCTGTTCCAAAACGAAAGAATTGAACTGCAGACATGAAACACATTAAGACCCAGTTAATTGGAAAAGTTAAAAAATTCAATCTACCTATTAGTAGATATCCGATGTTTAAAGGGATTTAAAAGGATACTGAATTCCCCATTAGACTCTATTAAATAAAATGGATAATTTAAACATTCTTTTTAGCTGTTAAGTACACTTTTGGCATGGCCTGCAGAGTAATCCTGACTGGAAGGCTTGCGAAAGGCGGATCGTTGTGGTCTGTTTATCAGGGTGTGGTGCTGTTCTGATATGTGTATCAGTTAACACAACAAAAGAGGATTATATCCGTGAGAACACACACGAGGAACTGACAGAAATACCTGTTATTGTTTTCTAGCTTCATGTTACCAAACACATCATTACAAAATTGTTAAAAAACCTTTTGTTCCGAACATTGTGCTTTTGAAACGACATTTGAAAAGAAACCTGGTATAAGATTCAATTTTCTAGTTACCTAATTGTCAGGTTGTCAACCTCAAATAAAATAGAAAAGGAAATTTTATAGCTGGATATTTTAGGGAGACAGTAACTGTAATTGTAAAAATACTGTAAAGTGGTAATCATAGTAGTTTATTTTATTCAACATTTCCTTTAAATGCAGTTTTTTTACATTGATATATTGACTATTAACATTTCAACACCATAGTCTATAAAGCTTTGGAGCAGTGGGCAGGAGATCACTGCTGAAAGATTTTAAAGATTAAAGTGGTCAGCGTTCATTAAAAGGTGTGATATAAGAGGGCTTACCATAACCCTGGACCATGCACGCAAAACTAAACATTAAGGCTGTGACTCAAGGGTTCCTACCTTTAATTATGCACAATTTACAATTTCGGGAGATGCTTTTAATCAAAATGACTTACAGATTGGGATATTTGTAACAAAGTGTCCATAGTAGCGCTAGCAAGTGGGAATTATTAAGCCTTGATTTAACTTAGACTTAATAAAACTCTACAGTTCCGTTTCTCTCACTTACCCGTTCCCCTTAGTTCGTGAATCTGACCGCTAGAGGAAGATCTGATTACATATCCCTGTGATTCGAAACCCCCATACAAAGCTAGATTAGTCAGCCAAATTGTTGCGAAGAACAAGTCCTGATAGTTTCCCTACATAGAACATAAACAAACAAATATTTGTTCTAGAACATTAATTCTAATCCAAGTAAGAAGACTTTGAGTGCACAGTTTAAGAAGATTTAACAGAAAACTCAGCTTTATTTAACTTAAACATGATATATGAGTTAGAACCATTCAACCCTTTGTCTAAGAGAGGAAGAGAAATGAAGGAAATGGGGGAGGGAGAAAAGAAAGGAGTTCAGAGAAGACAAAAGAACACAAAAGAGGAAGATCTTCTCTGAGCTTATTTTAGTAATTTCCTAGTTGTGACGTATTTCTTATTTGTGGTGTATTTCCTGCTCAGACATCATCCAAAACATGTTGGATATGAAACATGAAAACAAAACGAAACAATGTTTTTCATAACAACTTTGTATTTACTTATATTTGTGGGTTTTTGGATCATACTTGTGGCCATCTTGCTACTTCATTTTGAGTGAGACTCTGTAGAGCCCTCTGATTGGAGGGTTGGATACCCCTTAACTTAAAGACCATATAGCCCTCCGCCTTCATTCACACAGAAATCTGAGACCCCTTGGGTGCTAGGGCCAAGGAGTAATGGTAGAAGTCATGCTCAAATTAAACTCTTCAAATTCAGAAACATAATAAAACTAGTTTGGACCAGGCTCTTCCAAGTAGAGTTGAGCACTTTGATGTGGAAAATCAATAGAATCGCTTTCCTATTGGCAGCATTCGTAAACTCGGTTTCAGCCACTGTGTGTGTGTTTTTCCATCTAGTAAACGTTTTCTCCTCTCTTCCGGAAATGCCACATTGTCTAATGCTGAGTTTTTCCATGTTCATTTGTAGGCTCTGAGTCTGTGCGCAGAGGAAAGTGTGTCCGCACTGCTGGCATCTGTAGCCCCCGCCCCGGCCGCTTTGCAGGCGCCGGAACTCCACCTCCCATGATTCATACCACCAGAGAAGATCCCTTCTGGTCTCGCTTCTGCTGCGTCAATGCCATCATCCTGGTCTGTGTGAACATCTTCCTCTATGCCTACTACGCATAAAACACTGCAATTTCATTTTGATACCACTCTATTTCTTTCAAATTCTGGTTGTTGTAAAAGTGGTAATTTTAACACAAAATTAAGGTTCTGCCATCTTTCCTCACACCTTTTTAAATGTATTTTTAGTTCTGGTAAAGATTAACAAAGATGTTTACTTTGCTGAGACCGTATCGATTTGTGGGACTCTTGAAATCTTAAAGAAGTAACAAAATCTAAAAATGTTTAGACTTTTCAATTCACTTTTTGTTAAGTTCTGCCCACTTTGCCTCACAAATGTCCAGGGATTAAAACAGATCAAACTAAGGAGGATGTAATATCCAATGAAACGCTTTTCATTGAGGATAAATACTATATATAATACTCTAAAAAAAGACAACAATAGCACTTCCTGCTGTTGGATACTACATATATCCTTAATAAGATCCATCACTCTGGATTTTTTTACAAATATAAATAGCGAAATAACATATAAATATTAAATTCCTTTGTTATTTTGCATTCATATGTTGGTAACCTGCTTATATTAAAAATGAAATGTTTGGAAACATCAATGTGATGACGCTTTAACATAAACTATAAGGTAATGATAATGGAGGAAAGTTTAATTATGTGAATTACCAGATCTTCACAAAAAAGGCTTATTAATGCAAGTGCAGTGTTTAATAAATGTACAGTAATTACAGTGTCGTGTTCTGTTCTGCCCATCCAGTGACTATATAATAGCTGCCTTAATGATTATTTCAATAACAGACTGAGGACAGACATGGATTATAGGGTTTAAAAGAGCTTGTAAATGATTTAAGAAAGAAAATTTGGGTGGAGAACTTTAAGCAGCGCATAATTTACGCTGTTTATGTTTAAATATACTTTTTCCTTAATGTATTGTTGTTGCAAAGAGAGAAATTTTTGGTTGTAAAATGAGTTTTGGAATTAGTGCTTGAATATTCTGCATTAACAACATGGGTATGGCAAGTAAAATGGAAAAATACTAAATAAAAGTGCTTGCTATCAAAATTCATTCAAAGGAAATGTTAAAAGGAAAGTTACGTGATTTGTAAAAGGTGTGAGGGTGAGTCAGTGGTTCGACTGATTCAGATTGCGCTACTTGCATCATAGCGTAAAATGTAAAAGTACATTTTAACCATGCGCCATGGCTTGATATGGGTGGGTTCACCTTTAGTTAGTAAGAGGTCTTCCTGAACAAACATACCAGTGATCACACAGGAACAACCCTAGCTCTATACAGTATCTTCCCAAAACAACAAGCAGAAAAATAGATGATTGAGTGGAAAATACAAATGATATTTTAAAGCAACCTGATTTCTCCTGGTTGGGGTCAGAGGGGTGCCAGGTAGGCCAGATTGCCAGTCCAATTCAGGACCCCATTATCTATCTATTCACTCATACAGAGAATTTAGTGTTCCCCTTGAGTCGATCACTCCGACGTATGTCAGATGACCGTCATACGTCTCCTTTCCCTCCTTCATGGGTTACACAAGTAATCTAGATGTTCTTTATACACTTGAAGCATGTTTGTCGATTGTGGGGGAAATTTCCACTCAGGAAGAGCCCTGGCTGCTCTCAAACTGATGACCCTGTGACTGAGAGACCACTGTGCTGCACTACTGAAACCAAATGGTCTTTGATCATCACACAATGTAAGCAGTCTTGCATAGGGCACCAACTGCATGAGGGTGACATATTTATGTGTGCTCGCAAGAAAAGAAATGTTATGGTTAAAAAAACTGTAATAGTTACCGGTATGTATTAATAATACATTTATATATACATAAATTATATTTAGAAGTATTGTACGAGCAAAAATACGAGCATTTAGTGTTTGGTGCTCACAAAAAGTGAGTGTTGGCTACTTTTTTGAGCTCCAGTTCTCCTTATCGTTCTGTTCAACATGATTACAGAAAGATTATTGACAGTCAGAATTCAAATAATAGGAATTTTTGTACTGTAGCACTTTTGAGTAATTAGTTTCGTTTTTTTAGTTTGTAACGCAATTAGTGAAATTTTGTGTTGGACACATATTGGGGGGCACATACTGCTGTCATGTCATCCAGGTAGAAGGAGACCCCTTTTCAAATATGTAAGGAATTATGTTTTTTTTTTGTTTTTTTTTTTTTGTGATTAACACAAAAATAGGCATTTCTGTGTAAAAAATTACTCTTGTGGGTGGTTTTGTTAGCTCATGTGACTATCAGGCAGAATTACACCATAAGAAGGTTGCTACATACACTCTCTCTCTCCTGTAATTCATGGTCACTTATAAACTCATGCGCCATACACAATAATGTAAAGAATGAGCATAATTAACTCAGAAAACCATTCAAAATATCAAACGAAAGACAGACAGAGCTACTCGAGAACATCTCCATCAAGCTATTAAACTGTAATAAATAATAAAATAAAGGCATTGCATATAATTTTAAACAAATGTATTGTAGCACCTGAAATCTAGAGTTTTTACATTTAAAACATGCAAGGGGCTAAATATGTTTTCAGATTTAAATAATTAAAAATAACCAACAGAACATCAAAGAGGTACAGTGAATGTGTGCCAGACTGGTCTATTGTACACTGTAACAAAGCTTTATAGTAGAACATTGCTGAAGTAATAAAAAACAATACCTGCTCAATTATGCTCAGGCTCTGATGGCACTCCTCTGTCTGAAAGAACTTAAGGTATTCAAAAGAAAAAAGACAGGAAGCTCAGAAGATGGGTGGTTGATGGGTAAAGTTCTCATGGCTTCTGTTTTAATTAAAGGGAGGATGAAGTGCATCTGCAAACCACATTAGATTTCATTTAAAGCTTTATATCACCTGATACACCTTTACACACAAATATTCCGTCGTTAATTTCTCACTCTCACATTGCCCATCAGTGACCATGAGCATGACCCATTACCACGACCATTCTCGGTGCTTGCATAGACTGCTTTGCATCTATAATCAATCTAATTAGTCTTCGCCGGGTGCCTCCGTACTTTACTTAATTCTCTACATGTCAACTGTGGGACTTTGAGGAGGAATTATGAACAACCGTATTTTCAGTTTGGAAAACTCTTGACCCTCGCGGCTGATGTTCAATGGTAGATTGGCTGCACATACTCAGGTGGGAAGATGCCCACTCTTCCCCGGCAACGTCCTCTCCAGCACTGAGCATCAGAACAGTCCAGCAGATCGATGACATCACCACGCAAGAAACGAAGATGAGTGGTGTGATTGGATGTGAAGTCAAAGAGTGCATGGGCATGACGCGGCCTCTGAAAAAAACAAACAAACAAAAAAAACTGAATAGAACTGTTCCATAAAGGTCCTCTAGAGAATTGGTGTCCGTTGGTCTTTTAAAGACTGATTTAAGCTGGTGACTTGACACGAAAACAATGTGCCACAACCAGCAAGAATACCAGCAGGATTTCTGTGGTGAATGGAGAAAATGGACTTTGTAGACTGAGCTCTGACTCTGACTGAGTCTCCGCTGCTTTATTTGCCATAGACGGTACACACATGATGTCACACTACCCAGAAGTTATTAAATGAGTCACAAAAAATGAATATACTGGTGGTGAATGTTGGCTTGACCACCATAAAGGCTGAAAATGAGGAAAATGACTGCTAGAACCAAGACTTTTCGATCAAGGGAGAAGCAAATGGATTGCTGCGATTTGAAGAAATAACTGGAATCCAAACATGAAAATCTGGTCACCATTTTTTGTGTCCAATAAGTCAGACTTTTGGAAAAAAAAAAAATAACCAATAATCGTAAATGAAATGTTTGGTCTTTATGTTATTTTCAATTAAAAATGTGTTTGACCTACACAAGTGTGTGACCTTGAGTGAGTGTTAGCATTTACTAGCAAAAATCCCAGCTTCCCTAGTTTAAAAAACAGTACAGTGGCCCATTACTGCATAGCACAGAACAAATCAACTGATTTAAAAATCCTGTGCAAGTCAATGTTTTGTGGTCATTTTTAGATCTGCAGTAAAAAAAAAATGTATTCTTGGCACTAATCGGCTACCGTACAATTGGGCCAACGTAATGTTGAAATCAAGAATGTCAGGAAATCCTGTTTCTGGCCAAATATCTGTCCAGAGAATCTGGTCATCTGGGAAGTCGTGGGAATCACAGTGTAGTTCAATTTTTTTAACCATAGCATGTGACCATCAACTCAGCTTTTTTACCATTTAAGAAAACTTAAGAATGTTAATTAAATGTGTTCTCCTAGTTAACATTAAACAAAACACAAAGATAGCCTAAAGAAGTTGCAGAAATGACTACAAACTCCAATACTCTAAGAAGTGCATTGTGCTTCGACCAGTTCTGGAAACAGTTCAGATCAATCAGAAACTGCTCCTGTGGTATCTCATGTTTGTTTACATGCTGTTGAAGCTCCTAAACAATATGTGCCAGTATTTAGTGATCTAATGAAAGCATTGTGTAAAGGCTCTGTGATTGTTGTTTAAGTTCCAGTCCTTCTCTGAAGCTTCATTTATTAGAGTTGCCTGAAGATCATGTCCTAGAATAGATGAGGCCTTACTGCTAATGCCCCCTCAGGCTGCCGCAGGAAGACACTCCTTTCTCTGGCAATGCTGTTGATTCGGTAGAACTCCACCAGCTGATTGAGCGAGCTGAAGACCTCATCCCAGATGAAGAACTGCCCCAAACCATCCTTCAGAACCTTAAAATGCTGCACGTGGTCCCCGTAACTGCAGAAACAAATACAGAGTGTTTGCCTTTAGAGATTGTGAGGTAGACCTTGGCGTGATTCACCAGTTTGTTAAATCAGAACATCAATAAATGATTAAACATTTTGTGCAATAAACAGCATGTTTCAAATGTCAGTCTGCTCCTCAAATCTGGTTTTAAATGATGATTCCTTCTGTAAACAGGACGGATTATTCTTCTTTTCCTCTATGATTGTTTCTTTCAGATTAAAATTTTTACATTACACAGCCCATAACTAATGTATTGCTGATGAGTGGATTAAATATACACTGATTAAATATTTTTGGTTTTAAATGAACTTTACAAGATTTATGACACATAATTTACAACGGAAATCAAATAAAAATGTGGGAAATTCACAATCGTATTTGAGTTTCATTGTACAGATCCTAAGTCAGTGTCATCAGTGCCATCTCATGGTAAAAAGAAGGAATAACCCTTGGAAGTACAAGACCTGTGAGATGGTTTGTATTTTACAAAGATCTTGCACCGAAATTTGTACAAAAAGTGCTTGGAACAAGGAGAGGTTTGCCTAGTTTTTTTAAAAAATATATATTAAATTTTCACTCTGTTTTGACCTTTTGGGCTTTATTGGACATTTATGAAATTTAGTTTTGTCTCAAAACTTTGTTATAAAACAGTTTCTCAATTTGTGAGGTAATAATAATTCTTGTCACTTACAGAACAAATGTTGCTGGGAAATGTAATATTTTGTAAATCTATTTGTTTTGTCCGGTTTATAGGTTTGAGGCAAGCTGGTGACCCAGTGAGTGAAGTTTGCATGTTCTCCCTGTGTTGATGTTGGTTTGTTCTGAGTCACAGACCCATGTGATCCTAGCCGGGAGGGCAAAGAAAATAAGTAGACAATGTTTCCACTGTCCACTGTATATGAACACAAATGTAATTCATATTTTAAATGTATTTGTTTTAATAGTTACAGTACTGATATAGTATATATATATATATATATATATATATATATACACACACACACACGCACACGCACACACACACACACACAATTTTTTTTTTGCTTAGTAATTATGCTTGCATTCTGAAAAGAAATCATGTGAGCATTCTGTTAATTGTTTCTGCTTTACTGAGAATTCTTGCGGCAACAACACACATGTGCTCATACCTACAAATACACCCTGCGCCTGCAGCAGGTTCCTATAATCCGCCAACTCTCGCACCCAACCACACCTGCTCAAACCTGAGTGACAGACACTCACTCATACACCTCCAAGGCTATTTAATAGCTTAAATCTCTAAAACCAAACACTTACAGGAAACTTCCTGCACTTTCAGTTGAAAATCCTGAAAATAAAGACCAACAATAATATTAATGTTTAAAGCATTCATATTAAACTGTAAATAAAAAAAAAGTTTCTGAGAGAGAAACTGCAGCGGGGATGTGGATATAACCGTGTTACACAACAAATCAGCATGTCAGCAGGGGAAGCTTACAGAGCCCACCAGTCAATATAATCATAAGTTATGTAGGGTTTTGCTGATCTGAACGATTTAATCGATTAGGAATTAGACTTTGAAAATAATTTCAAATGTTTATTAGTCACATATGCAATAAGGCCATATTAAGTTTGCAATTAGAAAACATGTTTAAAATATAGTTTCTTTTTGGTCAGTGGTATGTAAATACCATCGTGTACCATCATTTACTGTAAGTGCCACCGTTGAGGCACTGTCAGAATAAACTCAAAGACTGCCATTCTAACCAGTTGCACAAAACACAAATTGAACATATTTCAGTATTTCGGGAGGTTGCAGGCATTAGCTGTATATAACATGTACATGGAGAGTACCAGTGACGTCACCCGTACATTTGCCATCAAACTGGGTGTTTCCAGCCTTCGTCTTCCCTGAAAGTGCGTCTATTTCAGGGTAATCAAAAATGGCTTCAACCGCCGAAAAAACGTAAACAATTCTTTTATTTAACCAAGCAAGTGCAAAAAATTCACCCCTCTCAGAGTTTTCGAGAAGGTTATATCAAGTGGTGCACTGAAAAAAACATGCAGACGGGTGTAAACATGTTTTTTAGCTGTAATGTGGACATTTTAGCATGGCTGTCAATTAGCGACCTGCTCACTGCTAGAGTCTGCCTCTAGCTGTCAATCGATGAACTGCAGCATTCATCACATCTTTTCCATTACACACCAAATGCAGATGTGTTGTGCCTGTGAGTTTACTGGAGCTGCCTGGACTAACCGAGTCTGATGCCCATTTTGTTTTTTCTACCTAGTGGAAATAAACAAACATGCTGTGCAAGTCAGAGGTGAAAACAAAAGCAACAACAAAAAAGCAGAAAATATAAAGGCACAAATTAAAAAAAATGACAAAGAAAGGGAACGAAGAAGCAAATGATACAGCAAAACTAATTGTTAAAAAATGGTAGATATCTTAAGAAATACCAGTAAACAAATCAGAGGTGAGGAACAGGATGAGATTTATAGAAAATATGAAAAGGATACATAAAAAAATTTATGTGATACAAAAGAATAAAGCAAAAAATCACATTTGAGGATTGGACAGGAAAGTATTTTTTTTTTTTTTTTGGCCTTTTTGGCATTTTTTTGATTAGTGTATCCCACCCAAGTAAGAAATGCACTAGCTGCCACTGCCCACAGGGCAGAGTTTTTAAATATATTAAATTCAAGATATAACTCATCCAAAATACTAACAAAAATGCACTGATTAAAGCAAAGAGAGTAGAGTTTGTTGCACACTGGTGATGGATGTGGTAACCACTTAAAAAAAGCACAGAAAAGCACTCTATGAATGTAATGAATTTTTATTAAAAATTTACTTTACTTTTTTTCCTTTTGTATAGATATTTCTGACAGTGACCTCCTTTGCATTTTGGCCCGATCTGTGCATTGACAGTTTTTATAAAAGTTCCCAAACAACTACTTTGTGTATTCTTTCCTAAAAGACCACTAGATATGCTGCATTCTGGGGTGAAAATTGCACAATTATTTATCAACTGACACAAAACATCTGTTCAGCAGCTATTGAGCAACTCCCCCGAGGGGCTGTAGACAACACATTAAGATTTCATCAAATGTTCTGTGCGCTGGGGTAAATATTTCTAATGTGTGAGCAGTACTATTTGTATTTATCAAACAGAAGCATCTGAATTTGACATTTACATCTGAATCGTTTTCTTGACACGTTTCTACAACTCCAAACACAAAGACATTCGTTCCGCAAAACATCTGTGCTGGCCTCTGGGTCTCCGAGATCTTGTTAAGAGCTTCTCTGCTAACGTTACCTGACAGAAGAGATTCATTGTTCTGTGACTGTGGTTCAACTGTCCCTCGTTTTTCTTTATCTCTCCTCCTCTCTGTCTCAGTATAATCAGACATTTTAGGTCAGCTCTTCAGAGGTGTTAAACCAACTAAAAATAACCATGTCCGTCCGCTCAACACATTCCAAGCTTTTACACAGAAAATACTAAGAGCTGTAAATACTGTACGCTCAAAAGGAAGGGCATTGAAATGGTAAACCAAGAATTCATTGCTGCTCAAAATCCTTGTGTAAAGTTGGAACCCTGAACATTTTAAGGGTCTTAGTTAGTATTTTTCTAGTTCAAGGTCAATTCGAGCTCGCATGTCCTCCCTATGCTTACTTGCATTTTCTCTGTGTAATCCAGGTGCCCCCACAGTCAAAAAAATAAACATGAAATGGTTTAATTGGTTTGACTACTGTATGTGTGTGTGGCGTGGGTGGGTGGGTGTGTGTGTGCGTGTGTGTGTAACTATAATATGTAATGCAATATGTGAGCTGGAGATCAGCTGAGCCTGACAATGACAAAGTGGTCAAAGAAAATGGATGGATGGATGGATGGGTGGGTGGTTGGTTGATTGGATGGGTATGTGGGTGTTTGATGCATGGGTGGATGGATTAGGTGCAATTAATGAATAGATGGATGGATGGATGTATACGTAAGTGGGTTAGTGGGTGGCTGGAGGGATGGATTTGTGTGAGTGTGTGGACGAATGGATGGATGGTTTGTGTGGGTGGATGGATGGATGGATGAATTTGTGTCGGTGGATGGATGGATGGATGGATGGCTGGATTTATGCGGGTGGATGGATGGATGAATGGATTTGTGTTGGAGGACGGATAAATCGACGGAAGGATGGATGGGTGGGTGAGTAAATTAATGGATGAACCAATAGATGGATGGATTGTGGAGGGATGTATGGATGGTTTGTGTTGGTGGGTGGATGGATGGATGGGTGGGTGAGTAAATTGATGGATGGAAGGATGGATGGATTGTGGAGGGATGGATGGATGGTTTGTGTGGGTGAATGGATGGATTGTGTGGGTGGGTGGATGGATGGATAGGTGGGTTTGTAAATTGATGGAGGAAGGGATGGATGGATTGTGTGGGAGAGTGGGTGGGTGAGTAAATTGATGGAGGGATGGATGAATGGATGGATTGTGGAGGGATAGATGGATGGTTTGTGTGGGTGGGTGGATGGATTGTGTTGGTGAGTGGATGGATGGATGGATGGCATCAAAAACACACCAATCTGTGATAATGTTCACTAATGTTCAATGATAACTGTACCGAGATGAAACTAGAGCACTATTTAGGATTAAAAAACTGACATTTTTGTCTAATGACACAATTTCATTAGAAGGAAAAATAGAAAGCCAATAAAAAACCCTTGAAGAAAAAGACAAAAAAAGAGACAGTAAAAGATCTGCCAAAACATCTAAAAGAATACTTTCAATTGTTCTTGTGCCACTTGATTTTGATTTTAAACAGAACCAACCTCAAGCAGGTAAGTGGAGGGAGAATAAGGATAATAAACTTGTAATCGGGTGAACTTTCCCTTTAAATGGTTTCAAGTGAACTTTTTAAATAGGCTCTGGAGAGCTGGGAGCGAAAGATTACATCAGAGCAACACGCTATCATGCACTCCACTCTAATTAGAGACTATTAATGAAGAGCCAGATAGAGTAACAAGGACACACGCGCACACGACCATACGCACACGCTAGAACACTCATGTCCCACATGCACAGAATAATAACAAACCCTTATAATGAGCGCCGAATCATGCTGTATACAGTAAAACGCTTGGACTGACCTGACAGACACCGAGAACTCTCCGGGTGTGCTTTCGCTCTCCCTGATAAGAAAAGCTCCACACTCCAGCGGCCTCAGACGGTTTTCTGCAGCCTGCCGTGAAATTCCACCCACAAACCACCTGCAACACACACAAGCTCATCTCTCACATACAGAACACACATATCCTGTATTAATGTCTACAAGTCCATTTTAAACAACAATCACACACTTAAAAACTTGGGACACAGTTAAAGCGCCTTTTCTGTCTCTTCGAGATGATGATAGACGTTCATCCATTGATTTGTGTGTGATATAACTCTATGTTTGTTTTACATTAAAAGTCATTTCTGAGGATCAAACACCTTGCCAAACAAAACATTTTTCACACTGACAGCAGGAGAGCGTAGGAGCAGGAGTGAAAGAGAAAAATGAGAGGGACATTCTGGAAATGTCCTACTTTCAGCAGCTCAGACAGACAAGAGTACCTTTTATTTTATGAGCCTAAAGCAAAAGTTTTTATTTAAAGAATTGAAGCTATGAATGCTTATACCTCCATGTTTTAAGATGCCCATCTTAGCCCAAACCCCCACAGAGTTCTGGCCCATTTGCAAGCTAGGTCCCTGAGCCAAGCCTGATTCAGAGGACGATTTCAATCTGTTGGTCAAATGTGTGATGTCCCGTTGGCGTGCATGGTTTTTAATTGAGGCACGTTGACGCACGAAATTTCGAACAGAAAATTCGCACCAATCTTCGGATGACTTCTCTGCAGGGTGCTCTTCGTCAGGGTTGAGGTAACGAGTGGCGCATCCTACCTGAAGATGGCGATTGCGGTACAACAAATGCACTCCACGGCACACAGAGAAACAGGAAGGAAGAAGACGACGGCAGAGAAGATATCAAAGAACACATAGAAAAAAATCACAAGGAGCTTTTTAACAAAAATGTGAAAAAAAGATTTATGGCGCACTTTTTCCTGTATGAAGCTGCTAAGAAAATGTGGGATGAGCGCCACAGAGCAGCTCTTTTACATTCCTCTCATGTCATAAAAAGATCCCTCTTTCATTGCGGTTCTCTTTGCATTAAAAACAATCCCGTTGGCACCTTTTTCATTGGCACCAATCTTTCAGTCAGATGTTTGTTGTCCCATTAGCATGGTTTTCGATCATGTTGCCGCATGAAACTTCGAACCGAAAATTTGGTCTGGTGTGTAGAGGCCTTTCATCTACAGTTTTGAAACCAGACAGATTCAAACCAGTTGAAATGAACCAAAAACCGGTCATGTGACAACATCCACCTCGAATTTCTTAAGCAGATTTTTAATTGGTCGAAATTAAGTCAATAATTATTGGCTTATTCAGCTTGCATTGGGTGAGGGGTCGGTATACACCTGGTCACTATCTCTCATGGGGCTACATTGAGGGCAATTTGGCACCAGTGTAGTAATGTAGAAAGCACCTAATGTACCCAAAGAGCATGAGGTAAAAAGCAGGTTACGATGTGATACTTACGTGTGAGGTCTTACATTGATATAATTCTTAGGGACATATCCTCGCCTGCCCAAAAACTCAGCAGTGTACCAATTTGGGTCATCATCCATGTTTGTCACCTAAAATAAGAATAATGACCAATGTTCAGTTGAGTCTCCTTCAAATGTGAATGCGGGGTGGCTTTCAAATGATTCATAAATAGGTTGCATTTAGGCAGTTTCAATATGGCATCAGTTTGGACTGGAAAAATCTGAATTCCCCTCTCAAATCAAAGAGTAATAAATTAAGTTCAGACCTCATTGTTGTAATGAAGGTCAAATTAGCAACATTTGCTAAGAATCATGTTGGTTTCACCAAGTTTTAAATGTGTTTCTGGCAGGAAGTTGAGCTCATTTACATAGGTGTCAAAGGGAATCATTTTTAAATGATTCGATTCAGTTGACCAAATATTATGAATCTTTGCTTGCTACTTTCTTGCTAAAGGCAGTTTAATGTATCGTTAAAAGTGAGGGAAAGAACCAATTCAACCCAGCTGGTTTTGAACGATTTTCCACAAACAAGATGATCACAAATCAGAAAAATACATTTGAGAAAAGCTTCCATGTCTATAATCCATTTTCCATTTTATCAAATCAGAATTTAACTGATAATTTTGAGTATTGATAATGTAAGCATGATTTGACCTCTGCCGACTTTGAATGTTATGCCCACAGACAGATTTTAAAAACCAGTATATACCAGTCTAAAAAGCATTCAGAATAAGTTTAAAGATCATTTGCATTTATTTGAGTGAAATAATAATTTAAGCCTCTTTCAGTCATCAAACATACTGGCTATAGGTATCTTTTAAACAGGTCACTAGCTGAGATTTGGAGATATCCGAGCATTGTTAACTTACACCAGGCAGTAATTGGGTTATAGTCACCAAGAAAACACACTACAATATGAAATGCATGTGAAGACCTGTCTAAAGCTTGGACCCAAGATTTGAAGGCACATTCCACATCCAATAATTTGATGTGGTGCTGTTGCCCTGTTTGCCTGGCAGAAAAACAACCCCAAAGGATAATGTTTCAACCACCATGTTTGACAGCGGGGATAGTGTTTTTGGGTTCACATGCATTACTCCTTCAAAAAGGGTGAGTTGAGTTGATCCCAAACAACTGGTGGTATCATCTGACACTTTATATTCAAATTTTAATCTTTGGGCAAGCCTTTACATGTGCGTTTAAGTCCTTCATAATGTAGTGTGTTGAAAATTCTTTCCTTGATGACTATAGCCCAGAGGTATACAAGGAAGGCCGCAGTCCTGCACAGTTTAGTTGCAACCTTCATGAAACACACCTGATTCTACTAGTTAAGCTCTCCTTGATTTGTTTAAAGCTGCCATTGTTTGTACTGAAGCAGGGCTGGAACAAAAACCAGGAGGAACACCGGCCCTCCAGGAATGACTTTGCCCACCCCTGCTATAGCCCAATTCCTGCCTGATGTAAGTCTATGATCCTTAGATACCTCCAAATCTCAGCAAGTTAACTATTTAAATGACACCTAAGAGCCATAAATGTAGACGAGTGATTGAGGTTAAATTATTATTTTACTCAAATACGTGCAAAAGACCTCATATATTTTTTCAAACGCATTTTCAATGGTATTATCCATGATTTAATAAAAAAAAAAGCGGAGGTCAAATAATGCTTACATTATCAAAACCCGAAATAATCAATTAAATCCAGATTTGGTTTCAAATATCACTTGTTTTTTCAAACCAAGGGCAATTTTTGCACGTTAATAAATAAATGTATTGTTTTGAACTTTGAGAAACATTTGATCAATGTGTTAACTTATAATAATTGTGTGCCTTGCACTGCAAGTTGTATGTAGTGTGTTATTAAACCTTCCAGTGATTTCTGGCTATTTCTACCTCTGTAGACATTCAAATACATGAAAACTGTACATACATACTCAGATAAACACAAAGCATATCAGCACAAAACACTCTTGATGCTTACCTTGAGGATGTCTCCCTTTTGGAAACTGAGCTCGTCACATTCAGTGGCTCTGAAGCTGTAAAGTGCCTCAGCCTCCATTGGAGAAGAACCAGAGAGAAAAGAAAAGAACACACAGGCGATGAAGTGGAGATGAAATCCAGATGAAAACGAGAAAGAGTGAAGACTGTGAGAGGGGGTGTGCACAAAAGGACAGAGAAGATGTTCGAAGAAAATAATGAAATGGAGATGAAAAATGGATGAATGAGAAGAATTTTCTGCAGAGGGATGAGAAACTGGAGAGACAGAAACATTGAGAGCAAAACAGAGGAAGAAAAATGATGATGAGAGAGAGTCTGAGGGAAAATGTGTCGTACAGCTGTGGATGGAGAGAGTGGAGGGGGGTGGAGAGAGAGAGAGAGAAATAGTGGGCAGTAAAATGGTGAGCAGATCACATCAAAGACTCAGTGTTTTGTTTGTGGTCGTGATATGAAAAAAAGAGACATTTCTCTTTGTCGTAACTTTTAGTTTGAGAAGCTAATACGTAAGTTCTTAAAATAAAGTTGATTTTCAACATTTGTAAACGTTATTCGTGGAATAATAATGTTTGCATGTCGTTCAGTGTCTGTGACATTAACCAAAGGTTTGAAAATGTCAACAGGTACTTGTTTCATATCTTTTATTGTGATTTTCATGATAATGCTCATGAGTTATATAAGGGTTAACATTCAGCCACTCATTAAAATCTCACCTCTTTGATTAATTCGCCCCAATACAGTAACAGTTGGTATGGATCGACTTCCATCGCTGGTCTTTTAAACCCTTCATCAGAGACCTATTCACTTATTTCACCCTGCTGCCATTTTAAGAAAGAGAGGCTCCCATGGAAATAAAATTGGAAGTAGAGGTAAAAAACCTTTTCATTGAGAACAAACCTGGATCTATTTATGAGATATTCAATAATTTATGCTGAAAATAGACGTTGAATAGAAAAATATATTTCTTTATCGGTCCGATAATGACTACAACGTATTTCTACTGGAACTTACACAACAGTAAGACATCTTTTTTCTCGATTAATAGTTCTGGGTCTCTTACCACCAGAGCCTCTCTTTTATCCGTAAAATGGCAACGTAATAAGTAACCCCAAAGATGCCATATTCATGGATGTATAGTCACTACCTAAGAAAAGGTGGATAATTTGTCAAAAACAGTTCTGGAAACAGAGCCAGGCTACAAAAACTCAATTGTTTGTTACCAACCAACAGTAAAAAACATGTGGTTATGAATTGAGTGATGCATGTTTGTGGTGCAGGGGTGGTTGATAACTAATTACATTTACTTGAATAAATATTAGTGTTTTTCTGAACAGTACTTTTAAAATTTTACTTAGTTTTAATTACAGTTTTTTCAGTTACTTTAAAATGATCTGATTATGTTATTATTTTTGTGTATTCTTACATGCGACAACAAGTCATTAAGTTTTAGGTTTGATTTTTCTCGCTGAATATTTAAATCATTGTGTCATATTTGCCAGTGCCATACCCCCACTAGAATATTTTATAGCTGAACATCCCAAAATAAAGCCAAATGTACCGTGACAGTGTGTTTGGAATGCTAGCTGTCAAATTTGTGTTGTGGAAATGAAAAAGTTTTTAATTTGAATCTTTTTGGCAGCTTTATGTTTCTATAGTAACTTAGAGGGGACTTTAATTCGACATCACAGTAAATTTCATTTTAATGGAGCAAAAAGACAATCAAGGACAGTTTCCTTCAATGTTTTTTGGGAGGAGTTAATCTGGAGGTGCAGCTAGACGTACGTTCGTACTAACCACAGGTGCTCACCCAGGTTCTGATGGTTGAACTCCTGAATGAGAGATGCACAAAGGCCCTAAAATTTGGAAAAAGCAACTAATAAATTACTATACGAATAATTTTTAACTAGACCATTCTTATTCAAGTAAAAGTTGGTGAAAGCTGCATGAAAATGAGTTTGTTTTGGTGATTTCAAACTTTTTTTTTAGCATTATTATTACTTACTATTATTATTATTAGTAGTAGTAGTATTACATGCTGAATCTCATATCGTCATTAATAAGTAAAACATACGCGATGGTCTTTTTATTTCATTTGTTCGCTTATTCCCTTTTGGGGTCACAGGGCTCTCCTGATCTCCAGAACACATTGGCCGAGAGGACGGGGTACACCCTGGACAAGTCGTCAGTCCATCACAGGGCAACAGTGCTTTTTTTTGGTCATGTAAAAATAAATTTGGTGTACTTTTAATCATTCATTTTCCAACCTGCTTAGTCCCTTTTTTGGGGTCACAGGGGTCTGCCGGTGCCTATCTCCAGAGGTGGGTGTACACCCTGCACAGATCTCCAGTCCATCACAGGCTTTTAATCATGTTTTTTATATTTTATAAGTACTATTATTGTGCAAATTGAAAATTTTTTAATGTGGCTAGAAAACATGCATAATAAAAATCAGTTTTCTATTTTAAGCAACATGACCATTGCCCATTCTGCCGCTGTGCATGTGTTCGGTGTTCTGCTTGATGCTCACGTCCTTTCTGATTCACACGAAGAAACCACTTAACAAAGAGCACATGATCAGAAAATATCTTAAATCCCTTGACTGACTAAAATTAATTGCGCTTGATTGAATCGTTTTAAAGAGAGCAGTTCAGGGCAGAATGAATTCTACGCCGTCGACATTCAGCGTTTGCCTGGAGATGATTTTGCTTCTCTGGATCTGACAGCTGGCTTCTTTAGGAGCATGTGCTGGTGACAACACGAACACAGACACACAGAACTCACACCATCACAGTGATTCACAGATAACAATGAGAGATTTTATGGACTGTAGCTGTGATCAGGTGAGTAGATCGATTAAATATGACAAATAATTGGATCATGTGGGTTTTCATTCGTGTTTCCTTGTGTTAAGAGTCAGCTGGGCTTGTCTTCAGTTGAAGCTCTGTCGCTGCTCCATTCACAACTCTCTGCAGTCCTTCTGCAACACAGAGAAACCTGCAGAAAACATGGACAGTGGAAGGCAAGTTAGGAGCTTTTGTGCCACAACATGCCTTTACCTTTTGAGACTATTTCTTTGGGTTTATCGGATGTAGTTTCCAAATAGTTTAATAAAAAATTATGATTTTTTGGGGCACCATTCTGATCAAAATGGTTCATTGAGTGTTAATCACCACAAATATTTAATGGCATCTAAAAACAAGGCACTCTCTGAATCATTTTCTAATGATATCCCAATCTCATCCATGCCCAGAGACATCTGAACGTAGAGTCCAAGCCTCTACTCATCATTGGGGCTATTTTCACCCCACTGGTGTAGTGCAGTTTATTATGTCTGCTTAGTAATAGTGTTGTGCTGTTATTGGTTGTAAAATAAACATAGCTGTCCCCATTTTTTCCAAACAACTTGGTATATATATATATACCGTTCTTGATGAAAATGTAAAAAAATAAGATTAAATCTGTGATACAGTGCCTCAAAAAAAGTATGTTTACAGAATTGAGCATCCAATGTCCTAAGTAAAATGTTGTTTCAGGAAGTTTGGAACAAGTGTTTCCTACATCACCCGGTTCGCTGGTCTAGTCTTCACTGGTCAGGGGTTTTACTCAGCATCCTGTGTGCAGTATGTCTGCTCATCTGCCACAATTTTCAACTGAACAGGTAGAACTTTCATCTATCAATCCCTCCATTTTTTTTCTTAGAACAGGATCCATCTTACAATGGGCGAAAGGCAGGGTATATACCCTGTACAGGTAGCCAGAATCTCAGGGACACATTCACATATTCATCATTCCTAAAGGCAATTTATAGTGTTATATTTTTGTCCAGTGTAAAAAAAGTGAAAAAAATACATTTTTTTTATTTGTGGGGAGGAATGGGATGCAGGAAATAGAATTGTCCAATATTTCAAAGCAAGGAAACCACAGATTTTTCCTAGAATTGGAGGCAGATTGGTGGAGTCTATGTGGAAATCTGCTTAGGTTCCAAATAATTATAATTATATATGTGCCCTATAAGAGGTTATTTAAACAGAACTACTTGCAATATTCTTTTTTACCTAAATAAAATAAAGTGGAAGTCATTGCTGATATGTCACAGTATGTTTTTTTTTTTTTTAAATTCACATATTTGCACAGGAAGAATGTGTTCGTTTCAAACATGCATCTGTTTTAGCCCGCCTAATTCTTTTTATCGTCACACCATTCTGCTGGTGTACAGCTGACAAAATTAGTTGCCCGTCCATGAGACGGTTAATGATGCAGTCACCCCAAGATATTTCGCTTGCATTGAACACTTTGAAGACTCAAAAGAAAGTGGACAGCTAAACTAGAACATATATTTGAAAATCATTGGATTAAACCAAACTATTTTGCTCTATAAATCATTTGTAATTTGCATAATGTCAATACCATTACATAAGTTTTCTAGTTTTCTGGTTGTCATGGTGACAGCACAGCTCTGATAAGCAGCTGCACGGTGTTGCTTCTCCTCCTGGCTAGTCTGGTTGCCATGACGATCCTCCAGCGGCTGAAGAGAGAAGAAATGCCCCGCAGAGTGAGCACTTTGCTCAACTCTATACAGGGTTTGTTTCATTTTTGACATTTCTTTGAGTTTTTTTGATTGGATAGCATATCTACACTTTTACACAAGCTATAAATTCAAAAGTTTACATTGAGACTCCAGTAATGAGGGTAATAGTATTTTTAAATATGTGATATTTACTAAATTTATAAAAAAAATCTTAGAAAACTATCAGTATAATGTATGCACACAAGTCCAAAATGTAAATAAATCTCTGCCAATGTTTTCTAAACACATTTTCCTACATTTATTAAATGGTTTTAATGCATATTCTTTCGTACAGAGTTGTTGAAGTATCCTTCGGATAATGGGCTGAGAGGCTCGGGAGACCTGTTATCCCCCCTCTCTGCAGCAGTATCGTGCCAGTGGACATTTCGTGATGGCAAACTAGTGAATTTACCCATTTGTCTGCTAGTGGAGGATGACATCATTGCATTGCGTCCTGGCAGCGAAGCACCAACTGAGCTCAGAGGAATCCAGGTGCATGATCTGCGAAAAATCCATTTATATCAAAAGTAAAAATAAAAAATAACAATCCTAAAGTTAAAAAAACAACACATTTTATTTCTGTGGAAGACAAAGACAGATGTTAGACAACTGTAATTCTCTAATCTGTTTAATGAATGTCCAGGATGACCAGAGGCTGAAAAGCTGTGAAAGGTCAACAAGCACAGATGACTCACAGAATATATAGTGTAAATATAAACTAACACCAAAAAAGGATGAAGCTATTTTTAAGCAGCTTTTCAGTCTATATACATAATATCCTTTGTGTAGGAAAAACACAGTGAAAATCTCCTGTGACCCCAGCTGAACTATTGATAAGCTCCACCCCTTAATGACTCAAGCTGATCAATTAGAGTAAAAGGACTGTTTTGGGCACAAAGGAAGGGAATCTGGGGCTTTAACATCTATAGTAAAGCATTGAAATGTGGATACAGCAGACAAGAGACTTAAATAACAGTTGCTGGCTTACTGATGACATTCCAAATGAAAAAAGGCCTCTTTTAGGTGAGTAATCACAGGTGGCATCGAGGTCCAACACTGTTCTTGTACGAAATCTTTGATTTAGTTTAAATTTTTTACAGTAGGTTAATAAATTAACTTACAATTTACAGAAACATAACTGCTGAAAGCTACCATGGAGTGCTAATGCTAACATTAGCTTGTTTTAGCTTAACTTTATCTAACATTTGTGCTATCTTAAACTTAAATCTTTTTAGATTCATTTAACAGAGATGATGTTGCTATTTATATATCAACTTTCTATGCCTTACTAAATAAATGTGAACCACACTGCTTCCTAGCAAAAATATATCTACATCTTGCTTTGGTTTCACAAACAGAATGAACTTCCTCAAGGGCTTGAGAATACGTAGCTATGATCTGGTTTTGTGGGGCATGGTTTAGCAATATGTCAAGGATTCATAAGCAGAAACTCAATAATTGTAGTGATTTTCAATTAATTCCAATTTTCCTTTTTTTCAATGGAGAAAAGGAGGCGGAGCATGTTGTGTTGTCTCGCAGTGATGTGTTCAGCCATCTATCCTCTCCTCCATCCCCATTGGACACTGTAAGGTCTCACCCACAACGGTTGCTCCAGCCACAGCTCTTCAGGGTTACAAAGACTCCAGCAACTGAAGTGGTGCAGTAAGGATTGCTTAATATTTTAATATTCCCTCTTCTAAAACCAAACTAAATCCTTGTCGCTGCATGTTGTTTACTCTATGAATTTATTCTAATACTGCAATGTGAATACATTTCGTAAGTTATACACTTTACAGTAGCAAAACATGATGTTTGCAAGCAAAAACTCCAGAGTTTGAAGTAGTAGCTCACATTTCAGCTGAACTACAGAACACACAAAAGAGGAAGGGTTTCAGCTAACAAGTCTGTTGTGTTTTTGTGCTTTTCTTATACTTGCTTTGAATGGGACCCATTTACTGTAATGCTAGCTCATCCATCAGACACAAACAGACACAGATCCTTGGAAAGACTTAAGAGCTTAAGAGCAGCATTCATGATCCAAAATCAGTCACTGGATCCGCTTGTAGCAACACGACTGAAGCTAGACATCCGTAAAGCATATACTGTACTATGCTCTTGAACTGCCTCTGGATCTTCAAGAGTATGGTTTAATAAATGATGCCTGTTTTTGATTTGTGCTCTGTTTTCAAAGAAGGTGTTTGGAGAGCTTTCAGAAGAGACCTATTTCTGTTCTGGATAATGAACGCTTCACTGTACAAAGTCTACTGGAGAGGGGCCTGGCGCCTTTTGTCCTGGTGGGAAATTCTTTCCTCGTTATTTTGTTATCATTTGTCATTACTACTATAAAACGGGGGTTTACCGTAAAATGTATTACATTCACAAGCACAGGAACAAATAATGAAATTTGTACTTGGTAGATTTCTACATTCTGAATATACCTCTCTTAACTTTTAGAAGTGCAATCACATCGGCTCTTTTGAATTAAGTAGGAATGATGTTATCCAGCTACTGTTTATTTTTTATTTCAAATAGAATGTGTAGGTTTCAAAAAGGTTATTTGTTTCATATTTTTAGTTTTAAATGAACATTACAAGAGTTATTGCATATATTTGCTACGTTATACGAATTAAAATGGGGTAAAATGTGTGATCATCTTTAAGTTTAATTTTACAGAGCCCAAATCTGTGCCCTCAGAACAGTGTATAAGGTTTAGGAAAAGTTCGCCTGTTTTTTTTTTTATATAATTTACACTATCTTTGCTTTTTGTCAGGGATTTATGCATTTTTAATTTGTCTCATCACTTTAATCTGTTTTTTCTAAAACATAAAACTGCTCATTCTCAATTTTTGATAAGTTGTCTGTAAAAAAATTACACAAGTTAACTTTTAACTTGTATTTTTTGTACAATTTCAGGTTTGTTGTGGAATTATTGCGTGATATAATAAAAAAAATACAAAAAAATGCAAACTTTTTTTCAAATTTCTTTTCTCTTTTATAACTATGGATCATAAAGTTTATAACATAGATATTTTACATTTCAAATGTGTATTCAGAAGTCTTTTGCAACCACGTGACAGATAAAAATTTAGTTTTATCTGTTAGTTCAGACCACCACTGAAAAAATGTCTTCTTTTCAGTATAATAGCTTCTATACTATAAATATATAAATAAAATCTTTAGTTCATTATAGTGTTTTCCACCAGAACTGATACCATCTTTCTGTGCTGTGTCTTCCAGGTAGGCTTTGTGTTATTGAATCTGTTGCGCTTTTCATTTGGCGCCCCTGGTGTGGGACCATGGCCTATTACACTGCTCCAGCTCCCTGTGGGTATCAGAAAGAGATACATAAACTCTGAAAACCTAGTTTTGATTAAGGATATAGGGAAAAACTGATCTCACAATATGACACGTTGCAATATTATGACTGTAGTACAAAAATAAATAAATATTAAACATCTGATATATCATAAAATAAACTGCTTTAAATGTATTATCTCCATTCTTACATGGATTTCCTTCAGGTTCTTCAGAGCAAACAACCGAGAAGATTGAGCCTTATTAATAAATACAACCCACAGTAAAACTCACAATTACATTTACCTATGCCTCCTCAAATGTTGTACAAATGTTGATAAAAGGGACTGTCATGCCGTGGCACTCTAATAATACTAAATAAACTCTAATATCCTCTAATAATACATATTTAGAAGCAGAATCCAGCATGATAGTGTCGTCTATGTGTTTGTCTTTTGCTTTTCTTACATCACCAAACAACATTTGTGTAACATTATTGATGCCCATCACTTTTTGCATTCTCAACATTGTGTTTTGTGTCAGGTGAATGGTGTTTTACCTCTGCTGCCCATCACTTTCCCCTTGCTGTGGCTTTTGCTGTGCATGTACGGGGAGGCTCGTGTTCTTCTACAGATGGGCTCACAACCGGAAGATTGGTGGGTATGTTCAAAACAGAGCAAACCTCAAAAATGATGTGCATTGCTACCACTATCTGAATGAAGGTAACATTACGATTTTGTCATTATGCTGAGCAGGAGATGTGGAAGCTGACCTGCAAGAAGTGCTTCTCTTTGTTCTTTGGTCAAACGTCAACGCTCTGTCACTCCGCCAGTCTGTTGCACACCCTGGGATCTGTTACTGTAAGCGTAACACACAGCAATAATTGCAAAAAAGAAATTCACCCTCCTTCCATTTCTTTCAATGACATTTGTGTCTTTTTGTTTGATGCTGGTTATTAATCTTATTTAACTGTGTCGGTGGACGAGAAGATGCAGCACATATTTCCATTTTTTTGTGAATTCTCAAATGTTAATGTCCACACCTTATTATTTTAATAATATGTGTATTAATCTTCTTGGGAGATCTCCCTTTAAACTTCACTTGCTCATTACTTTTATTTTAACGTCTCATCACCGATGACAATTCTCATGCAGGGTAAACTGAGAGCAGTGACTGCTATTCTATCCCTTTCATGGTAATCCAACCCTGAAAGCAGATCTTTGAGTGTGAGCAAGTATGCACTTAGTCACAGTATTAGAACGACAAATATCTCACAAACAAAGGAGATCTTTCTGTACTGAACACTTTGGAAGATTGCATTTCTGTAAATACCTTCTTTGAAGGATATAAAATATGTAGAAAAAATATGGGTGTCATTTGATATATTGATAAATCAAATGGCCACTTTAAATTTTGCTGTTTATTCTACTTTTTTAAGGACAGTAAGGATTGCTTAATATTTAAATGTTCCTACTTCTAACAACAAACAAAATCCTTCTCACTGCATGTTGTTTGCTCTAGGAATGTAAATAAATATTAAATAAATAGCGAAATACTCTTACCCATAATGAGTAGGATAATCTTTTTATCTGAAAAAAAAGAAATTGCATAAACTTCGATAGAAACGCCTTTACCAAATAAATCCCCACATAATGCAATGACAATGTATTTTTCTGTCTGGAATGTGATTGGGCGGCATTAATGGACTAACCAACAAAGACATTTCATCACACATCATCTGAAATGTCGTTTTGATCAATCTACAGTTCCTAAGGCAAAGTCTGTCATCAAAGTAGTTCAGGAATCACCTCCCAGAACAGTCTTGACCAGCAGCGTTGACATGACTGCGCACATTGCGTTTCGCCTACCTGTTCTAAGATATAAGTAAGTTATATACGAAAATAGACCGTCTCAACCGCAGCAACTTCCTTTTTCTTTTTATATTTCGTGCCAGTTTATCAGGAAGTGACCATTTTGTTCTCTTGGACTCGTTGGATGGAAACTATATGCAAATAATTTATGCAATATTCCAGTTTTTTGGGATACTCCCCCCCCCACCCCAAAAAAAACACCATTGAATTTGTTCAAGATTAGATAAGGCACTGCTTCAAAATGACACAGAATTTCATAACATTTTGTATATCATTTAGTTTGTTGGCTAACCTCTCTGACTGACAGGTATTAATCGTATTTAATGACCAAAAGCAGTGGAAGCTACAGTTGAAATAAACATCCATGTTCCTGTACATTTTAAACCAATTAAATTCGATAGGGTTCATTTACCTTTAAATTATTTTTGCAAATTAAGATTGATGTGCCTGATTTTAATATGTGGAACCTCGTTTAAATAATGTAAGTTAACATATCAGACAAGACATTTGCTGTTGTTTACTGTTGCTTGTGTGTATTGTAGGTTCTGTGTTGTGTTGATAAGGAGGGCATCCTCTCTTGGCCCAGTCCTCACCCAGAAAAGATTCTGTTCTTCAGCAAAACCAGCCTTTCAGAAGAAAAAGAAAAACACCAACCAAAAGTGGTAAAGAAAGAAGAAAACAAAGAAGCCATTCAAGTAAAAACCGTTCTCTGCTTATTCTTAAAAGGGACGGTTCACCCTAAAATGAACCATTCTTCACGTTACACACACATTTTGAAACTTGCCGCTGGTGTCTTAAATATCCAGAAGCATTCACTCTCAAGTCTGGAGATGCTGAGTTTATCAGTGTCTCAGAGCGATGGTTCAAGGGTACAGTTTGATGACACGTGCTGGCAGCGCCACGCCCCTTCTCTTCAGCCTTTGGGATTGGCTGTGCAGCTGGTTCTCGGTGACCCTGAAGTCATGACCCGCGTTCTTCGCCTCACAGACCACTTGACTCATACAGCGCTGGTGCGGACTCGACCCCCCTGTCAGCCTGTGTTCCCACCCTGGGGCCTCTGCCATTTGCCAAGGATTCTGGGTAAAAGCAAATCGGAGAAACCGTTTTTAATGCAAGCCTGGTGATTTCACCTGTTTAATCTAGTTAAATTCTGTTAAAAAATGTTTTGGTGCAGTTCTTGGTTGAGGTCAATCGCCTCTGTGTCCACAGGCTTCTTCTCTTCTGCGTTAGATCCTTTTGAGCAGAGGATGAGTATTGCTGCCCATAGCCTGCCTTCAACCTCTCGTCCTCGAGAATCAGGGGTCCTTGCCTCTTCTGCAGTATCCATGAGGCGCCTGCCTTTCTCCCATCTCATAGCTCTAATGGTTCATCACAGACACACTGGTGAGTTCACAGTAACATGCATCAATACACTTCTGTTAGCAACAAGCTGAAGGGCAGAGGATAGAGCTTTGAAAGACTATCGACTTGATCCGGTAGGAACACTAATGAGACATAATTGCTCTTCTGCAGAGTTATTCTCACCCATTCTTTCTCTGTTACGACTGATACTCTTTCCCCTTAATGGGTGACAGGTTAATCTGATCAGTTTGATTGTGATGGTGGAGAGTGTTGGCAGGGCAATGATGTTATAGCCATGTCCCATTTCCAGAGCCAGGGGTATAATTTAGAAACAGTCAGCATGCACAAATTGGGCCAGAATTGTGTGCTTAGCAACATTTAGAATTATGCACTAGAATTAAACCTTAGGGCATGCCAATACTCAATGAAATGTAAAATGAGGAGTATTTTTTTAAACATTGATGTTGTAGCTGCAGAGAAGGGGTCTGCCACTTCTGTAAGCCTAGCTCCAAATGCTTGCTTTACACATACAAATGTCTAGACCAATAAGTTACTTTTTTATCGTTGCAGAGATGTTTATACTTGCTTTATCCATGGGCTTTAAGCCTGTGAGAGAATGTGTGGTAATAACTGTCGATGTTCCCTCACCAAACAAAGTTATTGACATACCAGGTTAAGAATACTGTTCACACCTGGTGAAAATACAAATATCAAACATTGGAAAGGGGTAAAAGAAGGGCTCAAGTGAGAGAAATGGAATGCTGCCTTAATCTTATGAATGAAGTTCATGCTGATCATATGTTCAAACATTGATATGATCCTTTAGGTTTTTCATCTAAAGTCTGTAACGTTTTAAGTATATATTTCCTTTTGTGACACCTCCTTAAAACCTCTTCAGGTAAAATTGAACCCTTTTGACACCATTATTATTATATTACACCAGTATTAATTTGGTACTATAGCCAACGTCTGAGTATTTTTATGTAATAAAACGTGCGTCATGTGATCAGGAAATATCCGTAAAACAAGAATGGATTCTGAACGTGCCGAAAGGCTGTTGTGTTTGCTTCTTGGATTATGGGTGTTTTACACAGCTTTCCGTGTGAAATAAATGACTGGTAATAAATGACTGGAACAAACTCAGTGTTTGTGTATGTAATTTGCATGGTGTACTAATACAAGCAATGACGACTCTCTCGGAGCAATCAGTGCTCATATACGTCATACTTGCTCGGCCAGTCAAAAGAAAGATGTCAGAGCGATGGTGTAGGGTCCCTGAAGCATGTTCCAGAAACAGTGTCTGTTTCTTTGAACTGAACTGTAAACTAAATTCACGTAGAACTGAACTGTCATGCAGCGGAAAAGCTCCATTAACGGTGTCTGAAACTGTATTGTTGAAATAAATATTAATATTAATACAGTTTCAAAACAGTTTATAGGACCTTCATTGTGACAAAAATGATTGCACTGCTTTACTGAGAAACAATTCTGTTTTCAATCAACACTCTGACACAATCTAAAGTAAACGTTCTAAATAAGAAATAGCTCATGTACACTGGACACTGGCAATGCTGCAATAATTTATTTTTACCCCTGGGAATTGCACCAAGTAATCAGTACACATCATGCCCAGATATTAAATAATGCACCTTTTATTTGCTCCAGTTAATTTGTGTACTGTTTAGTTGGAACTCAAGCGCACTGCATTTGTGACATAACCCTCTACTCATTATTCACAGAGAAAATCTCCATAAAGAGATTAGGATGCATTCTGTCTGAATATATCACAGCGACCGAGCTTGATGTGTGTTCTTTTGTGAAGGAGATCTGCAGTTATTTTCATATGGCTCGGCTGATGTAATAGTAGCTGCTTGCACTGAATTCTGGGATGGAGAAGATATTCAGCCGCTCACAGACTCTGACAGGTCTCACTTTTCTGTAAATGCATCCTCTGATCTGTATTTGTGTGTGATAGTGCACTTGACTCAACGTAGCGACCTGCTGTGAGCACATCTCTCAGTTGTGATTCATCCTTCTGCTCTGTTCCTTTCTGAATGCTCTCATCTAAAGTATTCTGACTGCTGCATGGCATCTTCCCTAGAGGATCCAGGGTTAAGTGCCTTGCCCAAGGAGACGAGAGCACTGGGGTACCTCTGCTTGCAGACACTTCTTTGAGACATCTGTCTGGAGCTATTTGTAGGCTGATGGTGATTATTAAAGCTTGGTGTGATGCGTCAATGCTCCTCTGTATGAATGTGAAAACACTACACGTGTTACTGCCATTCAAACACATGCAAAATTCAGAGACTGCAAACACAAGTCTCTGTGTGTAAATGTCACATTTTTCACTTTGTGAAAAGATGTACTTTACAATTTGCTCTTATAAATAATCTTTAAAAGTGTTTTTTGTGGCAATGCTTGATATAATTTTTTTTTACAAATAATTTTTCATTACATTACACAATAATTCCACTTCAATTTGGTGTAGTAAACTCTGTCATTTTTTTGCGCAAAAAAATGAGAAAGAACAGGTTTTATGTTTTATAACAAGAATAAAAAGTGTTGAGACAAAATACAAATTCTTAAATCACCCCAAAGAAATAGACAAGTAAGTCATGTAAAATAAAGTAAAGTCATGAAAATTGTTCACCTTGAAAACCCTGTTCCAAGCCCTTTTGTTCCAGAATTTTAAAAATACAAGCCATATCTCAGGTATTGTACTTCCAAAGGTTATCCGTTCTTTTCACCACTAGATGGTGCTTTGTTTTTACTTTGATTTGGGACAAATTACACACAGTTACGGTTGTAATAATTTGAGTTTGAAAATTAAGTTTTAGGAGTAAATAATGTAGATGCAGTTTTTCTCATTTTATGAGATTGAGATTATCAAATTACTGTTTTTACAGTGATGCTTTTGACCCTTAGTAGCCCGGGACCTTTTGTGCATTTTCGAGCAATTACCTTCAAAACGGTTTTTGTAGTAATGGCAAAAGTAATTTATTTACACAACACCATTTCATTTATTTGTGCAATTATTATTTTTTTTACACATTTTTTCAATCCTGAAGTTGTACAAGTTGACTGGGTTTACCCTGTTTTCACTCAATGTTAGAAGAGCAGTGACCCAAAGTTCAGGGGAAAACAGGATATGGATTAGCCTTTTTCTGGTGTCTCTACCCAGGAAAAAGGTGGTGGACTTTTATCAGCGCTCCTGTATGGCCAGTCAGTGTGTGGCTGTTTCCTTTAAGCCGCTGTTACAAGCCCATGACCTGGTACTCGACGACGCCTGTGTGGAGTTTCCTTCGATCCACTGCACTGACACTACAGGTACAATAACTATTTTCTAGAAATAATTGTGCTCTAAAAGTGGCCGGCAGGTTAAAATGTGTGTTTGTGCATCCAGATGAGTCCCCGATCTCTGCTCTTCAGCAGCAGATATTTCTGGCTCTGGTTTCCTCCCAGTTTCAGGCCCTTCCTGACGTGGTCAGGCTAATCTCAGGGCTGGACAGTGCTTGCATCCGGTTTGTTTATTTTTCCAGGGAAGAAGAAGTTCGAAGTAAGGTCAGCTGATCCATAATCTCATACTTAAACCTCCACAGTTATAAATTAATATAATTAAAGTTATATTAATTCCCTACCACTACTCTCAGATTCAAATCTTTAATGTACAAACCTCTCATTTAAAACAGTATTTAGAAATGCATAATTCAGAATCAGCCATTAATCTGATAATCACACTAAAGTTTTTTATGAAATATCTGTTTTCATTCCTTATTGGAACAAAGTGGCCGTCCACCCCACCCCACTACTCCATTAACCTGGACCATCCAGGTTTGCACAACACTTGTCAGTGAACAGGATGGTTTGAAAATTTGTGGTTGTGTATATTTCTGCCCTGTTGAGTCATTTCTGTTTGTGGACTCTACACATTGAATTCTGTGGGCACCAACCGCTTCACATACCTTTTTGGCCACTCTAATTTTGCTTCCACAATGTGACTTTAATACACAAACTCATCTATGCTCGGATTTAGCCTTAAATCTGATAATTACGTTTACGTTTTTGTGAAATATTGAATGTTTTCATACCTTGTCCAGAGCTATGGAAGTGTGCATCTGAGCAACATCTTTTTACACTTCTGAATTTGGTTTGAGACACAGTTTAATTAACCACCAAAACATTCATTGTGGCAATCTGCGTTAACTTTATATTTAACTGGTGTGTATATAATATCAGGAACTCAAACAAATAAAGCAACAATTTATTGCATGAAGTTATTTAAATCAAGCTGACACCACGGCTGTTATTTAACATTTTCATGAATCAAAAATAGAAATGATTGACTGTACGTACCTTTAATTGAAATATTTTACATACAGACATTTTCCTTGAGTAGGTGTTTGCTGAGAAAATGGGCCTTGAGACCGGCTGGAACTGTCACATCTCCCTCCAATCAGAAAGCTTCCCTCTCGACCCAGAGAACATGGAAGAGTTGGAGACAGAGGAAGGTCCCAATCCCAATTCACCTATACTGCCAGTTCCCCCAGTCAAACTAACCAAAATCCTATGTTTCCATTTGTTCTGAGGAGTATTTAGTGTCACAGTAAAGACAAGATGTACAATTCTTGAATTAATGCATGTTTACATTAAAATAACAATAATACTAAAAAAGTAATATTCTACATAACATTAAAGGATTATTTAGGACACGCAAATACATTTCTATAAATATTAACAATTATCAACATACCATTTGCTATATGTTTAATTAAATCTATTAATAGGTAATCTGAGACCTTATGCAGGCAGAAACAAGTTTTTTTCTGTTTTTAAAGCTAGAAAAACTACTGAAAGTGAACTGATCTATTTGTTATGTGTGTTTCTGCTCATTGTGATTATGTTAATTTCAGAGGAAGGGATGCTGCTGAGAGAAATCGCTTCTGAGTCGAGCACATTGGAACAGGATGGAGCATGTCTGATTGAAGACCTCAACAGGGTAGCACTCATTAACCGAATGAAAGTCAGAGTTCATATAAACATGTGACTAATCATTTTATACACTCTTGAGGTACCAAACTTTTGCAGTTAAAAACAAGATACATCACCAAAATCATGCAAAAATTTCATTCATTCATTTTCTAACCCGCCGGTGTCTACCTCCAGCTCACATTGGGCGAGAGGCAGAGGTACTGGGGACAGTACCTGGACAGGTCGCCAGTCCATCGAGGGCAACATTGTTTTTTTTCTATCCTCAATTTGAAAAGTTTCTCTGTCTACTTGAGCTTGGTTTTCTTTAAACAATTATTCAAGTCCAATTCAGAAAAAAAGTTTAGATATGTAACTAGCTTGCTAATTTCTTTATTTTTAGCCAAAAGAAACTGAAAACTGCCAGTTTGTTAAGGACAATTAGTTAATAAAACAGTTCCAAACTCAATCTGTTTGTGACAAAGATTTGTTCCGACCTTTACTTTGCCATGACCAAACATTTGAAGACAAAAAGAGCACACACTCCGATTGTGATTATGTAATCCTCATCTTGTTTTTCCAGGCCAAGCTTCCAAAAGGAATTGAGAATGTGAGACCACATCTTGAAAACATTGATAACGTCCCATTGCTGGTCCCTTTATTCACGGACTGTACCTCACAGAGTAAGAATATAATGATTTTTTTTTTTTTTTATGGGAACTCAAACACAACCGTTGTTGTCAGATTTGGTGTTTCTGGTCATTGTTCAAAATCTAATATTCTGGTTGTCTATTGGGGCTTATTTTGTGATGTCTCTATATTTAAGGCCCGAGCACTAAAGGTGCATAGAACCCTATTGTATATGCTCCAAATTTCACACACACGTCAGAACTGATAAAAATTTACGTCAGATCATAGTCATAGTCATAGTGCTTTGCAAAATGGCTCAAGTAATCACACATGTAGAGTACTAAAACTTAAATATAAGTGCCATGGATCAACTTTCCAAAATCAATAAGAAGTCAGGTATTTCGCAAAACCTCACTTTTGCTTATGTCATGCTTTAAAAAACTTGTTCGAGAGATTTTAGCTTTTCTCCAAAATACATCAGTCTTATCTCAAGGCATATGGAAAGTTTACTTGCGAACCTTTTTTTACTCTGTTATTCTATGCACACACAGTGACCATCGAAAATCGCCATTTTGCCATAAACAGGAATTTGCAATAAGTCAGTGATACAGTATTTGATTGGTCCCAAATTTACCACCTATGATAACAGTCCATGTCTGAACACATCTACCAAATACACTCTCAGTTATAGCACCACCAGTTGGCCAAATGAGGAAAAACATTTAAAATTCATAAAGTACATCATGTTACCAAATTTTTGTTGTTGTTGTTGTTGTTGTTGGTTGTTAAGTAAATGATAAATTTCTCACTTGAATACTTCTTCTAAAAAAGGATTGGTTGTAGTGTATGTGGCAACATATTAGACCCCGAGAGGGGATGGTAAGATAGACTTTTGTGCACGAGACACAACTGAAACAGATTAATTGATATTTACTCATGCCTCCTGAAACTACAAAGCTGCAGTTGTGTGGAATAGGCTTGTGTCATCAAAATGTGTTGCACATACATCATGAAAGATATGGCAACATTGGAAATAATTTTTACACCTGTAACAAAGCACCAATTCTCATCAATCTCTGCAGCTGAATGTGAGATGGTGAGCATCATGCAGGAGTTCGGAGAGGTTGTGTGTTGTATCGGGAGCAGTCAAAACATCAGCAACACTGAAATCTTCTTACAAAGTGATATAAGGTGATCCTTCTTCAGTTTTCTTTCTTCAGCTCTGGAGAATTTGATTAAAACGAAATTAAATTAAACAGACTATCTCAATGGAATCCTGCCGACAACGCCAATTTAATTTTGTTGAAAATTGTATTTTTAAACCAAATAGTAATATCAGAAATAACTTCTAGAAGTTTTATTTAAGTTTCACATGACTGGGTTAAACTAGGTCACAGTTGACCTTCTGTACTGTCCGTGATCTCGTGTCCTCGATCCTGGCTCCTGGCAATCCAATCGGATCATTCCAAAAACTTGGTAACACTCTACCTACCAAACTTTCCAAAACACAGAGCAAAGAACACATTTAGATGCACATTGATTCTAGGCTTTGTTCTAGGACAACTGAGTGCAGTGAGGTAATTTTTTTTTTCACCCACAAAGCATATGTATTACAAAATATCAAGATGGTTGAGAATTGTTCCGCAGTTATTAACAGATTATCATTATTGTCATTATTGGGGTGTAAACTGCTTAAACCCAGCATTAAACCAGGGACCTTTAGATCTTCAGTCTAACACTCTCCAAACTGAGCGATTGTGGCCACATCTACAATTGAATTCTGGCTAGAAGATATATTACATTTTCAAACAATGAAAGGATGTTTTTTCCATGGATTCCCACTAAGAAAATCATGACCCTTGTGGAGATGGACTCTATGACCTTGGCGATATTATCTTTGTCACATATTTATTTCCTGACAATATAGCAGCAGGGAAATCACATTCACACATCCCTCCTCTGGGAAGTGTTATTAATAAAGTTTAACAGGTTTTGAACAGCGGAACCAAGGCAGAGTGGAATCATACAATATTATATTCTTTAACGGACTGTTTAATTGACATCAGTTTTAATTTATCTACTGCTAGCATTGCTCTAGATCCTCTGGAACCCTCATTCTGTCGTCGGCTCCCTTTTGAAGCACCGAATCTACACTTGAACGCTTCAGACAGTGAGGGTTTGATTAAGCTCTCTAGCACCATCTGTAGGTTGGCTTGCACTCTACAGTTAAACCAGCACGACAACAACACACTCATCAGACTCATCAAACAGGTACACAGTACACACACATCTACACAGAATTGAATAATATTATTATAATGTGTTACAATAAAGTGACCCTCCACAGGCTCGACACACTACAGCAGGTATCAGGAAGTGTTTTCTCTTCTTGCTTCAGTGTCAGCTCTTTCTCGTCCTCCTTCAGGTAAAAGAGTTATTCTGTAGCCTTTTATCACTGTACATTTAGAATAATGCTCTAATTGATTAAACTAGCCCATACAATTTTTTGTTTGTGTAGATTCTGGCAAGTGTTTGTCAGCTTCCTTCTCCCCTGGACACAAGTGATGTTCTTTCTCTGTCCTCTTTCTACTTTCCCTTGCTCAGGTATTAACAGATGCGGATAGCAATAATAGCTACAATGAGGGGAATAAGTATTTGACCCCCCATTGAGAACATTTTCCTAAAGACAAAAAAGTGTATATACTATGCGGATGTCAACACTGTTAACTTTTGAACGTAGTTTTGCGTTTTTCTCTCTGTTATCTTATTCCATCTGCGAAGATGCTATGGCAAATTTAAAAGACAGTGTCAAAAAAACTTTAGATTGAATCTGAGCTGAAATTTTACATAAAAAAGAAGTGATCCAAACTTTTTGACCGAAGTCATTGTAGGTGATGGGTTTTTTGCAATAATGCTGGTACACAACAACTGTAAGAGAAATGCAACAGTGCACTTCTTAAACGTTAACCCACAAACGAACCCCATCTGCAAATCAGTACCATCTAGCCTAGCGGCAGATAGTATATCCGTCCATAATTGTAATGGTTCATTTCAAAGGTGTGAAACAACAGCATCCAGAAACGTCCATCTGAAATAAACCAAATTGCACTGGTATTTCACCCTAAACATAGGTGAGATGAACCATTTTAGCAACACAGAAGTCAGATGCAAACCGATTTTATCCCTCCAGGATCTTTATGTGGTTCTTTTTGAGCCAATCCTTGTGTGTTTTGTGTCATTGTCTTGCTGAAATTCACAACCCATTTTCAATGCATTATCCTAGAAAAGGGGGTTCCTACCTCAATAATAACAGTACTCTGGAATTGTAATAGTATACTAATAGTATCCATTTTTTCTTGTTTGAAGATAACCCAAAAGCATAATTTTTACATTTTTGAGAGTTGAGTTGATATTAGACAATATTTTGCCTCTGTATTGTTCAGATAAGAAATGGCAAACCTAAGATTGGCTGTGCGTGTGTTTTCTTGGCAGTTGTAACCAATTGATGACTACGGCCCCAGCTGCATTGAGATCAGTGATGGGTTCCGTCTGTGTAGCTCTGGAGTGGTTCCTAGTTGTTGTTCTCATCATGAGGAGGGATTTTCATTTATTCAAAATCTGTTTATATTATTCTATCGTTAACTTTACAGATTTATGGCTAATTTCTCTGTCAGCAAACATTTAAAATACTTCTTTCCCTCACAAAATTCTATCATTACACGAAAAAATTCCATAACCCAAACCTTTGTAAAAGCAACATAAATTTATGGAAAGCTGTATTTTGATTATTAGTAGTCATATTTTCAAATACAGCTCCTTTTCTTTTCTCTATCATTACACGTTGACAGAATATGTGTGCACTCAAAATAAAGGTCTTTCCTTAACCTCCATAAATACCTCACTATTATATTATGTTCATCCAGTGTGTCTCTCCTGGGAAAGCCATCTGACAATTCAATCATGGAAGTCCCTACTGGGAAAAATCTCAGATCCTTACCAAAAAAGGTAACAAATGACATTGTCAAATAGTAGAACAGATAAAAAACAAACTAAACTTAATGCTGGTTATAAGATAATCTGGGAACATTTAATGGTTTGGATTGTTTCCCAAAAAAGTAACAAGTTTTGAAATAAATTGTGCTCATTATCTGTGAGTGATTGAGCGTTTATTTGTGGGCAGACACTACGGTCATTTCTGCTGTGTTTCCTGCTGAAGTATGGTCTGAGTGCCTGCGTCTTCCTCACCTGCTTCGGCCTCCTGCTCCACAGCTTCTGCCTGGACATCAACCATGAAGATGAAGAGCTATGTCACCCAGCCGCCCTGCTCATGTATGGGGAGCGTGAGCAGTTCAGACTCTTAGTGTAATAGAGGGCATCCATGGCAGCCTTCTTTTGATCGTATATCGATTTTAATCGTAGCTTTGTTATTTTTAATGTGTGGCGTATTGTGTTTTAGCTGGTTGTGGTGAAAAGCTTCTGTTTATCACTTTCAAACATGTTTAGTTCAGCGGGTGGTAAATTTTTATTACTCTAAATTACAATACTGTGATGGACGGGTGACCTATCCAGGGTGTACACCTGCCTCTCGCCTGATATGCGCTGGAGATAGGCACTGGCAGACCCCCAAAGTGTGCTTGCATGTGAATTGTCTTAATCAACCCTGCGCTTTCAATGATGTGTATATTAAGTTACATTACTAATATGTCTGTTGTGCTAATGTGCAGGAATTCAACAGTTTGGTCTCCAGATTGGTATGGCAGGCATTCCAATGGTCTGTGTCTGGCTCAGAAAGTCATTGCTTTCCTTGTGCTTCTTAATGCCAGTGAGTGCCCACAACCCTTTTTGGAAATACCACTAAGTACAATTGTTTGCAAAGGTCCAAGAGTTCTACCACCAGTCGAGGAAACTTAAAAAAAGAAAGCAGATGTTGAATTTGAATTGTGTTAGAAGCAGTTATTTCTGAATCACTAAAGTTATATAATATAAAGTTATATAATATATAGTAATATAAACCAACCCCCATGTCTCTATAAGTTTCCTTAGCTGAGATAGTGATGTGTCAAATCGGTTGGTATGGTAAACAGTTAGGTTGCTACGGATGGGTCAGTGACTTTTTTTGTCACTATAAATTATATAAACCAACTTCCATCATTTACCAAAACTAACAAAAGAAGTCCAGAAAATTTAGTTGCTAGGGTAAACAGTTTGGTTGCTAGGGAGACATTTCTTGAAGATTTTTATGTTACCTTTTCCTATTTATTTTCAATGGCTATTATCAGACAGTGGCTAATTTTAACCCCTTCTAGAGCCTACGGTTCAAATACTTTTGCAAAGTGGTTCTTGCACAGACTGATAATCTCCATAAGTGTGGTGTTTTTGACGTTTCTATGAGGTTCTCAGTTTGAGTTACAGTTTTACAAAGTTGCACCACATGTTAAAATTCCAAAATTCCTTTAGTGCAATCAACCTTAAAAGATTTAGCAACCCAAGTAAGACCATTTTGGATATCTTGGCAAAGATTGGTGCCAAACTCGGTCTAGGATGATATGGGTTTTGTCCAAAACGAAAGACGAATAGCAATATGTTAACATGTTTTTACAAGCCAACATCAAACAAACAGAGTAGACTCTTCTGAAGGCAGAGCTTTGAATGTTTGAGACAATAAGTAAATGGGATGGACATTTGGAAATATGTATGCAAGTATAAATGTGGAGGGCCACAACAAAATGAAAGCATTTTTATTCATGTGGTGTTTTGAATGTGAAGATTCGTCCCACAACAAGCGTGTTTTATGTTCAGTGTGTTCGTCCGTCAGCCATGTGCATCGCTCTGCTCCCATATGGAAACTCAGTCCGCTGAGCAACCGTTGCTGGTGTGCCATCATCTGCATTGTGTCAGTATATGATTATACTTTATTAGTCTGTAGATACTCTTGCCATTACTGCATATCTAGCTATGAAATCTTTACATTCCTGTTTGATTTGCAGCAACACTTTTTTAAGGACATCTTCCACTTGACATGCCCTTGTTCTAGATGGACTATCCATGTTCAAATGTGCTTTTGGTTTTTCCGGCAGTTTTCTTTTCAATGCTTCAATGGCAATGGCATCTCACTTCCTGTGGCATGAGTCCAACCTCAGCTACTCCTTCTCCATCTCTGACGTTCCAATGGTAACCTGGCTGCTGGGAATATTCTGGCAGATCCCTCTCATCTTTATCAATGAGGGCCTCAAACTGCATGAGATCAGGTGAGGTGACCACTGCTGGACTGTTTTTTCTTCTTGTGTGTTAGTAACAAAACTCTGTGAGGCTTCTATCAAATGTCTCCAATAAACGATGTATGCTATTAATTTAACATGTTTTTAAGATGAACATCTCTTTGATGTTGTGTGTGTGTGTCTGTGCATGTTTGCTACAGAATGAGGGTGAGGTACCAGAAACGACAGAAGCTTCAATTTGACACCAAACTGGGCATGAACTCTCCTTTCTGACCGTTTCCAGCTGATTCTGTGTAAGCCTGCAGGGGGCAGTACCGCCTTGACAATAACTCCAGCAGATACTCTCCAAAACCAACCCATGAAGCTTTATCACCATGAAGTTCCTTTACAACACTACCATTTCTTCTGATTTGTTTATTGTTTGCCTTATTATCAGGTCTAAACTAGATTTATTCTAAAAGTTTTAATCACTCAAGATTTGATTAGTTTATTTCCAATGTTAAATTTGTCCTTGAGGTATAACGACTCAGCATAAATCTAATAAACACCAGAGAGCAGTTCTCTTGCCTCACTGACCGTATACTGACCTTTGGTGTGATCATAAAAATTCTTCCCAAAACATCATCACCCTGAGAACAGATGGAGGTGTTAAGAGCTTTTAATAAAGCTGAACGAGAATGAGAAGCTTGGTCAGCAGATTCGAGAGTAATTGACTTGTCGTTCTCTGCCTGAACACCCTTGACTCATGTCGGAATACGGGAACGGTGGGAGGGGGCTTTATGGGTGTGGATCTTTGCATGTGCATTAGTGAGTGTGCATGATACATATCTCCAACACCCATCTCCTCTGTGCTGGCTCTGTCTAAACAATGGAAGTCGCTGATTCTGCAGCATGAGCACTCTTCATGTTTGCTGTTCCACACTCAACTGCTTCCAGCGGCACATGCTTCCTCTGTCCTCATTAATCTTTTACCGATAAAACAACAGTTAACAATCTCTCTGTTCATCTAAGGAATATCATTGAAATGCTCTGTGCACCATATCTATCTGTGCATACGTGTGAGATCGTTTAGTGGAGGGTACAGTTTCATTTCATCAAGGCCAAAGGTTGCTAAGCAACATCACTTTCGGTTACTGTCCTCCTGGCAGATGAGGCTTTGAATCCAGATGTATATTTATATATTTCTACATGCATAAACAGAGTAAATACCCTATTTCCATGTCATTATACACACTCTGTCTGTCTTCAAAATGTGTATGTTACTAAATGACAAAGCTTTCCAACACTTTAAACATATTTGATATAAAATTATAATATTGTTGTATTCTTGAGCAGTTTGTTTGTTTGCCTCTTGTTTAGGCTTTGGTCATTTCTTTGTATCCCTTTTAAGTTTTGGAGGTTTTGTATTCAATAGACTGAACTGAATAAAATCAACCTACATTTATTAAAACAAATACATTTAACTGAATAATAAATCAATAACAAATAAATTCTTAAATCACAGATTCAACCTTTTTGCGGGTTTTTGTAAGGTATGTTCATAACAAAAGTACAAATCTACAATATGCCTAATATTCAGAGAAGGAAATAATCATATTGAAAATATTACAGTCCTTACAACACTGGGGCTAAGCTAAAAACATGTATTATTAAGTTAATCCGAATGTATCTAGGGTACATTTCAAATTGTTAGCTACCAGCTAAGCTAGCAATGCGTTGGAATTACATGAGGTTTGTATTGCAGGATCGTAACTGAATACAGCAAGGCCCTTTTCAAGGGGCTTCTGGGTGGTTTTGGGACACTCACTTGTCTGGATCTACCAGTGCTTCCTTACACCAGCTTCTTGAAGATTCTGCTGTGAAATGTAATGGTTGATAAAGGTTTACTGGTAAGTAAAATATACTATAACATCTATTAATGAGACATAAAAAGTGTCAATTCAAATGTAAATGCGGCAAAGCAGCTTCACAGAATACAGAATCGTTTTAACATGAGCATGTTTTGTGAATAAGAAAGCCATAGTTAAAAAGATATGTAGGAAATATTTGTTTTAGATGTGTGGGAAACAGAGGAAGCTCCCAGAGGAAAAACCCACACTAGCAATTCCAATTCAAATGGGGAGCTATTGGGGGAAGCTACATGCTACTGCACGTAAAAAGGTATGCTCAGTGTGGCAGTTGCCTGACGGGGAATCAAGCCAGGTAAACCTAGGGCTAGTCCGTATGTCTCCCCTCTCCCTTTTGAGATCCCTGACAAGTTGATCACCAGCCATAAACTGGGAAACAGAAAATGTTACAAACAGTAAAGTTAATAAAACCAGAAGCCAGAGTTTCTTGAGCAGGAAAGCACTGCAGCTGTAGCTGAGCCCAGTTAGAATGATTGGGGCTTCTTAAAGCTTACTTGCTCCAAGTTATAATAATATAATAAATAAATAGTTTAAAATTAAATAGTTTGTTAATTGGCACAATTGATTACTGAAAAAATACTTCCTTGTTTTCTGGTCAATGTGATAACAGATTTTTATAATAAAAAATTACATTGCAGGACTATTTTTCTGTTGTTATGGAAGCCCGTTTCCACCACTGAAGATAAAACAAAATCAATGTAACTATTTTCATTCATTAATTTTTCAACCCGTTTATTTTCACTTGGACAAGCCGAGGGGGGGTGGGGGGTACACCCTGGACAGGTCGCCAGTCCATCGCAGGTCAATCAGTGTAACTTTTTATCCCAGATTTCCATGATAAAAATTTTCTGACAAATAAAAGAAAGAATTTTGAGATACAAAGTCGCGTTTGCAAGAAATATAGTCGTTAAATTAAGTTAAATTCGAAGATAATAACTGTCAGACCTTTTATCTCTGAAACGCCTGATTAATAAGTCTGAGTTTTAAGGTGTTTATCATGGAATTGTGAGATAAAAAGTCACAGTGATTTTATTTTATCTTCAGTGGTGGAAACGGGCTTCCATATATTCTCATTTTGATAATATTTGACAAAGTCATTGCTTTACATAATGAAACCCCTAAAGTCTCATTTTAAAATCAATAAAAGCCATTACAGGTTAGAGGTGAGGGAGATCACATGATCAAAGCAGCTCAATTGACTGACCATTAAAGTGCCATAAATCATCTTAGCATTGATTAAAGTGTGTTTCGCTTGTAAATGTAAGCAAACGATCATCACTGAAGAATGTTCCAGGGGCTCAGAGAGCGATGGGTATTCCTTTCTCTGAGCTCCAGGTCCGATTATAATGAGCACAGAGATGCTAGCATAAAAACAGGCCATCAATCAAAAGAGCACCATTTAAGAGTCCTCCGCTTTACTCTCAAAGAAAAAGAAAATTAAATGATGTAAATGGATGCACAGAATTTAGCTGCCAGCTAATTCCTCAATATCTGGCAACGTCCGCAAATGAGCTGCACATTTATTTATTTTTTTATTATGTGTGAGTTATTAATTATGGAATACATTTTCCGGCCACTTTATTAGGTACACCTGTCCACCTGCTCTTTCTTGCAAATTTCTAATCGGCCAATCAGAAGGTAGCAACTCCATGCATTTAGGAATGGTGGAGACAATCTGCTGCAGTTCAAACCGAGCATCAGTGATTTAAGTGACTTTGAACATGGTACGGTTGTTGGTGACATAAGGGCTGGTCTGAGTTTTTTAGAAAGTGCTGATCTACTGGGATTTTCACGCACTGCTATCTCTAGGGTTTGCAGAGAATATTCGGAAAATGAGAAACTATCCAGTGAGTAGCAGTTCTGTGGATGCAAAGGCATTGGTAATGCCAGAGGTCAGAGGAGAATGGTCAGACTGGTTCAAGCTCAAAGAAAGGAATTGGTAAATAACCGTCAAAAAAAATCACTCCTTACAATAGAGGTCTGCAGAAGAGCAACTTTAAACACATCAAACCTTGGGACGGGTGAGCAACTGCAGAAGACCACATAAGAGCCACCCTTGTCAGCTAACAACAGAAATTGAATAAAATTCTCAATTTTTTTTGCGAAATTTGGCCATCAACAATCTGAAAGCATTCATCCTGCCTTGTATTAATGGTTCAGGTCAGTGGTGGTGGTGTAATGGTGTGGGGAAATACTTTCTGTGCACACTTTGGGCCCATTAGTACCAGTAAAGTATCGTCAACCCCACAGCCTACCAGAGTATTTTTGCTGATCCCTTTATGACCACAATGTACCCATCTTCTGATGGCTACTTCCAGCAAGAAAACACACTATGTCATAAAGCATGAATCATCTCAAACGATTCGCATCGTGGATGTACAGGGATGCTGTCATGTCAGTAAGGAGCAAACTCTCTGAGGAATATTTGAATCTAGGCCATGAACGATTAAGGCAGTTCAAGGGTTCTAAAGGGGGTCCTAACGAGTACAACTGGTACTAACAAGGTGTACCTAATAAAGTGGCCGGTGAGGGTATATTGGGATTGCTGAAAAGAAGGAATCTAGGAACTTAGTTGGGTTTGAAGATGTTTTCAGCTTTTCTTTGTTCTATTCATTAAATAATGTGAATGAAATGCTCAGTTTAAATATCATCAAATGATACATTTATTCAAATCCTGCTCAAGAGTTGTTCTGAGCAGAGAATGGCCTCTGGTTCTCTCCAGAGGCTCTGCAGTGGCTGAAGCTCCTCAGTGAGGTCACAGAAGCTGCTGTTTCCCTTCATTTACTCCACGGAGTGATCACATTGATTTCTGCTCTCTCCTCAATCAATCACACACATGCTCTTCGTGGCAGAACTTCGCCGCAGAGCCTTTTCTCCAGCTTTAACACATTGCGCCCATGCCCAGAAGAAGAGGGAATGTCACAAGTATTAATCTACAAGTTCTGCTGCATTGGTTTTATGTTCAATTCACAAGTCCTCCAGAATCTGATGAAGGCTGAGTTGCAGTTCTGTTCATTTATCTTTCTGAAATTATCGTTTGTGACATTTCCAAGGTTTTACGCCCTGCGCCTGCATTTAACACACATTAAATGTCAGCATGTATTATTTCATTCTTCGGGATTTAGAGAAGCATGTAATTATGATAACCATAAATTAAAGACTGCCGTTTCAATTGACTGATATGTTGCAAGCTATTTAGAATGCTGTATAAACACACTCCCTGGACACTTTAATTGGTACATCTTGCTAGACCCCCTCATGCCCTCAGAACGTCTTCAATCTCCACCCCCTGCTCATAACAAGGGGTTGTTTGGATGTAACCACAGCTTGTTCTCTTTCTATCATCTTACTCTCATCTGACAACAAGGACTTTTTGTCCCAACAACTGAATATTTAATTTAGACCAATCTCTGTATGAACCCTAGAGACAAGTTGGCATTAAGATTAGATTTTAAAATATTCAGCATATAAAGCTCTTTGGCATGACCAAAAACTTAACTTCCATCTTCACCACATCTACAACCGATGTCTAAATGATTTTGTTAAGTTTTAAGTACTTAATTTATTATATACCAATAAGTGCCAAAAAAGTTAAATATTCATGTCAATTTATTTCAGTATTTTTGTTGAACACTACACTACACTACACTTAACGTGAAAAAATTCCAAGCCTTTATTTATTTTCATTTAATTTATTTCAGATTAAAATGAGTATTTCACAAAATCACAATATCAAGACTGGTACAACCCATAGGTGTTTCGTGTGTATTCTTTGTTTGGTTTTGTGTTTATCCCAGTTCCTGTTTCATCATCATAGACATCACTTCCTGTTGCATCACTTCCTTCTGTTGACTTGTACCTCTCTTGTTAATTCTGTGTCCCCATTCATCAACCAGCCTTCATATCTAGTTCTATATAAACATCTCTTTTCTTCTTTGTTAGCTTTTATGCTCGATGTTGTCTTTACTGTACATATATCATATGTTTAGGTTGCACACTGTAAATGACATTCACTTGGTTGTAAACAAATTGTCTTTGTCTCACAATTTTTTATGTGTAAACCACTACACTGGGCATAACAAGACAAAGTTCAACATTATATGCTCCCAGTATTGTAATCTAGTCAGCTAATGAATGTATTTAATCATGACCATCATTGACACCCTCCATAAGGAGATTGCTAAGGGAGCAGGATGCTCACAGAGCAAAGTAGCAAAGTTTATTAACACGGTGGAGGAATGTGTCTGGAAAGGCATTTAGAAATCAGGGCGAGCTTCATAAGGAGGGGGCTGAGTCTGCATGACATGTTTCAAGCATCTCTTGAACCAAACGTCAGAAACATCTGTGCTGGGCTAAAGTGTAAAAGTACTGGTCTGTTCCCAGTGCTCCCAAGTTCTCTTTTAGATTTAAACGCATTTTGTCATCTGTTGGTTTAGGTCCACTGTCTTTTATCAAGTCATGAGCAATGAACCAGTAGAACCATGTCATGCTATCAGCAACCGGGAAGCTTTTTGGAGAATTTAGCTATTTTCCAGCAGGATTTGGGTACTACCCACAATACAAAAACATCAGGTTTAACAGCCATGGAATAACTGTATTTGATTTGCCCAGGAAACTTGCACATTTTAAACCCTATTGATAATCTATGGGCTATTGTCGTGTGAGGACTCTCTAGAATAAATGTCCTCAATATTTATTCTCTCTCTCTCTCTCTCTCTCTCTCTCTCCTAATAGCCATTATTCAAGTGTTCTTCAGTGTGGGGTCGCGTGTACTGGTGTGGGTCTGGCATGAGGGTGTATTGACCATGCTGCAGTTTCACGGCTGTGGATTTACAGTGGAAAACACTAGAGGACAGTAACAAATCTATAAACACTGCTCTTCAGCTCAAGCATACGCTCGTTCTATGCGTGCATACATGCACAAATGCAAATATGTCTCTCTAGTTGTAATAGATGCTTACGTGCATCATTACACACCATCTCGTCTTTTACACCATCATCTCAAGAGCTTCACTTACAGGAAGTCATTCGCCATTAACCTCTTTTCACTGAGATGCTTCTGAGTTTATCACTCTTATCCGATCAGGCCTCAAATTCACATCCTGTTCCTGAAGTGTGTGTTCTCTCAAGAGCTTCATTAGCTCTTTTATCTGCAATTACAGCTGCACAGAAACGTACTAATTTGAAAATTGTTATTTAATATCCACTCGTGCACCAAACCTTAATGATTTTGTTTTTCTCTTGAACAACTGTGTAACTTTAATGCTTGTGGGGACAGAAAAGTAGGGGAAATGTTTCACAGTTGAATCCCACTTTGGATTAACATCGAACTGAGTTTTAAGTTTAGGGAGCAAGATGATGCACACCTTTTTTCTGATAAAAAGTGTAGTTTAAAATTACCATGATTTTTGAGGATCTGAAAAAAAAGAAAGATAAACAAATGAAATAATACTTTTACATCTAGCAACTTTAATATCTAGTATTATTATTCTGCCTCTTATAATGCCTTTCAATAGTATAATTGCAAAATGAATATTGGGGTATTTCCTCTTTAAATTCTCCTGCTGCAGATTGTGCAAAACATCTTCCAAATTGCGTTAAATGCACAGAATTGTCAGAGTGGTTAAAAGACACATCAGGAAGCTGATAAAAGAGATTTACCAATAAGGAGCATTTCTAATGGTGTTTATGTTATCCAAGATCGTATAACAAAACTTAAATTCTCTGTTAACAGGTGATTTTATCTTAGAAAATGAGTTGGAAATCTAGAACTTTTCTTCCAGAGAGTGTTTTTTAACCGCAACAGTTCATATGTTGTGTTTGACTGAACCTCTTACCTCTTAACTTTGAAGTACAAACAATTTTCATGTTTGTAATATTTTATTTCTGGCCACACTCTCACGCCGCTTTTATTCTGTAACACACACTCGCTTTTGAACAGTCGATATGATTTGTAGTGATGTCATCATTGTGGTTGTCATGGCATCCAAACCTGGGTCACTAAACAAATGAAAACATCAGCTGTCTGGCAAAGAATCAGATGCACTCACACTATTGTTTTGTGAGATATATGTTTCTTTTAATATACAAAAAAAACATACAATATGTTTTGTGTTAAACAATACCTGTAAAAAATATATAATCCTGATATAAAAAAATACATTATGAATACCATATGCGTTTATTTCTGTGTGTTTTAGAATTCACAGGATATAATTGCATTTAAATTAGACTAAATCGTAGTTCATCCTTCTAAACGTACAGGAGTTGGATGTTGAAATTGAAACAGTGGAGAATATGGAGCAGTACATGAGGTTAGTACAGCCCGGGCTAATCGACACTGATTAAGAGCTCAATGCGCACTGTCAAAGCACCACCGACATGGAAAATTCCAACACACACAAGCTAATGCGAGACAAATCAAAGTACACTGCTGATGGGGGGTTGATGATTCTGAAAATGAATTTCTTTAATGGCCTTTTAAGTTGTGAGATCTGAGAAGGTTTGAGTTGCATTGTTGCATTAAGATGCCAATCACTGTTCTGAAGAAGATCTGCTCAAAAATAACCAGAACACCGAAAGCCTGTCATCACTCAAGAACAAGTGGCGCTGTGAGAGCTACAGGAGTTTCAGCAGAAAGAACTAATGCAACCTAAACTACTTTTTAGAATTTTTTTTAATTTACTTGCAATCCAAAGCACTAAAGGTGCACTATATTATTGTGGTCAATTTTGCATTGGGGTAGGTAATGCACGGATGAGTAAATGAATGAATGATGGAGAAAAAAAATGGATGGATGGATGATGGTTCGATGGAGGGGGGGTTGGAGAATAGGTGGATGTGCGAATGGATGTCCAACTGACAGCTGGATGGATGAGTGGATAAATAGATAAATGGATGATTTAATGCGTTGATGGAAGGATGTAAAAACTGACTGCTGGATGCATGGGTGGATGGGTAAAGAGATGGATTGATATGTGGGTGGATGGATTTGTTCATGGATAGGTGTATGTAGGTGGATGGATAAATGGGTGAGTGAGTCGGGGGATGGATGGATGTATGGATGGTTGCAAAAACTGACTGCTGGATGGATGGGTTGTGACTAATGAAGGTTGAAACAACTGATGATGGATGGGTAAGTGGATTGATTGGGGGTGATGATGGATGATGGTGGATGAATTGATGATTGGGGTAGGTTTAGTTAAAAACAAACAAACAAAAAAAAAAACAAATAACTGATGATTGGATGGCAAAAAATAAATGAAAATATAAGTTTATCTGTTCTGTGAATGTAAATGAAATTATTGTTATCTTTTCTCTGGCCTGAATTTACATGTGTGTCACTGTGTAACGATAGTTTTGCCCTTTTCCCTGTGACATGAATTGAACGATGCTGACTGAAGACTCAGAATAACAGCTGAGTAAAGACTTTGGATCGGCTGAAAATGTAATTTAAGGTAAACAATTGTCAATCTCTGAAAGGTCAGGGGTGACAGCGGCAGACTGAAGGTCCTTGTGGAAGAGCTCATTAGGAGCAGCTCTGGGATCATGGGTGAACTACATGTGGAGTGAAAGGGCTCGGGTCATCTTGTGCTGGATAAAGATGCTGCTTTTATGGAGCCGTGCTCACAGACTAACAGCAATCTGATCTTTAAGCAAATGTATGCCCTTCAGGGACCTGTGAGAAAGAAGTTGGAAATGTTTTGCCAGAATCTAGATCTGGTCCTGGGGGAATCCCTGTCCTCCACATCTCTCTTTCATCCTACAGAAGTAAAAATGAGTTTCTGTGGTCGACGCATGCTTGTTATGAACTGAGAGAGAGATATGTTTGTCAGATAAACAAAGTAAATCAACCAAATAGCTCATATTTTATTAAATTTTTGCATTTGTTTACCTATTTATGAATCTTAGTTAAGGTGAAATTGCTTAGCTAGTGCTTAGCCCAGCAGCACATTGGATGAAGTTGATTTGAAAAAGTCAAACCCATTTGCACTTTTATGAGGAAAATAAGTGTTTGAGCACTTCATAGCAAATCTTTTGGTTGTCTTTGGAGATTCTCTTGATGTCATCCAGGTTCCATTGGAAATGTGTGGCAACTCTAACCTTCAGCTCCCTCCACAGATTTTTTTATTGGAAACAGATTAAGATCTTGAAGTGTCCGTGAAAACAGAACGATATACAAATTACAAGATACAAGGCAATTAAGCCAGACAAGACAAACACGTAGGACAGCCAACAACATCCAGATGTGTATATGAAGGTATGGCATTGTCTAGCAGTAACCATGATGGGTATAATTCTGAAAGGTTTTCCATGGCGACATACCCCATTACTTTTACATAGTTATGGTTTTTCTAGATTTCCAGTTCATAAGGATATTTTTTTAGCACCTCTAAGAAAATTGATTGTTTATGTTATTAATGTAAGTTGTGGATTTGTTACTTACTATTCAGAGCGAGAAGGAAGGGGCATGTGACTTCCCATAATGTTGGGAACCTCTCGGCAAAATGTTAATAAAGTACATGCATGTGTGTCTATGATGTTTGCATTTAAAAGTTTGTGTGTTTTAAAATGTGTACATTTTTTATATTATATTAAACTAATGCATGCAGATGATTTTTATCTACTCTCTTACAGTTTTAGTATTAAAGTCAATGTATAAGTTGAGTGAGAGTAATAGAGCTTATATTTTTCTCTTTTGTATTTTTCAGCTTTTTTTTTTTTTCAAATTTTGTACTGTACAGCAATAATAAATTCATTTTGTCAGGAAACTAACATTATTTCTTTTTTAACTAATCCGAAAAGATTGCTCCAAAAATTACAGATGTATTTTTGTTTATTTTTAGCGTTTAATAATAACAACAGAGATGACAATGTTGACTTAAACATAACGAGTTACTTCCATAAGTCCTAGAATATTTTTATATTATAAAAAAAAAACAAAATATTTCATTTAATAGCATTGAATGAAACGTCACAAACCCTACATTACAATGATTTCCAATGTGTAGACAGTGTGTGCGCGTGCGAGAGAGAGAGAGAGAGAGAGAGAGAGAGAGAGAGAGAGAGAGAGTTCTCTTCGCGACACGACTCGAGCGCGTCCAATAGAAACTTCAGCTGCTCAGCTGATTGAACTAAGACGCGCCGCTCTCGTTGTTTTCTGGATGATTTTAACACGAGGAGTTTCTACAAACCACAAGTATACGTGAGTTTCACTCATGATTTTTATATCTTGGACTCTTTCATGAAGGAGGGACGTAATGGGACTATTTTGTTGGTGGAATTGGGAGCCGCAGTTGAGAACATGAACCACAACGTGCTGTCATTTCACACACGGTAAGAAACACTTAAATTTTAGTGTGTGTTTAACTGTCAGAATTGTGTATTCCAAAGTTTTTTCGCAACAAATATTATTTTCTGGACGTTTCAGGGCTATTTACATGCTAAACAATTATAAGTTTATAAAACAAATAGACATTATAAAATAAAATAAACATATAAATACCAAATGATAAACTACATAAATGTATTCAAATGTTATAGCGATTTCTGAACGATTTTTAATAATTTGTAATTAAAAAAAGACACTAATTACCCAAAGAATTCTGGGAATTTGAGTCTGTTTTCAAACCATAAACACAGTTGTAATGTATTTTAGTGAAACAATAATCATTTACCAAACTATTAATCTTTAATTTATGGGTAAAGTTAAAAAAGAGAATAATGGTATCTCTTTTCTTACATAAAGGGGCCATTTTTGATTCTCAGAAATTGAACCCTTCATTCATTTAAATATTTTTTTTATTTTGCATACAAAACAATTATGATCCAGTTTGGCCTCCTTAATTAATTGCAGTGTAAGTTGGTTTGTTCCAAATGTGTAATCAATAAGGGCATAGTTGAACCAATGTTTAAAAAAATCTGCTTCTACAAAATAAAACATGACAGTTTTAGCTTCATTTGGCACAAGAAGGCAAAAACAAGAAAAAGGGAAGCTCATTTTTGATTGATGGATTGGAGGGCTGCTATGTGAGTGACATTCCGCTCAGCAGGGTCTTGGTGGTGCCCAACACTTTCTCATCATGACCACCGGTGAGGACTCTGATTGGGCCCCTGCCAAGATGGGGTCAGGGGGTCAGGCTGAAACTCCAGATGAGGAGATGGTAGAGGATCCGAGTGCTGTTCTTTCTGGAACAAGTTGGGAGACGTCAGGAAGTGTGGCCGAGGCTAAGGAGAATGCACCACTTCCATACCCTTCCCTCGCACCGGTGGTTTTCTTCTGGCTCCACCAGAGGACTCGACCTCGTAGCTGGTGCTTATCTCTGGTGTGCAGTCCATATCCTTTCCCAGGTTTTATTTAGTGTGCTGTTATTGCTTGGTGAAATCATTTTACTTGTTGGTATGTTTACTGAAAACTTTTCAAAAATAGGATTTTAAAAAATCATTTTTGCAAGGTCTTGATATTTTAACTATAAATACATCAACTGAAATATAATATTTAAACCACACGTCACTTAGAAAACCCGTGGATTTCTCTCATTGAGTTTTGTGATAGTCCCATGACATGGTCACAAGAGCTTTGTCAGGGTTAATTTGTGGAGTTTCTTCACTGCTTCTTACTGGAGTTATATTCATTACTCGTTTTGTGGCAACGTCCATTTGGGACACAGCTGACACCCTATTTGAGAATTCATTTTATGCTGGGAACCAATTAGCTCAGTAAAGAGAAACAACTGTCCATCTTTGCTTTAATAAAGGAATGTAAGTCAGTAGAGAAAATTGAAACTTTGTGAGTTTTGTTATAAATATGCATAAAAATGCAACAATCAGGTTAAATTTGTTTGTGCTAAGAAATATAAGAAAAAAAAAACATTGGAAATCTGTGATTTTGGTCCCATTAGTCCAGATTAGAATCCAGTTTTAATGAGGTGATGCAGAGAAGGTAAAAGGTGGCATATATATGCATGATTCCCACTGTAAAGCATGGAGGTGAAGGTGTGATGGAATGGGGGCTGATGAATTATGTAAAATTGATGGCAAACTGAACCAAAATGGCCACCACAACATCCTGCACAATCATGCCATCTCTTTGTACAACAAAAAAACTGTACAGTTACCCCGAAAGACATTCTTATTTCAATAGAAAAGCATTTTAGCTATATTACAGCTATATTGTAGCTAGAAAAACGTAGATTGACAAACTACTATACTATGATTTAGATGAAAAAAAGCAAACTTTAATTCTAAATTCTTTTAATTAAAATGCTCTAAATATAACAAACAAATGCATTTAATTTTTTTAGAGTCCCATAAACATATATTATTTTGTCTGGAGGTTTCATTAACAGGAACCATTGTTTAAATGGGAGGAAGAGCCCAAGAAATGACTGACACTATAGATGCTACGTAATTATTACAATGATGATGGCGAGCTGTGATTTAAAACTGAAAATGATCCGGTCTTGCACATCGCTGGAAACTTTAGATCTATCTCACAAAGCACGTTTCTTCAGATCTTAGATACAAAATATCATACATGTAGTACTTTTTATGGTTATAGCATTAAAGGTGCTGTTCTGTGTTACTCCTCTCCTCTCTGTCTTGATTTGGATTGAGCAAAGCTTTTGTTTCTCTCTCATTTGTTCACTACTGCCCCTTTCACTCGGTGATGCTCGCTGTGGCCATGAGCCATCCTGCCGCTGATGAATAATTGCTGCATGCAGTGTGGTTAGTCAGGCTTTTTCATCTGCTTGCTCTTCTGAGCCATGGAAAAAACAAAGATTTCCGCATTGTGAAGTTTCTCAAGTTCTTCAGAGCCTTTGAGAGGTGAGACTCAGCATGTGCAGAAATAATTACAAGGGAATTCTCAGTGTTGCATCATGAATTCCATCTAGGGAACATTCTTGTGTGTAAAGTTTAATGCAAAGAAAATTCGCATTCATTATTTAAATCTCTCCACATCTCCCATGAATTTCCTCAGAAATTACCAAAGTCATGTCACACTGTCCCTTTGTGACTAGATCTGACTCGCAGCAGAGAAACAAAGCAATTTGGCCGTCTTATGTAACCGTGGTCTTCCCAGCGAGCGCGTGAGGAGCTCCACTGTGTGTTTTCTGTCTCATGTCTGCTTTCATAGCCTTTGATGTAAACCATGAGACACGAGAGGATGACTCTGTGTGATTTTGTGCACTTCCGCGATTGTGAAGCTTTTGTCGATTGTTTAATTTCCTGAAAGGGTAATCTCTTTAACTCTTACGTTGAGAGTGTACAGATGCTATAGATATTTACATCTTCTGAAGGTAATTAATGGATGTCAGGATATTGTTGCTGATGTGTCCTGTTCATTCGTATCTGATAGTCGCTAGGTGATTATTTATTAGGTCTTGGCACCTTTGTTCCCATTAATCCGATCTATAGGATTGACTGTCCACACTATTATTTTTAAAGCGATGGGAACTAATATGTTTGTCCAGACAGTGTAATCAATATCCAGTCAATGCTACAGTGTTTAGCAGGCCTATATTAATGATGCAAGTGCCATAATGATTCCTTTTGAGACCTTTCTTCAACAGCTGTCTGTAAACAATGCAATCCTATTTCAGCTCATGACTTTACACTCATCCTGATCATTATAGATGTATCTTTATAGATACACTGTTAAAGATATTAGTAAATTTAACAGCAAAATGTCATATAAATGCTACAGAAAATATTTTTATAAAAAAAAAACGTGATAACCTTAGAATCTACAGTGAAAAAGTTTAAGTTTTACAAAATACATTTAAAAATGTAATGAAAATACAATATATTGTCGTAAAAGTAACGATTTACTGTATTATCTCTATTAGAAAAGTTTTTTTAATGGTCTAAAATGTGTTATGGAGAATTTTTGTAAAAAAAAAAAAAAAAAAAAAACATGGGATCACATGTGTCTCAACAGCTAAAAACCATAAAAATTTGACGGTAATTTAATTTAGCGCTAGTATTATAACACACCGTTAAAATAGTGCTGTAAAAAATTGTAATTAACAGTAATTATTTATTTTGCAAATTAGACCAATCTGAACAATAAAAAAGATGGTAAGGAACTGTAAATATTACGATTTAAATCTTTGAATTGTACTGGTATAAACTGATTTTCTAGCAACAAATATTTAAATTAGACTGTTTTTACAACTTAAATTAGACAAATTTATACAACAATCCTGTAAAACCAATAACAGAGCTACCGTATATTTGATAGTGAAGTTCCTCCAACCACAGCTGTCAGGTTTTTAACCGCAACATGTTATTATTTTTTTTACAGTGTAGTAAAGCTCACTATTTTAAAGTGTAGCATTTAAATACCCGTATTTGATGTAATCATCATAAAAAAAGTTGAAAACTTCACCATATACCATTTTAGATTAACCTGTTGGTTGAAAGATAAATATTACTCAAGTTAGATCAAAACTAACCATCAAATATTAATATAGGAGTAAAAAGTATCCAATTAAAAATTTACTCAAAAGTTGGTTACTATGTACTTCTGGTCCAAAGGATAGGAAACATAAATCATACATTTTAAAATATTTATAGCCTTCACAATCCTTTCTTTGAAAGCTTATCTTTGTTCCGTCAATGTAAAACATACTCTATGTTGAATTAGTCACTTCTATTTCCTGTGATTGACACAATAATGTCATAAACCTGTCATTTACGATACAATCACAAAAAAAATCCACATTTACTCTACATTTATGATCATATTCACAGCACACACTTGTGAGGTTTTGGGTTACTGTCAGATTAGCTTGATTCGTTGAAGCCATTTGAGATCTCTTCAAACCATCTCTTGCATTTCACAGTGTTATGATGCATTTTATTTAGAGATGTTAGGCTGCAAATTTCTTTGGGAGATATATTCAAGTAATTGGCAGGTAACACCATGATTCTCTTTCCTTCTTCTCTTAGCTTTAACACGCATATTTAAAAACATTTTTAACAATCACCCTTCAAATATTTTACCAGGAACTAGGACAAATATAACTATTTAAAAGTCATTTTAACTCTCTCAAATCTATCAAAAGCCAAAAAAACTACATAGAGACCTTCAATCTCAATTGAAGGCAAACCAGTAACTTCTGACAGAAAGCTCAGTTCTAAAGTTTTTCACACTTGTGTTTGCTTCGAAAAAAATCCTTGGTTGATTCTCAGTGTGATTCATTTGAATAAAAGTGAACATTCACATACAAACCTTGGCATAGATTGACTGCAGTAGTAGTACAAAATGCACAAAACATTTTGATTTCTCAGTATTAAACATTTTAGGAGCACTTCATGAGTTTTTTTGATCCAACATTGTTCTGGACCAAAGACCGACCATTCAGGGATTGCCTACTAGGTTCAGTGCCTTTCGGTTACGCTGCCCAAATTGTCAGCACCAACATGAACCAAATCACAACCAAATTGATCAACTTGTTATATGGTCCGAATCAAGTGAACCAATCTAGCTTATATTTTCCATGAATACTGCCACATTATGCATCCAAAATGCACTGGTTCCCTAAAAAGGCAAAATACAGGGTATACCTGCGACAAATGGCCTGTGCAGTACAGGGCTACATTTTTCTGAAGGACATTTAGAGTTTCAATTAAACAGGATAATATTTTTAGACTGTGGGAGGAAGTGACTGGAGGAAAGCCTAGCAAAAACAAGGAAAACATGCAAATCACTCAGGCTCCTGGCTAGGACCAGCATGCCCTTTGCAGTATGCCAGCAGAGAATCCCTGAATGTTTCTCGAAAAGAGGAAGGGTTTACGAAAGTAGAACCCTCTCAAAAAAGGTACCCTGCTTTAAGTACCCTGAAATGGGCTAAATGAATCTAAGGAAATACTTTACACATTAATTTTTTGCTTCATGAAGCTCTTTGTTGCTTTTCTGGTAAAAAATATGTGAACATGAATTTAGGCCAAACAAATTTTAATTTAATTCTACAGTGCTTAAAGAATCTGGATTTTTTTGACACCAGAAAATAATTCAGAGCACATGACACAATGACAGAGCCCATCTCAACATGCAGTTATTAAAGAAATCATAATGTACTTGAAACTCTAGGAAGACGAGTTCAATCTGTGCTTTCAATAACATAAAAGTGTTTACTCAATATTTCCTCAGAGATACGAAATCATAGGCTCGAACATAATCATTGAGCACTGAGGTGCATCAAAACATTGTTGATTTGAAGATAAACCTAGATGAAAATTGGACAAAAACACATAATTGAAAAAGTGACAACCCACAGTTAGGAAACTAAATTTCACTCAGTTTTGATTTAAGTTGTCTGGACCAGTTCTTGCCCTCTCATCTCATAGATGTTTTCACCACAACCAAGTTTGCCTCTTACTCACTGCCGCCTCACATTATTTTGACAGCAACTGATTCTTTACTCCTTTTTCTCAGTCTCTTGTTTGTCTTCAAATCATTTAGGGTTGACCACCACCACCAGTCTCCTTTTAATTGGTCTTTTTAGCAAGCAAGTCTCCTCAGTACTGCAGGGTTCAAGTTTCATGTTTTCTGTTGCATTTTCATTTTTAAATAAGTTTACAAATTTATTTACGCTGCAAGCAGCAACCAAAGGGCCTAAGCACCTCAGCCAATTTTGAGCAAACAGGTAATTTGTTGCACTATGCATTATGACCAATCCTGAATTATTAGATGTATTCCGGCAAGAACTGTTAAAATTTCTGAAAAATAAAGCAAAAATAAAAGTGATAACCAGAATAGAAGGTCTTCTGAACACCAGGTGGCGCTACGACTAAGACTTAAAACTTTTGTGTTATAGTTTTTGGCCGTATTAGCACATTATCAATCCTGTGGCCACCTGGTGACGCTATAACTGATACTGTAGATTGCTATGTATATATTCTCAGATATGGACTGTTTACATAATTGATTAATTTGGGATTGATCAGACAGTACAGTGTTGAGTTATAACAACTTCCTGTTTTTTGACAGCCGCTGTTTGCACAAAGTTTAATAAAGTAAAAAAAGTTTAGCAATTTAACATCCCATTTGATTTAAGATAAGATTGATGGAGTTTGGAGATGAACACATACAATCTCTAGGAGCAGTTCTTTAAAGTATGACATGAGCAAAGGTGGTCATTTTTAGAGATTCTACTTCCTGTCGATTTTGAAATGCTTTCCATTTTACTCATATTTCAGTCGGACAAACTGTTAGTGCACTTTAAGCTTAAATGCGTTAGCTGGCACTATGGAGCCATTTTGCCACACCCACTTTTCAAACCCCATTCAGACCCCATTTTCACAAGCTCTGATGAGTGTGTGAAATTTGGTGACTTTGAACATGTTTAGGCCTCCAAAAATGTACCAAAAGCCTACAAGTGCTCAAGCCCTAATTATAAAAATGGGGTGCAATGGATTTCTGTATCTGAAGGCCAGTGTAGTTTTGTTTGAAAAAGGGCGTAAAAGACAATTTAGACCTTTGAGATGCAGACTACCCATCCAAGTCTAATTGTTCTATTTTGATCTCACAAGTGTACAAATTAGCTATTAAAATACAATAAATAAGACTTGGCACAACCCACTGTGATACATTAAATACATAATAATATATAAACATCCTAATATCAAAGTAGAGATGGATAAGTAGAAATTATGCAAGGGTTTACGTTAGGATTAATTTAAATTACTGACAAAGCATTGTGTACGTGGCAGTACTCTCTAGATGCCCAGAGTGTGAATGCGTGGAAATGTGAGAGTGTTAGATTTCACAGCTTTTAATTGATTTGTACCATATGTGGGGGTTACTTGTGTTAATTGAAACCTGCATATGCATATGGGTTTATTTCTTAATTCCAACAACTTTCCCAAGGGAAGACTGGCCGCTCATAACAGGAAACAACAAGCTAGAGCTCGTCAATACCTGTTTGCCTGTGTGTGACAATGTCTATGTCCGTGATGCATTGAGAAAGTGAGGGAATGTCAGATGGTGACATTGTGTTCCAGAGGTGCGCCGTTTATATCTATTTATTTATATACAGAGAGAGAGGGAGAGAATTCCATAGGAAACTCTTAATGACGCCAGGGTAAAAACTTCACTTATTGGCTATCTCCATGGCTACGCTCTCTAATGAATATCCGGGGTTACAGGTGCTTGTCATTGCTGTCAGGGAAACGGTACTGGTTTCCAAGACAACGGGAGGCTCTAGTTTAACGGGGGGGTTCACCCGCCTAAGAGTGAGAGAGAATGGGGGGAGAAAGTTTATTTACATAATTAATAATAAAAAATATATATGCATAAATGAAACATGTAAAATATTTATTTATATTATATTTATTATACATTAATATTTGAATGGACTGACTGGAATGTAATATACGGTTTGCTTTATTTTCAAGAGGTAACTTCTACAAGTTTTCCTCAGAAAAAGTTTAAAGTGAACTTATAAAAAATAAAGTGTTTATCTTTTTGCACGTGAGCTGATGTGAGCTTTCCCTCGAGGCTTGTTTATCCACTTAGGAAGCTAATCTGACAACAAGGATCATATGCTCTGTGAAGGATGGGAACATACAACCATTACTGGCTTCCACACAAAATCCTGATTTAAAGAAAGAGTGGATCTAATTATAGTCAGGAATAACCATTTGCCATCTTCATTTTACTATTGAAACCTTTACAAACAAGGCACATTTCTAATCTGGTTTTGGATCGCACATTGTGTAAGACACCCCCCAATATTTCAGACTGGTTAAGGGGACTATAGGCAACTCTGTATGAACAACACTGGTGGATATGTGCAGAACTAGGCGTAGATAGGATAACCATTAAGTATAACCAGTCCAAGCAAGAGATGCGTATTGACAGATTTTGAGAGCCAGAAATACTCCAAATGGATTATTCAAATTCATGTATTGCTGCTTTTAGGTTAGCAAAAGTCACCACTGGCTTCAGAAATTTTATGTGCAGTCAAGGGTTTTCTCAATCTTTGGCAACACAACCCTTCATCTTTTGTGCCCTTTCTCAGAATCAAAACAGAGCCCTCACTTTAATTGTCAGTCATCAACACAATTTGAACTAGACTGATAAAGTGTGTGCTTAAATGTTGACGTTCGCTTGTAAAAGTGTCAGTTAAAAGTCTTTTATTAGCAAAATGGAATGGTACCAAGATAGAAATTTGGTTGCTATGAAGGAGTCCGAGACATCATACAAAGTTCCCCCTGCCAATATAAGCAATATAAACCCATGTCTCCCATGCTGATTTTCCGTAGCAATGAAAGTGATTTGTCAAAATGGTTGCTATGGTAATCTGTCGGGTTCCTATTGGAGGGGTCAGTTTTTAGAATTTACCAAAGCTAAAAAAGAGCTAAGAAAATGTGGTTGCTAGGGTAAACTTAACTGTAAACTTAATTATGATGTTTCATCTTGAAGACATTTTTGTTGCCGTTTTCTATTATTTTTTTTCAATGGCCATTATTTGTCAATGGCAAATATTTAACCTCTTCTATAGGCTGGGGATCAAATACTGTTGCATAGTGGCTGGTATGTTCTTGCCTCCACAAGTGTGGTCTGTTTAAAGTTTCTGTGAGGTTCTTAGTTTGAGTTACAGTGTTACAAAGTTTGACCCCATGTTTAGTCAATGGAAAATATATATATTAGCAAAGTTTGGTGGCTGTAGCTCAAAGGGTCTAGAGGAGATGCGTTTACAAGTTTTTGTCCGAAGCGAAAGATAACAGTATTTTAGAGATTAATTTAACCTTTTCTTCTTGATTATAAATATGTATCGAACATAATTTCTGTTCCTCAAGCTTCAGCATAAATCCCTTTTCTCCATTGTGTCTGACAGATTTGTGTAATATAGTGACATAACACCCTTGTCATCTAGCATCAATCCAACCGAAACTTTCCCAAAATGGAGATAAGGCTTTCTTTTTCAAATCATGCCTGTGTTCAGAACAACATACAAATTTGACATCTGCTGAGGTCTGTGTACTTTTGGCGAATAAATCGCTGAATACATGCAGACATCAAGGGAAAAATCAGGAGTATTCATGCACTTCACAAAACACACACAGTTTAACTTCTTTTGTCAGCAGGAAGGGAACGGTTGCTAGGGTAACGTCACCACGGGTATGCCCTGTTTGAGTATTGTGTCAGTACCTGGCCACACACAAACTGAGACAACATGAGCTGTGGACGCTGAGCCCTAGGCGATGTAAATGCAAGCTCTTGTTAATATGTAATAATCCTGCTGCATCACTTAAGAAGCTAATAAAAAGGACCAATTTCATTTATTGTGCTTTAAACAATGCGTCTAACAATGAACCAGGCTGGGAAGAAATTGCTGTTTGGGGTTTTAAAGGAAACAGTTGGCAGTTCTCTATTTAACGCAAACACCTTCCCCTTGCCCCTTGAAACTGAGGCTGAAAATATACACCTTAGGGTGCTTTCACACCAGTAAGAATTCGTTCCATTCTGCACCTGAGCACAGATGCTCCCGAGCCACAACCCCCGGCAGATTTGTGTTCAGACTAGTTCACCTGATCCATCCCCAAGCTCGCTTGTATATTCACATAACTGGATGCACATAGCATAATGGTCAAAGAGGAAGATGAAGCGCTTGCCTAATGCATCATAAAATGTGACAAGGAAATGTTTTTTGTTTGTTTCTATTTACATGTTGATGTCAGGGGACAATTATGTCACAACAATGATTGCTTTCACGCTTTCAACCAGGACTGGTATGATGGAACCACCCTGTAATGTCTGGGTATGTTGAGGAACATCACTACCTCTGCGTAATACAGTAAATGCAGCTGTAAAGAGTCCAAAATCTGCATTGCAAACTAATGCAGTATTAAAAAAATGAGGAGTTTGGTTCCAAAAATTACGGCTTTTTTAAAAAAAAAACAAAAAGTTGGTGCCAAATCTGAAGTGTATTGAGTTCACGTTTGAATACCCCATTATCAATTTTCGCCCAAAAAATCTTGCTGTGATATGCACCACTCTAGTTTTTTCTCAAAATACGATGAATCCAGTAAAGCCAAGCAAAGAAGATGAGGTGCTGAGGGGGTGGAAAAGTGTACATGACTAAAGTTTTTAATCGTATTTTAATCACTCCACGAATACGGAACAGAATAAGAATAATTTCCAGCCAATCACGGTCAATAAAATCCAGTGGAGACGTCCCAAAGACACCGGGAGGCAAAGAGAGAGATGCGAGTCACTTAAGCCAGCAGTGGATAACTCTGCGCTTCGTAGCAGTGAGTCCAATATCTGTGTGTGGGTTCTGACACTGTTTAATGGATCTTTTCTGGGACCAGCCACATGATTCAATATCGATGTTGTTATTGTAATTTGAATCATTTAATTAAAAAAATAAATATTTGTATTGATGCCTTGGAATTATAGCCTTTTGTGAAGATAGAGATCGGCATGGTGAAGCAGTGGGTTGCATTGTGACCTTTTAGTGGCTGGTTCGAGGCTCGCCGGTGAAGGAAGGAGTTTGCTTGTTCTGTCTGTGTTTGTATGGCTTTCCCCCATAATCGCAAAACCATATGTCAGGTCAATCGAATAAACTATAATTCCCCTGAATGTGTGTGTGTGGAAAAAAAAATTGGATTGTCCTCGAATTTTTCTTCTTTTAAGGAAAATAGCTTACCCATATGTTTACATAACATCTATTGGGGATATATTTTCGAACATATTTATGCCTCCCAGTTTAGGCAAATTGTATGTTATCATGATATTTTATGGTCATTCTAATTTTAAGACTCTCTTAAAACAGAATGAACACCGTACATTGGTTAACTGTTGGAAAAAGAACAGAGAGATGTACCCAAAATGGAGATTGTTCGGAGGCCATTATAGTGACATCTGGTCCAAGTTATTTCCCTACTATTTACAAAGGAACATCCTGGGATTTTTGTTTCCACAGAGAGCTAGGATCATGGATCAGTGAAGATAGAAATATGTAATGTGAGATATATCAGCACATCAGCTTCTATATCTGGGCAGATAAAAATACATAGAGTTTTGCATAGAAAAAAGTACTATTTTGAGAAAATAAGGAACTAAAATTTCCCAAAGCATGGATTGCTGACAACCCCCAAAACACTAAATCCTTCCCTGGGTTTGTTGTATTACTATACTCCCTGTGGACTTTAGCTGGAATCAACCCTTCATTGGAAATCACCTGGTTGCCAAGCAACAAATGAGCAGAGACCCCAGTGTATCCCCAAAGCCTCAACCACATCTAACTGGCTGAGTCAGGATTTATTCTGGATAGCATTTAATCTGGATAGCATTTTCATTGGTGCTTTGTTTTAAAGTCCTGAAGATTTCATTAATTTCATAACAAATAATTGGATAAATTAGTGTCTCTGGCAAGGACAGGTTCCTGCTTTGTCCCTCAATTATCTCGCGTTACGTCAATCAGCTGAAAGGAAGTGCAAGGTGCTCTGGGCTGGCCATGCGCTCACTCTCTTCATGTGCTCTCTATCTTTCACCCTCTCTCTCTTTTCTAGTGCTTATCTCTAGGGCTCATCCTGCAGCACTGTGGTGGTTTATAGAGGGCTTTTAATCTAATACTGTAGCTGATGTGCTGTCTCAATTGGGAAAGCTGGAGTTTAATGGAATGATGTCTGATAATTACAGGCTGCAGCTAATTTGCCACTATGTTGGAGATATTGGTTTTATGCTGTGTTAGAGAAAACTGATTGCATAGTTGTTTTTGTCCTCATGCGTGCTGATTAGTTTTAGTTGGTGTGTGGTTTATCTAATGTATAATGGAAAAAGAAATCATTCTTTAATAAATGATCTAATGCAGATGTCACAGCATCTTACTGAAATTAATTTGAGCGAAGAATTTGTATGTAAAAAACTTATATGTAAAAAATTAGTTTTCCTAGCTGATCGCAAGAGTCAAATGAGTCATATAGCATGTCTCTACGATGCTCTCAAGCTGAGATATGAATCTTTTTAAATGGTCGCTAGGGTATACAGCTCGGTTGCTAAGGTGTGTTCAGTGACATCAGGATCCTAATGGGAATATGTGTGAAGTTTATGGGATTTCCTGTAGCTGATGTATAGATCTGCTAAATTGGTTACTAGGGAAAACAGTGTGGTTGCTAGGCAAGGCTCATTGCTCTGTATGTTAAAGACATTATGTAGTGGCGTTCCATCTTTTTTGAAACACTGAAATTAAAGTTGAGATTATATAAATGACACATGATTTCAACACGTTTTACAAACATCGCTGGAAAATACCAATGTGTCACTTTCTTAAGGTACATAAATGTGGCTATGTTCAATTACATCCAATATACAGTATTGTATCGTATATTTCCAGCTATGTTTAGACTATATCTATGCATTATTTTATGTAGTCTTTGCTTTAGAAATAATAATCTTAGCTAACTGCTTTTTAGCCTTTGTTCTGTTTCAACAACCAAATAAAGCGTCGCATAAAGTGGAGCAGATGAGCAAAACTGATTCAACAGGGTGGTGCTGCACCCATCTCAATGTTATATGATTTCTTCCGATCACTATGATTGATTTAAACTAATTCTTTTGTCTCTATGAGTTTTTGGCACTGTGATACAGATCTCCTGATGTGGCTGCTGGGGTAAATGATTTGGTTCCTAAGGAGACATTATATAATATTGTGGCTACATTAAAGGAAGTTCCTTGCTTGAGTCAGATCTTGCACTCCTTTCTCATTTGTTATTGTTCTAATATGAAACTTATCTTTAAATAAACACATGTGAATTTTCTGAGGTGATCCTCTGTGTATCATGAAATACAAAAAGACTCAACATGTGTAGGATGTTTTGAAGAGTGTGAGATGCTGTTGTGGCCCAGCTGTGAGTTACAGATGTGGTTATAAATGCCCTAGTTTATTTCAGGTAGTGCACTATCCTCCAGATGTCTTTCTACATCTATTAATCACTGTTTCCTCTCCTGACTCTTATACTGGCTCTTTTCTCCTTTCTCTCACTCTCTCTGCATGTTGTGATCGATCATTCTTCAGTTTGTCGACCTGTCCTGGATCAATAACTTCACACTGCCCTAAGAGCGGCTACAGTTGACTCTCCAGAGTCCGATTGTGAATCTGTGCTCTGCTGGTTCAGTTAATTAGGATTAACTCTCAATTTAAAATCTGTTATTCAGTTTCAGTAGACTATTTGTCATCATTTTCAAGCCTTTTAATTTTTAAACTTTCAAACAGATTACTGGCATGAGTCACAAGTCTACGCTGCTGAAGGTAAAGATTAGATGTAATTATTCTCATTTGGTTTTGAGAATAGAACGCTTGCAGCCTTCTGTTTCTGAAGTTTGTTTTACTAAGTTAATTTTTTTAAAAACTGTGAAAAGTGACAGCATTCCAGTTCATGAATAAAATCAACCCAATGTCCAATGTGGTAAAAAAATATCTGGTTGTTAACATAATGGTACAGCACCAGCCTGCAAGTGTCATAGGTTTTTAGAAAAAGTTATGGACCTTAAACCCTTTAAACGTAGGTGAGCAAGAGATAGTATTGCTGCTAAGTGCTGTCTGCGGCTGAGACAGTTATTCTGTTTGTTCTCAAGACTTCAATAAAGCAAAAGTAAAAAAAAAAAAAAAATAAAAATTTGTCTCTCCGATTGTTTAGACTGAAGTCACTTTGGGGCCTGGCTCTCCACAGACACTGGCTGAAGGCATTGAAACTTTGATAATTATTACACCAAAAATGCTTTAAATTGGTTTTAAATCAATCAAAACATTATGTGTAGATTGACAATAATGTGTCATAATAAAGTTAGAGTCAAAGTGTCCCAAACAACTGTGTTAATAAAGTGGAAACTGCTTTTTGTAAACAAAAGTTAAAGTGTTAAAGGCAAAGTTGTTTCACACAGGGGGTTCCTTTCTAACTTGCTCTACAGAGCAGCACATTCCACATTATGAATGTATTTTTTTTAAAAAAAAAGCTTAACTCTAACTTTTGTTATGGCCATGCCTCTTTGTGTATAGTGTAGCTCCCTGTGTTGATTGGATTTGCTAGTGTGGGTTTTTCCGCTGCGTGCTCCGGTTTTCCCAGAGGGTAACTAAAAATACTAAACTTGTTAGCTAGATTTAAAAATCAATAACACTGTCATTATTAAACCCTTAAACACAATAAAACTTATAGCCTTTCTTTCCACAAAACTTTTCAGTAGGGGTGTAACAATATATTATGATACAAAAATGTCACAATACGTATCATGGAGCTACTGGGAGATATCATCCAGAAGCTTCATTATGTTTTAAGAGAAATAAAAGGAATACAGCTCTCTTACAAGAGACATATTCCTCTTTAATGTTTAATTCTCTGTTTACAAGTTATGTTGCTGCCCCTAGAGGCTGGATGATAATCTGCAATACAATGCACATCAGACCCCGATGTTCTTAGCATCGTAATTCTCACTTTGGACAGTTTCAGAAAATGTATGTTTTGCAAAGTTTATTTTTTGTGTTGTTTTTCTTCCATTTTGATAGATATTGTGATTGTATCAAGGAATTAATATTGAGATGTATACCACATCCTGACCTGTGTGTATCGTTATACCCCTTTATGTCAGTATTAATCAGTACTTGAAATTTAACAGATCCCATAATGACAAATGTTGTCATTACTTAAATTTCTTACATTTTGCTCCTTTAATTAATTGAGGATTCATAAGTAACTTAAAAAAAAAACAATATGTTGATTTTCTTTCACAATAAAATGTGTCTATCAGTGGACCTTAATAAAAAGAACAAAAGAAGTTCTTGACTGCTTTACCACAATGTTAAACTATAAACCAGATGTTTCCGATTGTCAGAATCTAATATTATTGTTTAATTTTGAAAATCACGCACATTTAAAGTCAAGGATCTTTCCGGGATAAAGTAAAAGTCGTTTGTGGAATGTGTTTTGTTAAAGTATTCTTTCAATTATGGATTGAGTCGAAGAAAAGGAAGAAAATGTGTCTTTAGCAAAGCACACTGTGCGGTTGTATAAAAGAACAATGTGAGATCTGTATCTCAGTTTCTCCACGGAGCTGATCTTTATTTCACTGCTGACTGTGAGCTGAGGATTTGGGCTTTAATGGCTCTTGTCTCTCTGCTTCTTTCCTTTCGATAGTTTGATCAGATCCACTGCTCATTAGGATGCCGACGTGTCAGGCCCCTTCATGGGAACCCACAATTAAAATGTTCTTCATGCACCGCAAACATGTCAAAGGCTCACACCAGGAGCTACAGCAAAGATGGAATCAAATCTGGTTGAGATGAGCAGATGTGAAATCCTCCACTCAAATGGTTAAGCTTGAATATCGTGTAATTTGTTGCATTTCTAAAGTGGTTCTTTAGGGGATTGTTGTTTTCTCAATGTTTTTTAAGATGGCTTTTTAGAGCTATAAGTGAGATCCATGCACTACAGTGTGTGAAATGAGAGTTAGTGTGTCACAAATTACAAGATGTTACCCGGATGGTTTAGTACTTCCAATTAGGTTTCAAAGAGTGCTCAAATGTAATGTATAAAATAAAGAGAAAATTATTTTAAAGGTCCACAAAAGACAAAATGAGACGCAACTGAGCATGTTCAGTGTTATTTGATATGGCATTTTATTTTGTCACCCTTGCCGCCATTAAAAATACCTTATTCAGCGGTGTCCAGCTCTTGACCTCAGCTTATAGCAAGACTATTGTACTAAATTAAAAGTCCTTTAACCCAATGGCTAAATATTAAGTGTTCATGCATTTTTTGAAGAACAGGCCTTCAAATATAGAAAGTTAAATAAGAAGTCAGTTAATCTATTTGCACCTTAATAATGTTAACTTTCTTCTGTTTTATTTAAATGAACAAAACAAGTCTGACGAGACGGTTAACCACTTGTAACCGCTCAACCGAATGACCGTTTCGGAGTAAGGAGTGTTTTATGGCAACGTACACACTGCACACTATTCTGCTGGACACTCGAAAGGATCCACTTTCCCAGCACAAAAAAATGCACTGCCACTGCTTTAACCTGCAACTTTCGCATTAGATTTAAAAAAGGGATGGCTGCTAATGTTTCCGCTTGTAGAAACTTGACTGATCAATAGAATTGATCTAAAGCAAGAGGTAATTTAATCTACTAACAACGACTGTTGAAATCAAAGCCCCAGATATTTCAGATGAATCCTGGACGGACATATTTTTTTAGTCCTAAATGTTTGTTTTCCTTTCTTCATGCAGTTGGGGACATTTTATGTGCTTGTATTATGATTTATACCAAAATATCTGTTGATTTTTACATGCAGATAATAAATATATATATATAAATTTGTAAAAAGTGTTTAGTTGCTTGCTCAGCAACAGATTCTTAACAAACAACCCAAAACTGATGCCGTTTCAGTTATTCCCCACTGTATCATACAAATAAATAGTTTTAAAAAAGTCATACATCGTGATTTCTAGATTTTTATTTTGAGAATATGTCTCTCACAGTGGACGTGCACCTACGCTGAAAATTTCAGACCGCTCCAGGATTCCATAAGTGGGAAAACTTAATTCAAATACATTAGTTCAAATATTTATCTCCCTCATTGTAAATTTGTACATATTTATGTATGGAGTACACTTCTAATGAGGGGGATTTTGGATTTTGTCACACTTCCTGACTTTGTTTGTTTATTTATTTTATTTTTTGTTTGTTTTTTTCCTATTTCTTTGAGGCTCTTCAAAATACATTGAAAAGTACATAATAAAACCCCAGTTTGTTTTGAAATCTGTTTCTTGGAGAGACCTTGCTGATGCAGCATAACTACCTTTAGTCTTGTTGCTGTGCTCAATCTTGGCTGACAAGCAGCATGACGCTGGATACAGAAAAAAGACCGAAAGGACCCGGACTCGCTAAAAGAACGAATGCTTCTTATAAAGCATGCCACCAACAAGGATCCCTATGGCACCATCATGGCTCGTGAATTCACGATATGAATACTAATACAGTTTAGCCCAGATAGTAAGCAGGGCTGTAGAAAAAGATCAAGGCAAATCTAGATCTGACCTCTGTGAGCGATGATAGGAGTGTGTGAGCTTGAGTGTGTGCGTGGGGAAAGGTGTTAGCATAACTGTGTGCGTCTATATGCAAAGTGCCAAGTTTCTGCTAAGAGCTTAATAGTCTCCACATGGACAGAGCGATGGATTGCATGCTGGAATTGCTCTGCTGTTCAGCCAAAGTTGCGAAATTTAATTTTACTGATGAAAGCGGAGTTTGAATGAAAAGAGGAGGATGATGGACGTTCAGAAGGGGGGGTGGGACAGAGGGAGGGAAGGAGAGTTTCCATAGTGATGTCCTTGTGGAGGATTCCAAGTTGGACAGAATGGCAGTCGTTCAGTCATTCATCAGGCTTTCTGATCTTTATGAAGAGAGGCACTTTGTTTTATTAAATATAAACACTCTCCCTCTTTACCTCGTTCTCTCGATCCGACTCGCAGTCACCTGCACTCATGGCTGTAAAGAACACACACGCTGCATCATTAGTCACACTGTACAGGAGGTTATGGCTCATTCTGATTTGCAGTGTCATTGAGATCCTATGGTTTCTGCTGATCATGCACAATAGAGGATGTCCTGTGATTGATTCCCTTTCTTTTTAATTATGAATAGTTGGGTGTGTCTACAGATTTCTGACTCAAAGGCCCGTGTGCTTAGTTATAGTACTAATCATACATTGAAAACTGCTTAAAAAGCATTCAACCAATGTTAATTTGTTAAGTCCATACATGCATTGTAGCTCTCCTGAACTCAAGAAGGTTAATCAAAGCTGATATCAACACAAAAGATAATTTTTAATAAAATGTGGCACTGTGCTAAAAAAGTCTGTAAATAAAAATCACTTTCAAAAGTGGAAGTGCTGATCATTAATTTTTAGAAATGAACACAATTCCCAAAATGAACACAATTAGGTCTCTGTGTAGTCTATGGCGACACTTCCACTACTTGTTCTTTTTTACGCTGTCGATAGCTCTTGAATAATTTGGCTGTGGGTTTATGGTTGTTGTCCTGCTGCAGAATTAATTTGGGCTAAATTTTATGCCTCTCTAATGGTATTGCATGATGGATCTGCTTGTGTTTCTGAGCATAGACCATTCATAGACCAAATTTCCAACTATTTACAAAAATGCAGCTCCAAATGTTCGATGAACCTCACAACACCTCAACCATTTGCACAAACCTCCAGCCCTTTGACACACAAACTGAAATCTGGTACAGCCAAATATACCGTCAGTCCACAACACCAGCTGCCATTTTTTCTGCACCCCAGTCCTACGTTTCCAAGCTACGTTTCTGAGTCACTTGGTCTAGGTCACGCTAAGAGATATGGCTTCTGGCTGCAACTCTTCCATGAAAACCATTTCTGGACAGACTTTTCTTGAGAGTAGTACCTTGGTCCTGCTGGTCTCTGCTAGTTCTGAGATGTTGGCACTGCTGGATATCTTCTGTGTTATTATCTAAATATTGATTTAATTAGGGCTCAAGCAAGGTGCATAGAACCCTACTATAATAGCTCAGAGCATTATTGTTTCTCCACTTTCTATGCAATTTTGGGGGGCTTGAAGTGCTCGCAAAGTCACTGATTTTCACATACACACAACAGAACTTGTTGTAAAAGTATGTATGTCTGATTGAGGTTTCAAAATTAAGTGTGCGTAAATATAGGTTAAATGGACCGCATTTTATGTCGTACTTTAACAAACTCCTCCTGGAGACTTTATCTTTACATTTGACATTTTTACATTTCATTTATGCATTTGGCAGACGCTTTTATCCAAAGCAACTTACATTTGAATGAACATATTTTTTCTGTCAGTTCTTGCTTGATTTGAACCCACAAACTTTGCGTTGTTAGCGCAATGCACTACCAACTGAGCCACAGGAAAGCTCGTTAATCTCCAAACTCGTTATCTGTTAATCTCCAAACTCTATCAGTATTATCTTAAGTTATGTTAAATTGCAAAGCTTTTTTTACTTCTTGATGGCTATCGAAATTTGACATTTCGCTATAAACAGGAAGTTGTTCTTGTCTGATTGGTCCCAAATCTATGTTAACAGTCCATGTCTGAACATATCTACAATGTACTTTCTCTGTTTTAGGTCTCACAAAAAAAAGAGTACTTTTTGCTCTTACTAAAGAAACTACTGGGATTGTTACTTTTACTTTTACTTGAGTACAGATTTTGGGTACTCTACCCACCTGTTTATCATTCAGTATTTTTGCAATTCTCTCTTGAAAACATTTAAATAAGGTTTGGTCGCAGCGCATAATGCAACAAACTGACCACAGAGATGTGATGGCGCCAGAGGTGCCTGCAGCTTTAATTGGATTTTTCTTTTGTTGGCTCACTTTGATTTTTTATTTTTTTATTTTTTTGACTTTTTAAAAAAATGTACAATAAAGTATTATTTTTTTGTTAAGCATTCTTTGTTTACAACATTTCCTTTCATACATTTGCATGGTACAGTTGTTGAAACCGCTAAAACATTGATTGGATTCTGAAACCCATTAAAAAATAAAATAAATGCCCTAAATAAAATAAAATGAGTGCTTTGTTCCATAGATAGTTCCTGGTCCTTTTGCTTAAGTACTGATTTATATAAATAAAGTGTTATAATGCTGCTGATCCCACTTTATTGTGCTTTGGCGTTATTACAGCTTCAATAATTAATCCAGATATTAAGAGCTAACTGCTTTTCATCCATCATTGGAACTCTTCCTTTAATGGTTCGCAGTGGTTGCTGCATACCAACTAAACGGACACTGTAAACAGTTGCTGGTGGTACTCTAAATATTAGAGCACCATTTTTTATTACTGTTATATAATATTAGTTTTATAAGCATCAGGGCTGGCAGACAGTGAGGGCAAGGAACAGGTTTATTGATGTTGATGAAGAATGGGCACAACCATGTAAAAAAACATTTTTCGACTAATCCTATGGTGCCCTGCATGTGTATCCCATTTTTTGCAGACAAAAATCCTCAATAGTTTTTGAAGTTAGCATCACATTTTGAAGTTACAACACATGATTTGATGATTAGTGATTTTGTAATCCATTTAAACAGCTGATCATTTATAAAGAAGTATAGTTGGATTCTGAAGAGCCTTGGGAGTAGCGGGATTATGGTGAGCATTTAATGAGAGCGTTCAGTGGGGTGGACCATCATCCATCCTCTTAATGTGTGTGTAATTTCACACTCACTAGCAGTTGAACCTAGTCAGGTTACAGCACATGAGGACACGTGAAGAGCAATACCATTTCCGTTTCCACATCAGTCCTTGAGCTTCGTCCTTTACTCTTGTTCTCACTAAAATCACCCACAAATCCCATCTAAGCCCATTGCACACAGCTCAAGTGAAATTAGCCCTAGCACTTCTGAATTTTAATGTTCAAATGAGGTTCTGATGGATTAGCAAGCAGTGCTCTGTCAGAACAGTGTGTAACTGTTTTGTACAGAGACAAACATCAGAGTGTCACCTCTTTGATTTATACAGCGCTCATAAAAGTGACAAATAAAAGATGAATGACTTAGAAAGCTGTTTTTTCTTGGTCTGAATTCTTTTGTAGTGTATATCTGCAGGAAAGCCCCAACATTTGTGTTCCATTGTTTCTCTATTTTAAGGTGCTGCTGTCATAAATGTCACATTTGTGACAGCTGTCATAGACGTCACAGAAACACAGAAAAAAGCCAAATCCAAACAACTGCAAATGTTTCTTAAAGTCTATATTGAGTTTCTTTAGAGTTGCCCATATCAGATTTAGGAAAGCACTTAGCTGCTGGTTTCAATCCATAGAGAAAATACTGATTAAAACATAAGATGCTTTGGAGAAGAGTGTCTGCCAAATGCATAAATGGAAAATATGTTCATGGCTGCAGATATTCACTATTGTTTTTAAATACTTTACACACTGTTTGTTTCACTTGATGCTTGTATTTACATGAATTGCCAATTGCTTTTGAAGCCAATCGCTACAGAAGTGACTGAAACATCAACTCACTGGCTTGAACCAGTGGGTTTTTAATACCTATTTTAATGCTTATGTTAAATTAAACCTAAATGTGTTCATAATTAAGCCTATTGTTGGTTTAATTGCAGCCATAGACCAACAATTAGTGTTCTTTTTGCATGCAAGCTCCATTTGCTGGCTTATTTGTGACTTTCTGGTAATTGTGCACCGCTAAGCAGAAATGAACTAACTTTCCCCTCTTTTAACATCTGAAACCTTATTCAGGAACATATGGGTGATATAATGCTATATGTCAATCATTTTGTACAGTCATTGGTGCAAGAGCCCCCTTGTGTGTGTTCACACTTGTCATGTTTGTTGGATTAAAATGAACCTTGGTGTAATTGCCAAGTCAGTGTGATGAATTTGAATAGGTGTCCAGATCCTGGTGTGGTTTAATTGTAGTATGAGCACCTCAGGCCCAAAATGTATACATTTGGACCAACAACTGGATGTGATGTCACAAGAAAATGGTTCTGAGGAATTTTTTTATGGTAACCATATGTGTAGGAACCCAATGAGCAATATTCTGTCATGGAATACTTTCGTCAAAATAAACTGGCCACTTAGTATCATCATTATACTTTTAGGTTTGTTACTGTGCTATCAAAAAACGTGTGTGAACACAAACCAGACCAGAGCCAAATTAACAAATCGAACTGAACCCCTAGTGTGTATAGACACTTAATCCCCACCTGGAGCCTACACTGTACAGTACATAAAAAAAAATATCACTAACAGCGGTCATGACCTGAAACTTTTTCTTGTTTTTTTTTTTATTTTTTTTTTTTTTATTTTGAGAATTCCTACTTAGTAACACAAGCTCTTCTCTCTGATTGGACATGACTTGCATACTTATGATCTATCTGCTAATCTAAACATTTTTCTGTGATGCTGGAAGGTGAGAAAATTGTAAATATGTCACACATTCCCAGTATTGCAGACACTTGCAGCAGTTTGTTCAAACTGTAGCATTGATAAATACACACAGCTCAAAAATGTTGTTTCACTCATTGATCTCTGAAGGATGTAGATGTTCATTTCGCAAGTTTTCATTCTTCCTCTCAAAGAATTTATTTTTAAAAATGCTAATTCTAGAGTGTTCGAAGTACACAGAGTCTATGTTATGTATACACAGCATTAGTGAATAGATTAGAAATAAATACATTACAGCTGAGTCATTTTCTGAGCAAACTACTATTTGATTATTTTTTGTAAAAGAAAAGATATAAAATAAGGATGTCAACTGCCTGTGTTCTTTCAATCTTACACAACAACATAAATCAGGTTTAGTTTAGTTACTAGTCCACCCTGACACTGATAATATGCTTCTGATTAATTCTTAAAGCCATCTTTAGAAGCAGCTTCCATTGTGGTAGCATCTTTAGGCAATTGTCATTTGCTCTGAGTAATTAAATTGGAGAAAGTAGGAAAAATCCACCTTCCTACATTTTTCTGAAGGTATTAAAAAAATTGACTTTCAATTTTCAGGTTAAACACATTTGGTTTCTTGAAAGACTTGCATGACCACTACTTTTCACCGATAACTGATTATGTTGGTCTCCCCACTTGTACTTTTACCAATCTGTCGACTCCTCCTAGCACTTCAAATTTACTTTCAACAAATTATCAAATGGCAGTTTGTGGATTCAGTGCACATTTTTTCATATGTTTATACATTTAATACATTTTTGTCCAAAGTGACTTTGGACAAATTGCATTTAGAATTTTTTTCATGGGAATCAAACTTATGATCAGCAGCTCCATGCTCTACTGACAGAGCAACAGGAATGCTATAAACATCAGACGTCCTGAAAAACATGATATAACCCAGTTTTGACTTTTATAGAACAGCATTCATTGTGTAGTATAAATACAAAAGCTTTATCTATCATATAAAAACCCACTCTTGGTCAAGATTATTGTATATTTAGTGCAAAGGCAGCTGTTATTCTTAAATAAATGTTTTATTGTTCATCCCAAACAGCATCAGGTATTTACTGTTCCTCGCCGTTGCTTGGCAGAGGTGTTAACAGTATATGAAATAATTAACAGTATGTTGTTTTGGATGTACATTAGCATAAATGAATGATGACAGAAATCTTCAGATAATCCAACAATATGTACATGATCTGAACACAAATGAGAACTTTGTTTTAAAGGTTTCTATTAGATGCATTGCGGTGTGTGTGCGTGCGTGTGTGTGTGTGTGTGTGTGCTTGTACGTTGTTGTCAGCATGTTTCTCTGGCTTTAATAAACCTCCCGGAGTTCCTATTTAATTGTGAGTGTGTGTGGATGACAGAAAGAGCAGCTTGTCTCTAATACAGTGTGACATTTACTCACACAACTTCATTAACTTTCCAATATCAGCCAGATTTCACTCTTGTTTCATCTCACATTCGGTGTGTACTCATGAAATATGTTAATTTGAACTGAAACTTGTTCGCACTCTGGAAGCTGTAAATGCTCTTCCCCTGTGAATCACATATTCTTGGGATCTCATGATGATCAACCTCTTCCTAGTATTATTTCTGCACCTTTATTGCCTATATCAGTCGATTTGTGCATCTGGTTGATTTTCAAATTAACCATAATCCCAATAATGAGTTGAGCATCACAGAGATTGATTTAGAAATGTCATATTTTTATATAAAATATACTTCCCCCATCCAAATAATACATTTCAGATGTACCAAACACTCTGTGAATTCCAGCATAGTTCTGTAATATAATGCCACCAATGTAAAAAGTCCCATCTTGACATTTCACTACTAAATATTCGACTGTCAACTGTCAGTGGTGTCATAATTGGAAGAGTGGCTGCCAACTTTCGGTAGTCAAACTCTACAGACCTTCAAACTTTGTGTGACTTTTAGATTACCACAAGAACAGAGTATAGAGAGCTTAATGGCTGTCAATGACCAAGCTGCAGTGTCCAAGCAATTACAATGCAAGCTTTAAATTAAATGGGGTAAGGGGGGTGGGAGGGTCATGGTATGGGGTTGTTTTTCAGGAGCAGGGCATGGCTGCTTAGTTCCACTGAAAGGTACTTGGAATTCTTCAGAAGACCACAAAGTTTTGTTCGATGACAAACTCTAGTTTTTGTGGGAACAGTTTGGCGATGGCACCTTTCTGTTTCAACATGAATGCACACCCTTTTTATTCATTCACCCTGCCTTTGGCTAACAAAAAAATGGCAGTTGTGTTTGTTGGTCACCTGACCTCTTTTTGTTGTAATATAGTGTATAAGATGACATTCAGGGTACTGGTTTCCAAGAGAAAGAGCTATAAGAAAGTCATTTTGGAAAAGATTGACTGAAGGAACACTGGGTACTTCATGCACAAATGCCTACAGAAGACTCACTCTAAAGAATTAAAATGTTGGAGAGGATAACGTCAGGTTATTAGCAAGACAGCCAAGAGGTCAAAGGATTAAGAAATATCCTTTTTAACTAAACCTTCGGAGAAAATAAATGAAGTAACAAGCCCTTAGTTAACACTGGAGAGCTGGGACATTATATCCAGTGACTTATTTAAGACCTGTAACATTCACAAACAGCTAAAAGTAATAGTAGAAAGGTTTTATGTGTGCTCTGTTACCGCCTTGATCACAACATTCTTTTATTTAAAATAGAGCATTTTTACAGTTTGAACAGTGAAACGTTCTCGCTCTCTTTCATCTTTCTCGCTCACAGTCTGAATTATTTACACACTGTTATTGGGAGTATTTTTACTTACAGTAGAACAAATCAGAGGAACACTTGCGCTTGTTCAGACTTCTCTTGTTGACATGAGTATTTGACCCAAATAAAGAACACCTTATCATAAGGGATTTCTTCCTCTTTTGAACACGAAAGAAGAAACTTAGAAGAATGTCGAAAATTGGTTAGCATTGACTTCTTTAGTATTTTTCTTTCACCAGAGGAACGTTATTTAGTCTTTCTTCAAAGTTTTTGTGTCAGCCATGTCTGCTCACTGCTTACAAACTTAGAAATAGCTTAAATTGTTGTTGTATTTTTAATATTTTTGAAGAATTAACCTGCAAAATGGCCTAGTGGTTGGTTCTCATTGAGGCCTTTTATATAGCTGTCCATAGTCCGTAAAACTGTTGCAGTTTCTGAAAATAGAGTGAAAAATTCTGTGATCTGTGTGTAAACGGTAGAAACGGTAGAACGGTTTTGCAAAAGACTGGTAACCCCTACTTTTCCAGAAATGGTTCAAAGATCCTAAACAGGAATTATGACAATAATAGAATTCTAAGAGATGCGTGCTTGTGTTTCAGTTCGGGCAGATCATGGCATCTTCAAGGATCCATAGTTTGATGTTTGTGTGAAAAAGGAAAGCGCATTAAGAATCGAGGAGATGGTCCCACTGCCAATCTTAGCAGTGGAAGGATCTTAATACACATCGCTCACGTTTGGTAAAGAGTGTTGGCATTGCTAGTTGTATTGCATCATCGTGGCCCTTAATAAGCATTAGAATCTCTATGCAATGTTTCTGTGTTATTCAGTTAATTGTGAAAAAGTCAATGCAAAAATAACTTTTTGTGTAAACACATTTTCCATAGATGCTAAAGGTTCGTCACAAACTACTTTACCCAAAAAAGACGCTTTATTTTTAAGAGTGTATATACTAGCATTCAGCAGTTCCCATCAACCCTATTTTTACTGCGGGTATAAAAAAAGGTTAGCAAAATATTTTTAAAACCTTTAGAGAATAAGTGAGTGTGTGTGATCCATCCAGCCCTGATATTGCAAACCATCTTTCTATATTTGGCATTGGAGAGCAGAGGTGTCAAACTCCACAAGACCTCCCAAGGACTACAAGACACTTTAATCTGTTAAACATTAAAGTCTTAAGTGAACCTTACAAAACTTTTAGGATCAACTTCAGATTTCTTATTAAATCTAGGCATTTCAACGTTTGAAATTTTTGATCCATAAATGATCTCAGACTTGAGACTATTGGTCTCAAATTGCTGGCAAATATTATTTTCTTTGAACTGAAGCTTGCTGAGAGAGCGCTAAGTATAGATTTACCACTGAATTCTAGGGGGTATGCAAATGATGTCATGGTACCTAGAAGTCGCAGAGTGAGGGAAAAGGTAAGCATGCACTAGCGGAGTTTGCCCTACGAAAACAATGATGATGGGGGGGGGGAAGCTGTTGTGCGATTGACTGCTAGAACTGATTTTTCAAAGACTTCAATGACAGATTGCCGAAATCCAAAGAAAAGAGAAGCAAATGGATTTCTTCAATTTTCAATAAACCTTAAAAGGTACATGGATTTGTGGTTGTGCTCAAAAAAGAACTTGTTTATGTTAAATGCACCCACAGTGGCAACTAGTCAGTAGGGAATCATTATCTTTTTTTACCTAGACATACATGTGACCCTGAGCGCAAGACAGCATTAACTACAGAATGTCTGGCTAGCTAAAACGTATCTAAATAAAATGTTTTGTACATACCTGTGCACCTATAACCAGAGTGTTTTAGAAAATATTGATGCAATGATGCTCCCTGCCTGAAGATGGCGATTAAACAGTTGGTGGCTGATCACACGGAGCTCTTTGACAAAAATATGGAGAATGAGAAGATTTGTGCTTCTCTATTTCTTTCCTGTTTCCTGTTATGTTCTAGTCACATTATCAAAAGAGTCAACTCTCATTGGTCATTCTCCTTGCTAAAAATAAATCTTGTTCATTGGCACCACTTGTTTGGTCAGATGTGTGATGTCTCAATGGCGCCCATGGGTTTTGATAGAGGTGGGTTGTAGCATGAAACTTCAGACCAAACATTTAGATTGGTGTGTATTGGTCTTTAACTTGTGGGGATCACAGTCAAGTCAAATATTTTTCAACTTAAACATGTTCAGAATTACTTGCGGTTTTCCATGTTACATGCAGCCATTTTACTGGTTGTTTTGCCATACGGTGAAGTGACGTGTCCGTGAAGGTATGGAATGTTAAGTTAATGCATTTTTAAGAACATATTTTCACATTTTCAGACCTTAATCAATTGTTGTGGGCCATGGTTCTGCCCAACTTTCAGTGCTGAGAGGCAGCAACACCACTCCACTACTTTCCTACACTCTAAAAATCCCTTCTATTTCAAATTGCATTTAAGTCTCTAATCTGTCTTATATTTGGTTATGAAACCTGTGGGTGGGGGTGTGTTCTGTGTCTAATGGGTGTTGGTATGACAGATGTGACCATGATCTGCTTGCCCGATCCCATTCATCAGCCCCCTGTAGCTTGACCCCTGAGTGCCAGAGTAAGTTTGAGGGGCGTTCCTTTGTCCTGCTGTCCTTTAATGAAGGATGCACACTGTATGTTGTGTGTGGGGGGTCAAACCTTCTAGCTCTGCAATGCAGCACTGGGTGTGTGGAAGCACAAAGTGTGTGTTTTTCTGTACTTTTCTGGGTTTCAGAGTGAGTTTGCATCAACAAAAGACCGAAGTGTGGTTCAATTGTGACTCTGCAGTGAGGAGCATTGCTATAGTAAGCACTTTTAAAGTGATTGTATGGCACATCTGAAAGGACTTCAATGCGTCAGCTTGAGTTAGTGTTATTTGGAGAGAATATATGCCTGGAAACCTTGAGAAAGTTTAATACGATGGGTGGATTTTGTCTTGGTTTGTAATAGCGTATTCTGTGTGAGTAGCATCTAGTGAGGGAGGTATAGACACTAATGTAAATTGGCTTGTAAATGTTTGAAAGCATTCTAATATTTTCAGCAAAGGGTTTTGTGCTAGTTTCGCTCTATGTTTAGATTTAAAAGCAGCAGGATCAGTTTTCTGTAAACTGCCAGTTCAAGATTCAAGTAAAGCCACGCTGCTTTTACATTTTAAACTGTGCACTGTGCACTTTCTGTTGGTAGTAGTTAATCTATTGCCTTTAACAATGTTAAACTCTGTGAGTCAACCTGACTACTTACCGGTACTGATTCTGATCAGAATCAAAAGTAGCTTTATTGCCAGGTACAGCAAAGTGGTCAGCAAGAACACTCTGGGCAATTTAGAGTGAAATTATTGAAATATGTGCATTTTTCCCACAGGGTTTTATTATAACAAAAGCATTGGATAAGGATGTTCAATTAGAATATGCATTCAATTAGAAAGAGATGTCAGTGATAGCCGAGTGAGACCCCATCCACTTCCAAAATCTGATTGAAGGACAGCCAGAAAAAAATATGCTTTTGCAATTAAACTAGCAATCTATTCTTTCATAATTCAACATTTAAAAACAAAAACAGTTTAATCATGTATTTTATTATGAAACCTTTATTCCAACAGCCTTTAAAAACTAAGATATGGCATAGAAATACAGAGTTGTTTTGAATTAAAGTAGGAATGACACAACCCACCTATAGTTATAGTTATTCGTTTATAGGTTATTAGACTGATATTTGTGGTTTTAAATGAACCACTAGTCCCATCTAGTTGTGAAAAGAAGGAACAACCATTGCAAGTACAAGACCTGTGAAATGGCTTGTGATCTTCGAGGTTTTGGCACAAAACAATTTTTTTATTATAAAGCATAAATACTGTTTATTCAGTAAAAAAAAGGACAAAATGATTTCTAAGGGTTAAGGGCAAATACATTTTTCTGTAAAGCAAGAAGCATCGATAGACCACACAAAACTCCAAAGGTTACACGATGCCTTCAGAATCAATAATCATCTGATAACTCTCAAAAAAAAAACAAGATGTAAATAAAATACACCACTCTCACCAGAAAAGTGATTACTTACGCAGAAAGACTTCAATGACTCCGTCATCTTCCATCAACGCATCAGAGCACCCAAGATGCTTCAGAATTTCCCTTTGCTCCAGTCAATGCAAACATCTATATATGCACCTAATATTTATTCATTTTATCTATGTACAATGATCCAGTTAAATCTAGTTCATGCTAACATTTACGATGTGTCTACAAAGTATGTAAATTAAGAACGGTAAAAAATATTACAAAAAAAACTGTTTAAAGAGCTGTTTAAATAATCATAATTTCAGACATATTTCATCATAGATGCCGGAGAAACCCTTTGATGCAACATCATCATGTAAACCTTATTGGACAAGAAGAACTGGAGCAAACACGATATAATATGTACAGAACACAGTGCAGTTGAACTGAAGGATTAACAAATGAGAGACCAGAGACTTTATCCAGACAGGAAACTAGAAACGAATGAAACAAAAAGATGCATTATGGTAGATATTCACAAAATATATTAAATGAAGATTTTTATAATCATTATTGTTTGGTATTTTTGCAAAATCAAAAACGTGGGAAATGTCAGCACACCAGATTTTCTTTATAGTTATTTTTGGGGTTGTTGGTTTGACATATTCATCAAAATGATGAATGACTTGAGTTTGCTTTGCATTTTAAAGTTAATACAGTATTTTCTATTAAACAGGAAGTTTGAGTTCACACTTCAGCTATGGCTATGAGATGTGACACGTTCATTCCTGAAAGCCTTTTATTGAACTCATATCCCTACATGCTTCAGAGACCCAGATGACTCATTGAAATTTTGGTTCAGTTTCTGGGAAAGAGCTGCTGGGTTAAATTCTCATGTGCACATATGCCATTTTATCCTAATGAATCTTGCAAACTTGGAAATCAAGTATTATGTCATAATCTCTCTAGTGTGTTCTGGGTCTTCCTCTTTGAATAATGTCAGAAGTGTTTGAAACAGATGTCTGAGCCTCCTTCGCAGGATCAGCCTGACAAAGCTCCTCACCCTATCTCTTACACCCGTTCCACACTGAATACAAATGCGGTATTAATATGTTGCACGTAATTGTGTGTGCAGTTTTGGAATTAGAAACATTGGTTCGCTCCAAACAGATATTAATTACATTTCCTCTAGTGTCGCTCCACTTTCCTTTTTACTCCCACATAATCTGATAACATGAGTTTGAACACCAATCAAGAGATTGCCAGCCAAACTCAGACATTTCTCTGTAAAAATCATGTTATTCTCGTCCGAATCAGCACATGAGAAGAATTCCAACTCAAATATATTTTGGAAAACTAGCCCCGTTCGAACAGGGCTAAAGACAGATTCTAAGAGTGATAAAAAAATATAACCCATGTGATGGGGATGAGTCTGTCACTGTGATTATTTAAAAGCTGTACGGTGTATTTAATATGTTTATTTTAAAAAGTTTAAAATGCATGTTAAAGTAACAACTTGCAATTGCATTGTATCTTGTATAAGATACAAATAAAGCAGTTAATCAGTTTCCTGCATAATCACATACTTATCTCTAGTATTTATTGTGCAGCAAAATCAAACAATGTCTGTGCTTTCACTGATGGATACAATCCAAAGACAACATTGATTGCTTGTAAACATGGTTTTTATTGTTTGTTGGCCTAGTTGCATTTGCAAGATTGGATTGATTTTGCAGAAATCCCTTGCTGTCTGTGCGAGTTTTTAATCATTTATATATTTTACATACAGTTAGCTGTGTAACAATGAATAATAAAGTAAATGTGACCGCATTAGCATCAAGCTTTAGTATTTTTCTTATTCATTATTTCCAGTTGGAATTTAAGTCAAAGCAGACAACTTAGAGAGAGAGAGAAATGTGTTTTGGTTTGGTTCATCATTTGAAACACATTAATGGGCTTCTTGTGAAAAGGCTTTGCAAAAAAATGTTAATTACAGCAAAGAGAGCCGACACTATGAAGTAGCTGATTGGCCTTTGCAGTCAGGCAAATGCTTTGAGTTAAAAGAATAATTAGTTTGGGAGTCAGACTACACAGTATGGTAAGGGTTCACCTTAACACACAGTAACCTTAACAATTCTATGAGGTAAAAGAGAAGCTTCTATTGCAATGATTCATTAAAATGAGTGTGATCTAGGGTTTATCTGTCAACGCCAGCAGCTAGTTGAGTTAAACCTGATAAAGGACTTTTGCACAGTCTTTTTAACTTTTATATGTATTAAAAAGAGTTATGAACTTTTTTTCTTTCCCTTGTTCCTTTTATTGAAGTGTGCTAATAGTTTTTTGAACAAAAAAATAAAGAAATAAATATATTTTTAAAATAGAATATATTTATGAGAAATAGTTTGCAAATATTCAATGCAGTCCACTCAGGTTTAAATAATCGCAATAAGAGATGAAACTGTGGTTGGCAAGAATTTCGGAAGAGAATGGCATTTTTTTTTTCACAGATTGAAAGTAAAATGGCGGCTTTACAAAAGCTCACGTACCATCCCGAGGTAGCAGTCAACACTGAGCGTTACTTATCGGTGTTGTGTAGAAATTTGTTTCTTGTATGCTCCAGTAATGCTCAGAGAAATGTCACTGTTAGTTCAGTTTGTCCTTGGAGCCATCTTTAAAAGCAGACATCTATTTATTTAGGTTTGTGGCTTTTGTGGCACAAAGATAAAAGTCCCCTTCCTAATGAACGTAACTGTATGTTTTTGCACTCTTTTCTTTTGACACCCTTTTACTTTTTTCCCACTACATATATTCAAAACATCAAAGCAGTTTTTCATTTATCAGTTCACAACCATTTGTATATGGTATATGTATATTGTACAGTGTTGTATATGCACTACAATCATAGATGAAAGTGCTAAATTTGACTTTATACAGTCTACTCCCTAAAAATGCAGCTTTACTTCCGTAAAATCCTGTTTGAAATCATTCCATTAAATGTTCCCATTTGGAATTACCTGATACTGTTATGGATGTTGCTAGACATGCTTTAAAGTTTGAGGGCTTTTAATATCAAGTGGTCTCGACTGTTTTCACATTAAATGGTGAATGAACAGAATGTTTTGTGCCAAGGCATAGCGTACTTCAGTTTTGCTCTGGAAGAGTTAACGTCATTTGAAATATTCATTAATTATGCATGTTATTTATGTGAGTATCATCATTTTCATGCTTGATCAGTCACCCCATTCCATTCCATGAGCTGTGGATGTTTGTATGACATAAAACTCCTGCATTGTTTGTTCCTTCAAATTAAACAATAGACTGCAATATTCACAGCCTTCTTTATTTCTTCTAATTAAGTCAGTAATTAATCCTGCTTGTCGTGGCATTCCCAGAAGGATTTCATTTAGATGCATATTTGAGTTTGATCCTTTCTCATAAAGCTTCTGAAGACCTCAGAAGGACATTCGCAGTCCAGGGGTTCATGTTGCTTGATTACAATTCATAAACGTGTGTGTGTGTGTGTGTGTGTGTGTGTGTTTTGGTGACTCCTATGGGAGTGGAACTGCTCTTTTCCCACGAAGTTCCAGTGGGAGGTTCCCATGGTAACAGCAGATTCGGAAGCTATCATAATTGGTGCCTTGTTCCCAGTCTCTGTTTTGTCTGGCTCCTGATCTTGGTCGCTTCATCTCTATTTTTTCCTCTCCCTCTTTCTCTAAGTTCATCTGCTTCTATGTTTTACTCCATTCTGTCTGCTCCTTTCCCATCCACTGTCTTATAAACTTCAATTCCTCAAAAAGATACTGGTATTTGTAGTTTATGTGGGTTAGAAGATCAGTTAGAAGATCACTAACTTAAGGGCAGCCATGGCCTTCCTATGGATGGATGGATGGACTGACTCATTCCAGTGGGACATTCTTAAGCAAACATTGCATTCTAAACATACATTAATAAATAATTCATCCGTCGATCTGTCTGTGTTTTTTGAGTTTGTTTTTCAGTTTTCCCAGTATATTCTCTTGTTTTGCCTTCAGATTGTTGTCCTGGCCAGGCACGAAATGACCTTTTAAATCTGTTGACTTGAAGTGCATGAAACCCACTGAGCCCTGGTTTTTTCTCCGCTGTCTTTTCCTTCAATTCACATCAAACGGCGGCAAACTGTTTCTGTTCCTAAGCAACCGCAGATACAGTTTGGGTTATAATGTTTTGTTGGAGTAATCAGTATAATGAGCAAATGTGCGGTGTGCATACAGTGCATGGCTTTTGTTTATGTTTGGATTTAGATTCGCCTCATGAAGATATAATAATAATAATCTTGCTGCTTACGCTCACGCAAACCCCATCAACCCACATGGATCCATTACGCATCCAGTTGCTTCCTAGAATCAACTTCCATAGGCTGAAAAAGAAGATGCTGTCTCACTTTGTATAATTGCAAGGAATAACATTAACTTTACAGGTTGGATTAGATGCACCAGACTTCAAGTAATCTCATGCAATTAACTTGAAGTTACAAAAAAATACACATTATTCATATTATACTTCACATTCTAAAGAACCATTTTAAAAGATAATGCCAGGAAATGCAGGCAAAATCACAATTTACTTAAATAAAAGCAACTCTAAATAATTCTAATTTGCTGAGTTGGTGTTGAAAATGAGACAAAGGCAAAAAAGAATCGATAAAACTTGCTTTATTTGCCAAAACTTGGAGTGAAATTAAATCAATACACATTTACCTCAGGAGAAAATTCCAGTTTTAGCACTATAAACAAACTGCTAAAAAAAACAAGTGCTCCCTCAAAAAAAAAAAGATATAAAAAAATCACAAAATAAACTCCAAGCTCATACTTTCCCTCAATATTTGCAATAAATCTTACACTCTGAAAGTGAAATAAAGTAAAATACACAGAGCTAAATCAGTGATGTTTCTAATGAAGAAATATTACTAACTTCCCCTTTTTACCTTTTCACAATTTGAAAATTAAAGAGGGAAATGGAGAAACAGATTTGTGTCCAATCAAAGTTTTCCATCTGAGATGACGTTACTGAGGGGGTCATGTGACACAAATATGTGAACTATAACCAAGATACTTAATGGTGCATATATGGGACAGTTAAGGGTGACGAGAAAAGGGAAAGCACTGATTTTTAACTACGTCCTGGAAAAAACTGAGTTTGGTTCGGTTTCAATAAATTTAGAGTTGAGTGCTTCTAAAAGGTTGACCTGCTTCTCTAGTCTGGAATGTGGAACGGTGGAAACTTCTTTGATAATCAGAAGTGAGAACTAAAGTAGTGTTTCGTAAGAAAAATGTATGATATTGTTAAATGCATGGTTTTTATTACTACATCTTATAATGAATTTGCAACTTTATATTTATATGATTTGTATTGATTGCCATTACAGAGGACAAGCTACAGAAATAGAACAATGAATACATAATAAAAATTTAACTGGCATAGTAGCTAGCAACAAATCCCTCATCTTTGCTCCAAATGCCAGCTTAATGCTAAACGGTTCCGAGCAGGTTTTTACATCTTAAAGTTTTGCAAAGTCCTGAAGGAATGAGGTTTCAACCAGACTGCCAGAAAACGAATCATTGTATTTCCAGCACATTACACCCTGGAGAACTAAAAAAAATCTCATATCTGTGTTTTCAACCGTTTATACCCTGCCGGCTTCAGAGCTATTAGAGATTGAGGTTTAGGAGGGATGAGATGTTCAATTTCAGTTGGATTGACACCAACATTACATTGACAAAATATTTCTTAGCCCCGTCTCAATAGACATCAACCAAATCATTTACAGCACTCGGACAGTGTCAGTGTTGCATTGAGGAACTGACTGAAAGCCGCAATTGCAAATATAACCTTTAATTATAACCACAAGAAACCAGTTTGTCTTATGCTGTGAACATACTTAAATGCATCTTGATATATATGATGTTTCATTGAAAAGAAATTATTCAAAATAGATTATCTCCATTATGGATTGGAGATATGCTCTTTTATTATGCTCTTTTTACATTGAAAAGTAATTTAGCTACGGCTAAAACTGTGTTGTCATGGGGATTTCAAGATATCTTGAGGTTTAACTATGGAACCTATTTTAGTATGTATACAAAACAAAAAGAACACAGAGCTTCATGTCCCAACATTGAGGAAATCAATACGAATGTAAACATTTGCTGTATAACTAACTAATAGTAAAACTTATAACTAATCTGTACCAATCTGTAGCTTTTGTAGTTTATTAACATTGTTCGAGTAAATTACCTAAACTTCTGCTTCATGAATTGTGTTGATCCTGGATGTTGTCATGGTAATTTAGAATCTTTTTTATGGATACTGCCACCATGAAACCCCCGACTTTAACTTCATGTTATTTTCAACAGTTTTTACATCGAATCTCTCTCCATAGCATGTTAAGCCTCATTTCTTTAGTCATCGATGACCTCATGTCCTTTTGTGTCCAGAGTAGTTCAGAACATGCCAACAAAAAGAAGGGCTTTCTGGTTGTTTGAATTGGCAACTGTTACCTGGGATTAGTGACAGACCGATTATTTTTTCCCACCACCTTCAGCACCATAATCATCATTACAGTACCACATCAAACTTGACATGAGGTCCATATCATGAGTTTCACACCATGCGCACAACCCTATACCTTGGTATATAATTTCCCATTACTGTAAAAATTTACCAGAGACCTAGAATCCACAGTGGCGCCCCTGAATCTCGATTCTGAGAGTATTGCTGAGAACTTGGCTCAGGATGAATATTTGATGAGACAAACACTGGCCCACAATGAGAAAGTTTAGCTGGAACCTAAGTAGTGTGTCGTCAATAACAAGAGCTGGAGCTTTAAAAATCAGAAACAAAGGGCTTCAAAGAAACTGGTTAAATCCCAATTGGTTGGTAAATGGGAGGAAGTGCAGCACTTCCAGTGTTGATTGAGAGGAGATGGTGGGAGCAGTGTGATGCTGTGGCAGCTTTATGATTAATGAGCTAAAGTTGTTCATCTAAATGGCGTGCCTGTGGGCCTCAGTTTGCCTTTACAGCAGCAGGTGCATGTGTGTAATCGGAAAATAGAGCTGCAGGTTTCATTTTATAACCAAATAAAATCAAAATGTCATTATTGCTTTTCACCACGCAGAGTGTTACATGGTCACAAACAGGAGCAGAGCATATTAAACATAGGTTTTAATAAACACATTTCTAATGGCTGATTCCAAATGATATTGTTTTTTTCCCCTGGATATGATTTTAAGCAAGGCCAGTACAGTTTGTTTGACCAGAAATTTTAATTCTGTGTAATCCGGATTTTTCTTTCTGTTGTAATTTTCATGTATTATCCACTTTTTGAAGTTTTGCCTTAACATCAGCCATACATGGTTTGAGCGAATCAGCATGCTGGTCATTCTGCTCAACTGTGTCACACTCGGGATGTTCCAGCCATGCCAAGACCTGGAGTGCCACACTGACCGCTGCGGCATACTGCAGGTGACACACACTTTAACATTTATTGATCTCTCTGTACCTTTAGTTTCATTTCAGCGCCGTATAACTCAACAAGGCACATCATTTTAGGGAGATCTATTTTCCAGCTTCATCATCTCTGCATTACAATCCACCTCGTCATCGTTTACTTCCAATTTCTCAACTCAACTCAGTTTTATTCATAGGGCACTTTCACACAGCCATAATTGAAAATAAAAACAACACAAAGAACAATAAATAAAGTAGAATCTCACATGGTATTTAAAGCCATGGAATAAAAAGGGGTCTTAAGACGTTTTTGTTTTTTATATATATATCCATCGAGGAGCTCTGTCTAATATTATTTTGTGCTGCAGATGAGAATTTTCTGGCTCTGGAAGTAACCTGCAGATTCTACAGAGAAGAAAGAACATTGCTCATAACAGGCGTTTCACAGTGGGTCTGTAGAAGACAGTGAATATTATCCTGTAAAACGCAGCTGTAAAAGAGATCAATTAAGAGAAGGGTCCTGTGGTTCATCTGCGTGTGGATCTGAGAGAATCTGGCTTCAAACATCTGCTAATGATCATTTTGGGAGCTGTTAGTTTAAAGTTAATGATTATAAATGACTTGCAAAATGAAATTAAGCCCTGTGTTTGCATGTGCTGTGCTGATAGATCCATCCATTTTCTTTAAACACTTTAGCGGCACAGGGTTCCAGCTCAAAGTGGGTGAAAGGTCGCATACACCGCTGACGGGTCCCCGTTCACATACACTCACTATTCACTCTGGGGAGAAGGTGCTCTAGCCACCGAGTTGTCATGGTTTTCAACAGGGTGAAAAAATAGTTTTTTCTAAGATCAATCTCTTCTTTCTCCAGGCATTTGATGACTTCATCTTTGCCTTCTTTGCTGTGGAGATGGTGGTAAAAATGGTGGCCTTAGGGGTGTTTGGACCCAAATGTTACCTTGGTGACACCTGGAACCGGCTTGACCTCTTCATCGTTATGGCTGGGTGAGTTACCAATCCCAACGCTGGAAAAACGGTACAGTGGAGGTGTAAAATTAACTAATAGTGAGCAGTTCCTGGAATCCGGCGAGTCATTTAGCACCACGTGTGTGAGTGTGTTCACCAGTGAGTGTTTGTTTAATGTCAGATCCCATTTTAATGTCAGGTCAGGTTCTAATGTCAAGTCGATGTGTCACAGCTCAGCTCATGAATGACAATCAGCACTAGGCAGGAGTCTCAATGTGTCTATCGCTGGTCTTTCTTGTTTTTACTTCGTTACTGACAGTGATTTACCAGTTTTCTCTTTGTCAGCTCATTCTAATGCTTGTATACTCATTTAATCCTTAATGTCTTGAGCAAAAATGACACATTGGAGAAATTAGTCAAACACATTTCTAAAATAGAGTCCACCAACCTGCTCAACCTGGAATCCAGTAACATACTGTAAATCCTCATGTTTTGTACTGGTCAGTAGATTATATCTCAACACCAAAGAAAAAGTTAAAATTAGATCAATCTTTAAATTAACCAAAACTTGTGATTATCTGCTAATAGATGGTAGTAAAAACTACAAACATGTAGTTTTTGGTGTTATTGTACCATGCAGAAATGCTATTATTTTAATACTGTTGGTCTGTTTCTTTGGAAATTCAGTTACATAGTAAAACAAGGCCAAACAATAAGTATCTGCTGTTGAAAATGAGTTTTATTGGAACTTCCTTACCTCCGTCTATAGTTTGTTGATTCTCCCAAGCTGTGCTGTGTTTCTGAGCTCATTGATTGGTTTTCAGGAGTGCGAACTCTACACTCAAGTTTATTTTGAGATAGTGGCCTAATAACCCTCTCAGTAGCAATTTCAACTCTGATAATGTGTTAACCATAACCCTGACTTCGGACAATTGCGTTTTACTCAAGTTTACACATCAGGTGCGATTTTAACGTGTTTTTTAATCTGAAAACAATACTATATTTCGAAATAACACTTGGTTGTTACCCTGTTTACATCAACATAATTTCGCAGTGCAAAAAGACGTGAATTATCTGTTTCGCTCTGTGGTCAATTTTCCCAGCCATTGCAGGTGACTGAAACACGTCTGACCAATCGCAATGTAGCTTGTTGCTAGGCTACTCAACTTGTATACTTTCTGGCAGAATCTGATTGTTAAGTCGTGACGTTGCGCTGCGCTTCCAGGTCCTGGCTCTCCGCTCGCCAATTGATAGACAATGGTAGAAGGTGCTGAAACTTTGATTACAATCAAGGGAAAAGTGTGTGTAGATTACCCATAATGTGCCATAGCAAAAGTAAGAGTAAAGGAGAAAAATTACGTTTAAAAAGTGGAAGCTGTTGTTCTGTATTGCAGAGGAGAAACCCAGTGTGAATCTTACTTTTAACTCTTACTAGAGTATTCCATCATCAAAGAGGGCATTTTCTGTCCCTAATAAGCGTCAATTAAGGCTCTTGTTTGAAAATATGTTAGAGAATATGAATATGTTCTTATGGAGAACAACAAATGTTGTACACGACATGTTTGTTATGGGTTAAGGGAGGAATCATGTAAAGAGAGATTTGATCTTTCTTCATGTTTCAGGATGTTGGAGTATTCTTTAGATGGACACAACGTTAGTTTCTCTGCCATCAGAACCGTTCGAGTCCTCAGACCTTTACGAGCAATCAACAGAGTTCCCAGTAAGTACAGCTTTCCTGTCATTTGTTTCCACTTTCCTCATCTATCTCAACGTTTTACAACCCTGCAATTGATTTAAAGCAAACGAACTGAGCCGGAATGGCTGTATTTATGGATTTGTGCACGCAGAGTCCACAGTGAGTATTAACATGCTCACTGGCGCTTATTGTTACAGCTAAGTGTTCTCAACCCAACTCAGACTGCAAAAAATACACAAACACTCACGTACACATAAGCTATCAGTCTTCAGAGAGGAGCTGGTGTATGTTACACTTGCGGTTGAAGGCCAGAGGTGAGCGTTAGTGTCTGTTTTATTTAATCTGGGGAGTGTCTGTAAATTCCTGCCATGCATGGTTAATCTTACCATTTTTAGCTGACTCTTTTAGTCAACACATACCAAATAAGTTTGTGTGTTCAGAAAGCAGAAAGATACTCAGTGAGGAATGAGAGCCCGTGGCTGCTAAGTTTCCAATTCGATTATGTTCAAATGACTGAGCATTAGCCAAAACCTTGTTTCCAAGTTTGTCATTCGGTGTGTGTGCATTCCCTTCTAGACTGTTACTGAACATGTTTTCTTGAGGCGTGTTTGTGTCACATGAAAGAGTGTTTGGGTTATGTCCTTTTATTGCTTACACCTTCAACCTTGTTATTTATTAGTTTTAACAAACTGCAAGTCAAATATGCAGTTATTTATGGTCAGGAGAATCTTTTTTATACTTTTTTTGATTTCGTTGAATGGTTCGTTCTTGGCGGTTAGATGAATTTTAGTGTTTGGTAAAGAACAGGAAGCTGTTATATCATTTCTGAATTTTTTTTGTAAACACCCCTAAAAAAATGTCACTTTTGCACATCTCATGCTGTAACTCCTAGGGATTGTATCAGTGTAGCTCACAACATCGGTCTTATCTTAAGGTACCTCGAATGTTATATTGCATTGCTTGTATGACTTAACTATGTAAACTATGTTTACTAGGTAAACTATGTTCGTACATCGGCTTTTGAAAGCTGAAGTTTCACCATAAAGACGAAGTTGTTAAAATGCTCATCAGTCCCCAAATCTTCCAACAATCCTAACAATCCATGTCTGACTACACATCTACAACTCACTCTAGACTGCTATCAGTTATAGCGTCACAAGGTGGCCACAGGAAATACATTTAACAATGATATGGTACTTCTTTTTACCAATGTTGGCATATGTGTCAAAAACATTTGCTACAACAATACCAGAATTTTTTTTTGACTTGTAAATATTTCAGTCATTTTCATAAATCTCGCTTGAGCACATCTCCTAAATAAGGATCAGTCGTAGCACGCAGCACAACAAACAGTCCACCGAGACGCGATGGTCCCGGAGTTGCTCGAGCCATTTGTTTCTATTTTTTCTTGGTCAAAATTATAAATCAAAGTTTAGCAGGCAATGAAAAAATGTCTTTTAGTTGGTTGCTTTTTTATCCCACAACAAATAAATCATAAAGGATCAATGAAGAAAAATACATCATTTTCCTGGTTCCATGCAAAGTACAAGTCCATAACTGAATTCTTCTTTCGGTTTTCAAACACAGTTCTGGCTACTAGCATTGGGAATGCTAGATACAACCCAAGGTTGTTGTTTTGGGAGATGACATATGGATAAAATTTTTCCCAATTTTTGGTTGCATAAATTAGCAAGTAATGCATTAATTTTAAATATGTATAAGATGCACAAAATAACAAAGGACCAAGTAATCATTAAATGTCGTAAAAATAATGTCCAAGATACATTATGAAATCAAAGGTTTATGTTCTAAATGTCTTAACAGTAAAGTTCAACCAGAATATGAACAAGATGTTCGATGTCTAACTCAGTCTACATAGTATGAATGTGCCCGGAGAACTTGGAAGCCTTTGAAGTTTCTTTCTTCATTAATTAGTGGCATTGTTTCTTTGTGTGTCTTAGGTATGCGTATCCTTGTGACTTTGTTGTTGGACACCCTGCCGATGTTGGGAAACGTCTTGCTGCTTTGTTTCTTTGTGTTCTTCATCTTTGGAATTGTTGGCGTACAGCTGTGGGCCGGCCTTCTTCGCAACCGCTGCTTTTTCGACAGCAACATCAGGAAGTGAGTATTGCATCTTCTTCTGGAGTTTGCAGAATTATTAGTGCATGGGTGTTAAGAATAAAGTGATGACATCATATGCTCACTGCTCCAAGATTCCTAGTGCATTTTCCTCCATGCAACCTTTTTTATTCAAACTCACCATAAACTATTGCATTAAATGAATCACCAGTTTCTAACACTAAGATAAATAAACTACCTAGACAAAAAAGTCAGCACCAAAGCACATTCTAATACGTTCTCAAACTTTTAAAACCACCTTTAGCTTTTTTTCTATAAGTTTTTTTTCTTGCATTGATGATGCTCGACTCCAACCGCATTATTATTACTCTTTGAGCAACTAATTTGGAAAACATTGGGATTGTGTAAAAGTATAAATCCTAATGCCCACTGAAAGTACAGTTTATATTTAGGACTATACAAAAAATTTAAATATCTATAATAAATATTATTTTGTTTTATCAATTGGGCATAATTCTCCTACCAGGATAATTTAACATGTTTTCTGTTTTGACATACTATAGAATTCACATAGTTAAACCAAAGGACTCTGACTGCGGCAAACAAATCCATGCCTGCCGCATTGCACTTTTTTGTGAATGCTGAGATTGTACATCAATTCTCACATTACATATACCATGAGGGCTTCATTGATCACACAAAGGAAAGAGCTGAATATTGAGTGTCCATGAAGGCAGTTTCCACCAGTGAATCATTTTGACACCTAAACAGTACAACAGACCATTTCTGAACTGTTCAGGTCCATCACGGCTTCTCTCCAACATCCTGCTGAAATCCCAGCTCTGTCCACGCAATGCCTTGCTCAATAATGCTTCTCTCTCTCTGAGTGTGTTGTCTTGTAAAAACACAGCCCTCGTGAGCAGTCAACATTTATTATACTGTGTGTCAAAGTCTGTTACAAGATCCAATTTGTTGACATTGCATGCGGTCCTATCTAGACACAAAATTCAAATGCTGTGGATAAAATTGACCATCATTGTCCATAAATTGCTTGCACACAGTGGAGTAACTTGAAAACTAGCTACATTCCTTTAATATAAAACTGAGAATAAACATTATTTTTTAAATAACTGATTTAAAATAAACTTTTTATATTATTAAACAAGCACATTTTTTAAAAAAAATATTAAACTTTTTCTATAGTTACCGGTACATGGAAACCTGGTAAAGCATCATTTTTCAGCTGACCCAGTTTAAAATGTTTTTCCATTACTTAAGGCGCAGCCCCAGAAATTGCAAGTAATCTTGCACCTATCACAGGTGTGAATATAGCCTTCTGTCTATTCGATCCCAATGGGATGTGTTAAATCATCTGTTTGCACGTCTACTCATTATTTTTGGTGTCTGACGCCATGATTTGCCCTCATAATTTGGCACTCTCAAAAGGAAGTCCTCTCTTTTGCAAATTTATATTAATGAGCTTCTGATTAAGAAAAATGGCTGCCCTCACTTTTATGAGTTAAAAGTGAATGAAGTTTGTTCTTTATTTTAATTACATTAATTACTTGCACTTACCCATGAATTTCAATGAAGTGAACTAAAGTTTAAAAATAGCAATCTCCCATTTTCATTCTGAGCTCAGTAGCAAACAGAGAAATGCTCTTTACTTCAAATATCTGAGTGAAATTCCTGATGAGGCTGATGACCTCTTTCCAATTATTGAGTGCAATATTTATGGATAACTATAAAAAATTATTATTTTAAAAACTTTTGTGCAAATCAAGAAACCAGCTTTGCAGTAAAACACATTTATTTGAGATTCACATCATAGCCCAGACATCAGCATCGGAGCTCTGTGGGAAATCAATCAGAAGCTGCTGGTGTATATCATAATTTCTTTAGAGTATCTGCAAACACTGCTACGTTACCTCCACCCTTGTGTAGAAGTGCCTGCTCATGCTGGAAGTATGAAGGATTTATGCGGTCATGTATTGAGAGAATTCAAAAGCAACAATATTTTCAACCATTTGTGAAGTTTACTAAAAACATCAATGAGAACCAGGGTTTTAGATTTGTTGTTAAATTCTTGATTTAAGCTTATGAGATGCATCTTGAAAAGAATATAAGAAAATGTTGTTTTAATCCAGCAATGTATTTATCTTCAAATGTCAAATTGTCAAAAATGATTAGTTTTTTTTTTAAATAAAACTTTTCCTCTAAAAGCCCTTTATTAATTCTGGGAATAGTTGGAATGAGCATTTTTGTCTGGGATTCTTTTTCCCCAAGTGACACAACCCGCTTTCAAAATTACTCGCATGAACGCACCTGCAGACAATCATCCCACTGAATACATCATCCAATCAGAACACTCTTCCAATCCAGCTCCCTCTCATCAAATCTAGGGTTTACACACCCTGACTCTCCATGATAGCTCCCCGCCAACTTGGATCAACCTAGTTCTCTGCGTCCCCTCTGGATCAACCATCTCTTAGTCTGCTTTACTGATCTACTCCTCTCCAGCGACTCTTCAGCTACATGTCTCCGCACCACTCATCCTCTTTGCAGTCATTGTGGGCTATAAGGTTGTTGGCACCTTGTTGCTGTTGGCTACATGATTGACTATAACTTCTCTTTATGTTTTTCTTCCTACCTGTTGTATATAGTTGTAAATAACTTGCATATAGTTCCTGATTCCGTATTCCCTTCTTCTTCCTCCAGTGCACCCGTGACACACATTCTTATGATTAAAAGTTATCTATAAGCTTTAGGTAAAAGCGCCTGCTAAATGCATAAATATAAATAATGCAGGCATCTCAATGTACACATGAACTAACAAACTTGTGCATAATGTGTATGTGAGCCCCATATTTACTAAAACATCCCCCTATCTTCTCTCTCTCTAGGCTGTACAATGTGTCCGCGTCTGTGAATGAATATTACAGATTGGACGGAGCGGACGATATCCCCTTCATCTGCTCCACTGCTCGAGAAAACGGGATGTTACACTGCTTCAATATTCCCAAACGCAGGCTGGGAAGATCTGTGTGTGAACTCACAGTCAATAACGGCACAGACATTATCAAAGAGCCTCCTCCTCGTGGATGTGTGAACTGGAACCAGTATTACAACAGCTGCAAAGCCAGCGAACACAACCCACACAATGGAGCGATCAACTTCGACAACATTGGATATGCTTGGATTGCAATCTTTCAGGTGCGTCTAGGAGAGGATTTTAAACAGTTTTTAATTATTTTAAATACAACAAAAGAATTCGGAATTTGGAATCCTAATGTTCTGAGACAATAAAACCGGAAGTTCCTTGAAATAGAGTAGTTCAGCAATACTGAGCACATCAGAAATTTCCATGGGCATTGCTATTAATTAGATCTTCAGTAATTTAATCTATGTATTGTGGGGTGCGGGATGAGATCAGCGTTGCCAGGTGCGGCTCATCAGGCTGCATGCTTTTAAGCACAACAACAGCCAGTTACCAGGAGTCACAGCTTCAGCATGCGGGAGAAAGCGGAAAACCTACGTGCCACTGGACTGAGCGGAGTGAGGGCACCCCGGAACTACCTCCCCGCATGCTACCCAGAGCCCATGCTCATCTTCTAACCACCATCTCTGACAGTGACTTTTTGTTATTTATTGAGGTGCCTTTATATTAAAAAACACACTGAGCATCTTTGAACGAAACGTTAGAATATATGCAGAACTGCGCAAAAGTTTTCACCAACTCGGAAGGTGCATTCCAACTTTTTCCATCTAAGAACCATGGCCTAAGATTTGGACTTCCTGATTCTCATCCAAGCCATTTCGCATTGGGCTGCAAGTCTTCCCAATGCACACTGGAGGTCCTGGTCTGATTAGGCCAGCATGACCACATGATGTGCAAAAAGCAGAGATGAAATCAAGCAATCCCCAAACTGGACACCCTCTGGCCCCCTACTACACCCGGAAAACCTGTCCATAAACATTATAAACAGCACTGGTGACAAAAGGCAGCGCTGGCAACAGATCTGACTTATTGGCCGCACCCCACACCCCATTCTTCCAGAACAATATTGAACCTTTATCATTGAATCTATCAATATAATGCCATTTAATAAAGATACATGTTTGATAATAAATTAAGATTGCTCAAAATGCTTAGTTAAAACTATTTAAGGACATCCCATATTTCTCTAAAAGTAGTTGGACTTTGGTTCTGAAAGTTTCTAAATCCAATGTGAATATTTTGTTAAAAAGCATTTGAATCAAAGAAATTTGGTTGCCATAATTTTTGGTCCAAATACATTTTTATGATGTAGAGATTGGATTTACCTTACGTTGCTATTATTGTTCATAAGCGTGTCATAATCTTGCATGTCTATAGTGCACCTATATTGTGCACAGGAGTAAATGTAGTCGTGAATGGTATATGGTATGTCCCAGCAGACCCCCTGAAGTCATTAGGATTCAGAAACACGTTCAAAAGGAGAAGGTACCACATGTACTAAACCTTGAAAAGATATATGTCTACATCATTTTTCAGATTGGTTCTAAGACACTTAATTAAGTTGGAAAGTGTCATAAAAAGAAAGTGATTATGTTCCAAACTGTGAGATAGCTGGTGAATCAAAACTGCAACAGATCAAACTGATATAAATCTGTAACACAATCTTAAGTACGCACTGTTCCATACTTTACTTGTGTATTAGTAGTCTTTTTCTAACATATTGAAGTAATCACTTGAGTATTGTACGCGGTGTTATCAAATAATTAGGCATAGTGTATGAAAGTCATCAATCAGTTTTATTTTGCACTTGTTCAGATGCACTTCTCTTTCTGAGAGCTTATTTGAGATCCATTCAGAGTTGTTCATTACATTTTTTTGCTGACTGTGAATTCAGTCTGGCAGGAGGTGATGGTTTTTTTTATCCTCATATATGCTTTTGGCACCAAGAGAGACTTGCTTTTAGGGTTGTAAAATGAATTGAATGGTCACCGGGGTCTGCAGCTCTTACATCAATATCTGCCCCTGTCCCAAGAAACCAAGTTTCATTCTAATCTAATAATTAAGGGAAGACACTATGTGTTATATTCTGTAGTAATCTGATAAGAGCTCGTGTATATTTTTGTGAGCAATCTGATTGGCCAAAGTGGGCTGTGGGTCACCTCACAGATTCTTGAGCACATTATAGAATGTCTATACATTAAGTGGTCTTTGCATAGTGGTATTTATGACCTTGCTTGTGTTCTCTTCTCAGGTCATCACGCTAGAAGGATGGTCTGATATTATGTACTATGTCATGGATGCACATTCCTTTTACAACTTCATCTACTTCATCTTCCTTATCATTGTAAGTGTGCAGTAAGTAATAAACTATTTTAACAGCCGCTGGAGTGATTAGCATCGTGTTAATGGGTTCGCTGCCATCAGAGTGCTAATCAAAAGAGTCACTTTACTTGATAACTCTACTTAAACAAGAGGATCGCTCAAATTCTTGCATCATTTTGAGGTCCTTGAAATTGAGTAGTTCAGTGAGATTGACACTACAGAAGTCTCAGATTAGATCATCAGTAATCTAATCGATGTATGTACAGAACTGTGCAAAAGTTTTAGGTAGGTGTTAACAAATGAAGAGGGTTTTTTTTTGCCATAACTCCATTTTGGGGAATTTAGCACAAAAGTGGTTTGAGAAAAATAAAAATTTTCTGTTCCGAACATTTATAAAGCACCTCAAAGCTATACAAACTTTATAAAAAAAATCAACTCCAGATTTTATTAGGATTAGGATATGTATTTTTGCCTTTTAACAGCACCATGTCCATTTGGTTTTGCAATTTTTGCTTTTTAAAATACAAAAAGTTTGCACTCAAAACTAATTAATTTAATTAGTCTGCATACTAGGAATATACCGAAATGTGCAACAGTGATTGGCTGATCTCTCGTCTTTGGGAGGGACTAGTGTTTAGTTATTGGGACACTGTGTAGCTATTCTGGTACCTTTGTGAAACATTCTTTCATTCATTTTCCTGCCCGCTTATTCCCTTTAGGGGTCACGGGGGGTCTGCTGGTGCCTATGTCCAGCGCACTTCGGGCGGAGGTACACCTTGGACAGGTCGCCAGGGCAACACACACAATCACTCGCACATCACACCTAAGGGTAATTTTAGATTATTCAATTAACAGTTTTTTTAGTTTTTGGGATTGTGGGGAAAACCGGAGTAGCTTGAGGAAAACCATCGAACAGGCAACTTTCTTATGGGAAGTTCACAGTGCTACCCACTGCGCCCCCCTTTGTGAAACATGTGTTTATCAATTTAATTTAAAAAAATCTTTTTAATAACAATATACCTGCATATGCATCACCATTAAATTAGAAACAAGCTAAACACCTGTCACTCATAACCCTGTAGTGTGTTGGAGTTACTCCAGTCAGTACCTCTCCTCTTTTGATTTGTCCACAGGTAGGCTCTTTCTTCATGATCAATCTGTGCCTGGTCGTCATAGCAACTCAGTTCTCTGAGACCAAACAACGTGAGAACCAGCTGATGCAAGAGCAGCGGGCACGTTTCCGCAGCAACGAGTCCACCTTAGCTAGTTTAGCCGAACCTGGATCCTGCTATGAAGAAATGCTGAAATACCTCATCCATGTTTGCCGTAAACTTTGCCGCCATGTTGTACGCCTCTACAGATATTTACTCCCCAAGAGGCAAAGGGGTGTGGCCAATCCTAGTGCCTCCCTCTCAGTGGGTAGGAATAATGGATATTGGAGTGAGAATGGGACAAAGATGGGAGCAAATCAATACTGTATGCTGCATTACCCTCATCCTCAGCACCACATCAGTAATGGCATCGAAATGAAAACTCTTCATCCTGAAAAAGATGCTCTGAATGCAAAAAAAGCTCCATCACTTCCGCTTGCACTTCATAATTTAAAAAGCTTGAGGCTCGGTTTGAACTACCCCACTATTCTGCCCTCCAAACTTTACACTCGTGGAGGTAAAGCTTCAATGTTTCATCATGGACTTTATGGGAGGAAGATCTCAGTGTGTAGTGGATATCATGACACTTACAGGTTGCAGCACGGTAAGATTGTAATTAAAATTAATTATTCATTATTACGGTAATGCTTTCTGGCTTGAAAATTATGTTAGGGGTACGGTACGATACCTGTAGATCTATGTCAATTCCCTCATTTTCGCACCTGAATGGGTCATGAACTGGATTTTATTTGTATTTTGCATTGCTCGACGAGGCTTTTACATAGGTCTTACAATTTTACATCAAAAAGTATTAGCATTTTGAACAAAATGGCATTTTATCTGCACAAATAGTCTGTGCTCTCTGATTGCCCAAGGTTGGACAATTCAATAGCTTGAAGTTTTACCATATTTTACCGTAGAATCCTAGTATTACGGACACTTACATTCAAACTATAGCACTGATAAATGCACAGATAAGCCTAATAATGTTCTCTGGCCGATCTCAAATGAATGGAGCAGATTCTATTCCTGCTTAGAAGTGAAGTGTCCCAAGTTGCTCAATTGCTGCCAGTTTTTTTTCCACAACGGTCTGTTTGTCACATACTCGGGGGAGGGGGTGGGGGTTTATTCAAGTGACTGTACACCTCTTGTTTACTCTTGTATAATTAGTTTGCTGGACTTTTGATGTGACTAATACACTTAAAGCAAAATAACTGATGAAGGGAAGATGGTATGGTGTTATAGCAAAGCCTAGTGTTAGCATTAGCATTAGCAAAGCTCTCACTTTTCCTGTCAGAGCAGTTGAACTATGTGTTCTGTTTCATGCGTATTTTGCAAACTAGCAAATGACTTTAATGCTAATTATTGCTTCCCCCAAGACTAAGAATGCTCAGAGAATTGCCTGTTTGGTGATGAGTCATGAGGAGACTATGTATTGAGTCAAATGAACACAAGCTGAGACTTTGGGTTTTTGGATTAGGAATAAATTCTCTCTCTTGGGATTTAATTTAATAACATAGATACTGGAAGTCTTTCCTTGGCTTTGTGCACCTGACATGCCCTAATAATTCCAAATTGAATTGTTTGTGCAGAAGATTCCCTCACACACTCTGTCTAGTCATTATTTCTGCGCCTCTTGACTTTTGCCTGAAATTACCTGGTGAAGACGCATTGCAGTTTTTCAGCATATGGGTCAAAATGTATTCATAATTTAATTGGTTTCAACATCCTTGCGCACACTCCTATGCAGAGAGATTTAATAGGTATCAGAAAGCTTTTGTATGCAGTATGTGGCTCGATTGACCTTTGTTCAGATAGAATAAAGCTAGCTTTGCATTGGCATAGTTTTGATCTCTATGGCCTTTGCAAATAAAAGCAGATTTCTAACCCACTGTGTATATAAATATAAAGGAACTAAAGGTTACATTTTTATAGCAAATGTAAATATTTGAATGTCATGCAAACATTTAGTCTTTTAGTCTGTGTTAAATATTTGTAATATTCATCAGAGATAGATGAAATTTAGCTTTTTTTGTATTACTTTGTGGAAAACAAAATTTTGACCTGGTTTTGAAACCTTGGAGATCCCTTATAAAGCTGATCAATAGTGGCATTCTGATGTAGCCCACTCTCATGGTCACCAACTTATTTAAGATATTTACTATTATGTTTTACTATTTTTGGGCGACTCAGTAATTACATAAATTAACATATAATAAACATATAATTTGTGGTATTACTCATTACTGGAAAATGTATGAATTCTCCTAAAGTAATAAAATGAAATTAAATGAAAAGTTGTAAGTAACACTTGAATTAACATCGGATTACAACTCTATGGCTACAAATACATCAAATAGCTTTAATTGCACTTTTACTAAATGCTTTTGTCTTGACAAAGTCTCAATACCTGAACAAATATGAAATATAGTGTTTTTAGACTCAAATTTACAATTTATTAGTTTAATTAGTTTATTACTATACAGAAAAAGTATGAAAAGAGAGCAAGGATGGGTTGATCACTTGAGTAAAGATCATTAAGTGCTCACAACATGCCTTTATTCCTGAAAATGAAGATACACGGTAATGTATGTTCTAAAATATTATCCTGCGTGCAACACAATGCTATAGAGGATATATAAATTGCAAAAAAAATATATATGTGATAAATATGCTGAAATTTTCTGCAAAATCCCTCCACACAGTTATTTTTAAATTGCTCTGTTTTTGTTTAACCAGCTTTTTTGTAAAGTATTTTTCAATTTAAAAGAAACATTGATATGGTTATACTGATTGGAGGTGCAGTGGGTAGCACTAGGGCCTTTAAATAACCAGGTCTCTGTGTAATACTGACTTCAACCACATTTGACCAAAATATAGTTGGATCATTACAAGAAGATCGTTTGATCAGTGCCTGACTCTATTTTAGAAATTCTGATGCAGTTCTTTAGATTCTATTCTCTTTTGTTGGATGGGGTTTTGAGTCATATGCCTATTTGAATTGATCAAAAAAGATTATATAGACACTGTGAATCGGAAACAGGGAATTTCAGAAAGATAATTGAAACTCAGACAGAGCAGATGGGTCTCAATGGGCAAGTTTCAGACAGACAGTGCCTTGATTACGAGAGAGAACGCCATCGATCACTATTGTCAAAAAAAAATAATGGTGGCCCAAACTATGATCATTGAAAATAAAATCACAAATGTTTTTAGTTTGAAGAAAAGTCTTAATAAAACAGCCAACATATGCATGATGACCAATTGCTTACCGCAGTTTATTTCATATTCCCTGAATATTCTGCATTCATAACAATGCGTATACGATAAAGCAAATGAGCTTTTGATTTATTGTTATTTGTGTGCTTGACAACTGTGAAGTGGTAAATGTTGCTTTTAAAATCTGAATTACAAAAGTGAGGTCGTCCAAAAAAAGCATAGGCAGAGAATTCCCCTCCACCAACCACAAACAATCTGGAAAGATCCCAGTCACAGACAGCAGATCAGGTGACTGGATAGGATAGGATAGGATTGGATTGGATTGGACTGAAAAAGATAGGATGGGAGGCAATGGGATTGAACGGGACTGATACAATGGGAGGGGATGGGATTTGATGGGATAGGACAGGACTGGACTGGATTGGATTGGATTGGATTGGATAGAATGGGATGGGATGGGATAGTATAGGATAGGATAGGATAGGATAGGATAGGATAGGATAGGATAGGATAGGATAGGATAGGACAGCACAGGGACATGAGGATTGGCGAACACTGATTGCATGAACAATAGCCGTAACAGAGGGAAAAAAATAAAGGCATGCAGCAGCCTGATAAAGAAAACATCCTTAGAGGCAGTAAAAATAGGTGAGAACTTGCAACCCTGAACAAGAATCAAATGGTGGCAGATGAAAATGATGAGCTGGGGGGAGAAAACAAGAGGTAAGGGAAAGAGAACCAAGAGAGAGAAAGAAAAAAAGAATATTAAACTAATCAATAACCGAACAAAGGTACGGTGGATTGATTTAAATGTTTAAATCTGAAGATTTTACATGAATGCCTTATTGGTTGATTTAATGGCTGTGTGACTCTGCCTCCCTTTACTTGAACTAGGGTAAAACAAGCTTTGTTTGTTTATTTAGCTTTTGTCTTGTTTAGTTGTCCCTTTTTCAATATGCCTATTTTTTATTACTCTACTTTATTTTCAGAATGAAGAATACAAATCTGTCTTTCAAGATATAAACACAATACAATTCAAAATGCACTGAAATAATCATAAATATGCCAAGAGAACAGAAACTCATGGATCGCAATTTTAATAAAAACAAAGAATTCAGTGTGGTACATTTCTAGATTAGATGTATATTGAATATATGTAAAAATATATATGCTTCCTTGTAGGGATCCAAGACCATTTAATAAATGGTGAGACTTTAATAAATGAGAGCAAAGAAAGAAAAATAAACAGTTCATGGCCCCTTTGAAACATTTACAAAATGACAACTTAACCAGAAATGTTCTCAAACAGCCCCAGAGAGACAAACTCCTTTCATTTCAGCTTATTTTGCCATCTGTATCTCTCTGAAGAAGCAAGTCCCCCTGAGAAACTTTAGAGAGAAAAAAATGAATACGTTACTGTTAATTTAAAAATATTTGTCATTTGTACTCAAGTCTTTTTCTATTGAAAATGGATGCAATAAATGCTGTGTTCGTTTTACCAAACAATTAGTACCACAAACACATTGGGCTGTGAAATTGGTTATTAATCTCATTATTACAAAAAATCTTTGAGGCCTGTATTATATGTGTCTCAGCTTTCCTTGTTTTTAATACACAATTGGAAGAACATTTGCTTGTTATTTTGCTTGGACTTGCTTGTGCTATGTGCAATGTCATGTCTCTGCCTTCTTACAGGTGTGTACCCAGGCACCTTTTCAAGTGTTTGTGCAGACAGCAGACTGGGACTGGCGTCTTCAGACTCGTCTTCCTGCCCAGTTTGTGCTCAGGAAGGTGACAGTGTTAACTGTGACTCTAGTGGTGGATCAGCCACAGAGAAACAAAAGCCAGGTCTAAGCTCTGAGCCCTGCAAAACACAGCAGGAAGAGGAAGAAAAGGCCACTGAGAGACAGAACTGTATCTGTGCTTGTATTCATTATGCCCGAGCCATCCTGAGGAGGATTGTGGACAGCAAGTACTTCAACAGAGGGATAATGATAGCCATCCTCATCAATACACTCAGCATGGGAGTGGAGTACCATGAACAGGTGAAAAAAAACCTCACTTCCTCTCAGTAAAATGCTCATTTAATCATTTCACACACAACTTTTATTTAAGGCTCCTTAAAACAAACAACAGATTGTCAAGATGAGGAAAAATTGGTTATTTATGGATTCTAAACTAGATTTAGTGAGCTCAACATCATGGAATAAATGAAAGAATATTCCAGTTAGATGTCAAAGTGCAGATTTATTGATGCATACGTATATTACCCACAATGCTCTACTTTGAGAATTTAATTTTAAGTCGTTGCATTTGTCTCATTACAAAAATATTGTTTTAAGTTATATTAATCAGATAGTTAAGATTAAGATAATGTTCTTAATTATACTTCGCTTTGATCATAAAACATTTAATTAAATGTAATTTTTTTACTTGATTTCAAAATAGATTCCAGTGGTAAGCATACTTAAGTATTCCAAATGGGTATTGATCCATCTTAAGTAACTTATTTAAATATTTTATTAAAAGTGCAGTTTTTTCTTGTTATATCTCTTGTTGTTCTTGATGGGGCTGAAAGTAACAGGGCTGCATTTTTAGCAGAGAATTAGCAAATACATGCTAAATAAAAAAGAAATTCTGCAAATTTTGTTATTTACCAAATATGTACTTTTTAACAGTAAACTAATTAAATCTCAGAAATAATTTGACAGAAATAAACCATTACAAAATCATCAAATATGTCAATTAGAAATAGAGACAACTTACCTTTGCTCTTCCTATGGCCTTCTAAAGATCCAAGCGATGCAACTTCCTGCTAAAAAAAGCAAATGCATTCATTAAAATAGAAATGCATTGAATATGAGCTGGCAGTAGGGATAGCAAAGGTTAATAATTCGCATAACGACACCTTGTAAAACAATCTATTCAGCAAAAACTTCAGTATGAATTTTGTAAAGTGCGCACTAAAGAGTGTTGGTGTTTTTATTTTAACAGTGGCCATTTTGTTCGGGCCCCTTCTGCCAGACTTTCAGAGCTTTAAGAATGCATCTGGATCCGGATCATAACAGAAAACACTACAAATTTCATTCAAAAGTAATTTAAATATATAACCCATAATAACATTTAGACCACAAAATGTACTTCCTGAAAAAAAAACACATTTTGTTTGAGTATAGAGTACATTTAAATGATATTTATAACAGGCATTTAGTTTATATCGATCCAGAATGTCGTGTCAGGAATAGTGAGCATGGTTTCAAATTAATGTGAACATGGTTTTATGATGAGTGTAGATCTTAGAGATAGTTAATCTTAGAGGAGAAAAATGAATGTATACATTATATTAACAGTGATTTGATGTTTTTATATAAATTCTGTGAGTTATGTCATTGGATTAGTTCATGAATATCACCATTTACGTTATTGTATTGCAATTGTATTATTCTTACTATCAGTAGTTGTAAACCAGTATTAATAGGGGGTGCTGTTATAATAGAATTATATATTTTATTAATTAATTTATGTCCATTTTGTTTTTAGTGTTTTTATATGTTATCTGTAGTAAAAACAGCTCAGTAAATCTGAGGAGTACTATTCCTTGTGATTGTATGCGTGTTTATGGCTCGGATTGCCTTTAATTAACCCCCGCGGTTAGGATTAGTGTGTCTGTGTGAGACAGAGAGGGGTGTGAGATTAAGTGGTCTGAGGCGGAGGACACTCACACTGTTGCCAGGGAAATGATTATTTACATTAGAGTGGATGCAATTCATAACAGCACTCATCTGCTCTTCCTCGCGGAGATGGAAAACCCCTTGGAGAGCTTAGCTTTTGATTATGTTTGTATTAGTAACATGAGTGATGCTTCAAATCATCCAAGTTCAGATGCATTGTATCGAAGTATGGATAAAAACAATTACGTAACATGTTGATAGCTTTGGATTCAATTAGAGATTCACAAAGAATGCAAATTGAGTGTCAGTCAACTGTAAATCAGGTTTTTCTGGAATCGTAGAATCATAACCGAGCAAAAACAAAGACCATCTTCTGAAGGAACTTTGCATGGATTAGATGTTTTGTTTCCAGCCATGATCTAGAGAGGCTGGCGGTATTCACCTCCAGGGTGGATAACTTCAGTCCTCCCTTCTCTGATCTACCAAAAAAAGACCAGTTCAACCAGAACCTAGCTGCCTACATTATTGGCAGAACTAGAATATATAAACATATTACACCCATTCTAAGGTCTCAAAATTACATATTTGTACTATATAGCACCCTCAAACCGGCAAAGAACCACCAAAGAACGCTTTTTTAAGAGTGCAGTAGTGCAAGCATCCATATTTATTGCCTGTGCTAATTTCTAAAGCATTCAGATTTTATAAAGCTTTAATTACTGTGCTAATTTTCATTCTACAATTCCTGCAGCCAGAAGAGCTGACTGACGTGTTGGAGATCAGTAATACAGTGTTCACTAGTTTGTTTGTGCTGGAGATGCTCCTGAAGCTTTCAGCTTGTGGCCTGTTCACCTACATCAGCAACCCCTACAACATCTTCGATGGGATCATCGTCATCATCAGGTTCTAATTTTCGGTTTCCTGGTGTTATGAGGCGAGGCAACTGTGAGCAAGATCCAGCAGTAGCTCATTATTTATTAAAAAATCTACAAAATTGAAAAAAATATATATAAAAGAGAATACCCGTTCAGAGTTGGCAGCAGGCTGGCAAGAAACAATGTTTGGAGCCAGCTGTGATGAATGTGTATTCATCACTGGAGCTCTTTGATATTGCTTGATTACAAAATGTAGCATTATGCATAAAACAAATTAGAATAATCAAATCTGAAAAGTCAATGGGAAAATAATTAAAATGTCATAAAATTCAAATGAATGAATTTGATGTTCCAGTCACTTCCAAGGCTACAGGTGTTAAAAGTCAATCACAAAGAGAAACACTGGGCTGCTTTCAGGAACTTAGTGAACTCCAGTGTGGTCCTAAGGTGTGAAGTAACATGAGCAAAATGTCCAATAGAGAATTTTTCTTAATTCCTCTAAGTCAAAAAGGGCATATTACGTAAAATGATAGCAGGCTCAGAGGTCACCGCAGAATCAATCACAGCAGACCTTGAATCTTCATGCAATCTTCAAGAATAGAGCAGACAGCTTTATAGAATGGGCTTCCATGATTCATCAGCTGCACTCAAGCCATACATCAGCAAGTACAATCTGCACAGATTCCCATTATTAAACTTTGACTTTGAAGGAAACCTCCCCAGAAAAATTTAAGTTGTTGCTTTAAAAATTTTTGAAATTTGCTTTACTCAAAATTCCAAGCCAAGTTTTTTTTTACTTAAAAAAGGAATTAAAACATCAAAGTGAATAGAGTTCAAATCTCTGAACTGATCAAATGTGTTTATTATTTGTAAGTTGCTTTGGATTAAAACCTTCTGCCAAATGCATGAATTAAAATTATTTGAAAATTAAATCAATGCAGATGTGATTAGTGAGGTTAGTAGTACACATTACTTTTTTAAATGTACACTTATTTGTTAAAAAGTACAGAAAGGTACTGGGTTTAGCTATTAACGTGTTTTTTGCCTTCTGCAGTGTCTGTGAGCTTGTTGGACAAGCAGATGGAGGCTTTTCTGTCCTGCGTACGTTTCGTTTGCTGCGGGTTCTAAAGCTGGTGCGCTTCCTCCCTGCTTTACGCAGGCAGCTTGTGGTGCTGATGAAAACAATGGACAATGTGGCCACATTCTGCATGCTGCTCATGCTCTTTATCTTCATCTTCAGGTCTGAAAACACTTCTCTTCTTGTGTTTAGAGCAAAACTGGTTCATTCCTAGTAATGGTTGTTAATCTCAGTTTTTTCACTGGTATGGAGCGAATTCAGTGCAAAGGTATACAGTGGTATTTGCAAAAGGATTTTCAGGTATACAAAATGTAAATTAAATTTTGTGAACTTTTAAAAATATATACAAAATAGTACCTGCACAAAAGTGTTTGTTGCAAAATCTTAATTCAGTTTAGAAAATGATTGCATACAATGTCATATTTACAAAACTAATGTTTAATGATGTTAGAGATGATTTTTCACGCATCTGTGAATTGATTCCTGTGCATTTTGCAATCAAGTTCTGCAGATATAAGCAGCTGTTTATGCAGAGAAATGATTTTTCTGCTTAGCTGTTTTTCCAACAGCCAATCACGTTCCTCTGTGACTGTTACTGACAGGAGCAACAACCAATCAGCAATAGGCAAAGTTGTGCCTAAGCTAAACACAAAAAATCTAAAGCTGTATATTATATTCATTAATATCTAGTAAATAACAATATATGTTCACAATGTTCCCTTTGCCTATCACAGATTGGCTGTTGTCCTGTCACTCATCAGTCACAGTTTAACTTGATTGGCTGTTGGCTCCTATCAATAACAGTCACTTTTTTCATGTTCCAGTCTTAGACTGACAAATGCACAGAACTGATTCCACAATTGAGTAAAATAATATTTGTAAATATGACTGATTTCCAACACTTTTGTGCAGGTACTATTTTTCAAAAATTCACAAAACCTAATTTACATTTGTTAACCACTCATACACTTATCCAAAACTGGCCACAGAAATTTCCAAACAATCATAACATGACAGCTACTCATTTTTTATGTATTATTGTGACTATAGTCTGTCATGTGTTGGAAGATTAAGGTAGTGTAAACTAGGTCACATTTTCCCCTTTAAATATTTTAGCAGCTTTATTTGTAAAAGTAAAAGTAAATCTGCTGAATTGATTACTGCATTATATTTGATAATTATAGCATGCATAAATGCTGAATTGGAAACGTCTCTGTTTGCTGTTTACTTCTTCCCACATCTCCCCCATCTTCTGTATCGCAGTATTTTGGGAATGCATCTGTTTGGGTGCAAGTTCACCCTGCGACTGGAGAACGGAGACACCGTGTCTGATCGGAAGAATTTTGACTCACTCCTCTGGGCCATCGTCACTGTGTTTCAGGTCAGAAATTAATGAGCGATTCAAAGGTAGAAGTACTGTGCATTGACCTGATTATTCCCAATTATACAAAAAAGGTTTCTTTGTGTGAAAGACGGCTTTTAAAGAATTAGCTTTTGAACCAGAGATCTGCACATTTTGCTGACCAGCAGGAGTCTACAGGTCACTGAACTGACGGTTGAACTTATTAAAGTCTCAAAGCAGCATGAATCCATTCACAAGCCAGAAATAGCGGTTTTAGTCTTCAGAGGCAGGTTTTGATTAAATACTCCTTCCGCAATGTGGGGAAAACAGCATTTAGCAGAAACTGCTGAGCCAAGGCATTATGAGTGTTTAGCTTCCTAACAATGAAGTAACAAATGCGTTAAGAGAAGAGAAAGCCTTCATTTAAGCTGTAGATTTATATTTAGTGGCCAGATGCTGCTGTTGTATTGAACACACTGTAATGGGAAAGCTGCAACGTTTAGCTTCTTTTATGAAAATTCACAAATAATTTTTTGGAGTCATTTACTTCTTTTGGTTCTCTTCTTAAACAATAAAGACACTGACAAAAAAACAAATGTTACTGCACCAAATCTCTGAGCTGCTCTGTTTATTTGGCTTATTTCTTGTAGTTTGCAACTATTTCAGTCAAGTACAACCTAAAAAAACGGAAACAAATTCAACCGTTTGTATTCTAATCTACTTTATACCTAAACCAAAGTTCAACTACCTTCCAGAGGGATACAAATCTACATTTGCAGCCTGGGAATTTCAAAATGTGTCCGAATGGGAGTCTTTGGGAGCCGTTGTGTTGTGCGACCGGAACATAAAACTGAGATTATTGGAAGTGCTACAAGTGGTGTCAGAGTTGAAATTGCTGAGGTCATTATAAGCTGCCCTCACATTATTGCAGACATGATGAGGTCATCACCGTCTCCCAGCAGCACTAGAGAGAGTGATGAGTTCACAGAGGTCACTCCCCTGCAAATGCTGATATGCCGCTGTATTAACTTCAGGCCCCCAGGGAAGCCACTGCTACTGGGGGCTTTTCCTTTCCCTAATCTCTGTTCCTGTGACACTGTGTGTGTTTGTAAGCAGAAACTCCAACATGAGCTCGCTGTTTTCCTATGTTCTAAATCTGTCTGCTGGAGGAGAGAGGGATGAGTTTGGCTTCTACTGAGGATGAATGGTGAAATATTGTGGAATATTTTTAATCCATCAGACCCAATTTTTTTCTAAATTTCAAAAACAATCATTTTAATCAGTCAAGAAATACAAACAATTCATTTTCTTTTCAGATTTTGGAGTGCTTTTATGTGAAATGTAATTGAGTATTTTAAGATTTTTTTTTCAACATATATGTATTTTCTACATTTCAGATCATTCGAATTTTTATCAACAAATTTGTAACAATTTGCTGTAATAAATTACATTTAAATAGTTTTTCTGGAAATGCTTTGGCACCAGCCTTCTGCTTCTGTTTTTTACACATAATTCCACAACAAACTTGAAAATTGTACAAAAACTACAATTCCAAGTCTTACATTTTGTCTTTTTTTTTACTGCAAAAATCTCAAATTAAGAACAAACCGATTTTTTTTTTTTTAAATAAAGTCCAAACAATGTGAAACTTGTATAAAAAAAAAAAAAGACGAACCTCTCTTAAACCTTATACACGGTTCCAAGTACTTTTTGTGCCATTGTGGTTATTTTTTACCACAACTCTGAAAAACACAAGCCATATCACAAGTATAGTACTTCCAAGTATTATCCCTTCTTTCCACCACTAGATGGCAGCGATTTGGTGTCTGTAAAGTGAAACTGAAAGATGATTACTTACACTATATTTTAAATCAAAATTAAACAATAGGTGGGTTGCATCACACCTAATTAATTCAAAACAGCTGTTGTGTTCTTTTATCTACCGGTCGATAAATGCAAACAATTCAATGTTATTTACTTTTTATTCATCCCCAGAGTACCTTCCTTTTATTACATTTCACTAAATGGCTAACATTAAATGGTATGAGCAATATTGAGTTAAATTTAATTGAGTGACCTTGAGTAAAAAGGCTCTAAAGATGTTAACAGAATTGTAGTATTAAGATTTGTCTGAATCTATTATTGAGCTAACAAAGGTGCTGTTTCTCTCTAGATTTTAACTCAGGAGGACTGGAATGTGGTTCTGTACAATGGCATGGCCTCCACCTCTCCATACGCTGCACTTTACTTTGTGGCCTTGATGACCTTTGGGAATTACGTCCTCTTCAACTTGCTGGTTGCCATCTTGGTTGAGGGTTTCCAGGCTGAGGTGAGATTATGGGTCAGATTTGGACTAGTTCAAACATTATTCCTGGCTTAGTTTGTTAAAAGCTGAAAATCTAATTATACATATGTTACACTTGTCAAACATGGATCAAGGTTTGGATCAATGTTCCATACTTAATGCCACTAGCAACCAGTTTTAGCAACAAATAAGTAGCCAAGTATCTTTGGGTGACTACATGGATAGAAAAATTACTGATAAATTATGTAATTGGTCAGTTGATTCAGGTAACGCCTTAAAAAATATATTGCTTCTTGTGGAGACAACTGTATAAATCCAAACACTGTGATCAGGAGAAGGTAGAATTGAGTCAATGTTGTCAGGGAGGCAGCACTTCAGGTGTGAGCTAATCAAATCCAGCTCGAAGTGCCAGCTGCAACCTTAAAAACTGGAGGCGACAGCACTTGGGAGTCATTTATCAAGAGGTAAAGAGCAACCCTGACTTGAACGGCGTACCTCACCAGAGAAGTTAGCATCTCTAAATGCTCCAGCTCCATCCATGGGGCATTGTCAAATGCTCCCTGCCACTAAAAGCTCACATCACTGACGGAGACACAACAGAGCAGACAAAACGTGCCAAGTCTGTACCACTATAAAAACTTCTGTACTTCTCAGGATGCTGGATTCCTAAGGGCACTAGACCTTGCCCATGCCACCTACCCTATATGGAAATGATATGTTCATAAGACATAGATTTGGTAGACATAGATAAAAGTCTAAAATCCCATCTGTGCAATGCTGGAGTCTCCTGATAATATAAAACACATTCCAGTCATGTGGATAATGTGGCTCTGAACACTTTTTGAGGCTCCAACAGTAATTAACAGCTTCTTCCTCTTCTGTGTGATGTCTGTGCAAACCCTCTGTATAACAGAATTAGATGTGGCCATATTGCATTTAATTGAGTTGCAGAGCTGGAATCTCTCGTGTTAAGATTTCGATGCAATCAGACGAGGAGAGTTACTGCAGTAATTCAATCACAGCACAGAAAACACTACAGAGAAGTGGGAAAAATGGGATTTTCTTTGACACACGCGGAAATGAAGAAAAGCAGACTCTTGTTCCTCATCATCAAAGAGATTGAGTGTGTGGATGCTGTTTTTATGTAGATGAGCCTTGTGTGGAAGCTGCAGCTGGGTGATGATGCTGTGTTTGATAGGAAAACGCTTTCTCTCAAAGCTTTTGTTGGTTCTTTGTTTCCTGTCTCTCTTTTTATCTCTTTTCCTTTTGTCTGATGGGGTGACGGTGCACAAATACGGGCTCACTGGACACTCGCACAACACTACAGAACATGTGTGCGCACTCTCTCCAGTGTAAAGGCAAGGGAAGGTTACTTACAGCACAGAGAACGTGTCATACACAAAAGGGAATTCAAGGTGCTTTACAAAGAGATAAGTGAAAAGTAAGAGTTTGAAAAGCACTTTTAATGGTAACAAAAATTACATTAATTTTTATTTATTTATTTATTATAAACATTAATCACATTTTTGAGGATATTTTTTATTACACTTAGAGACTTTACGGTATCAAAGTGCTCCTCTCAAAGGCCAAACAATTTGTTGTTTAACACATAAGCAGAGATGAAAGCTGTACTCTTAAGCTCTGAAACTCAAAAAAAAAATGTTTTTGTGCATCAGAATAACATTAGCTGTATTTTCATTTACCTTTTTTGTCAGCAATTTTGAAAATCGTAAAAAAAACTGGATGGAAATACGAATTAATTTTGAATTTTTTCCTAATTTTGAACTATTCTGGCACCAGATTTGACTAGTAATACTATGAAAAGGTCAAATGTTATCATACATTTCTACAAGTGACTTGAATGGCTGATTTTGGCTAATTACGCACACATTTGGACAGCAACCGTTCACAACATTGCAAGTGGGCCACATTGTAATTGGGAATCTTATTGACTGACCGTTTGCGTCCTTCAGATTTAGGTTTTGCCCCTTTTTGAGGAATATTTAAGTCATTGACCGCATTGAGCACTCTTCAACCTTCTTTTGAGTTTGCTTATGTGATTATTTGAAATATCCATCTATTCATAAAGCTTTAAGCAAGGGTTTGCCGGAGCCTGTTCCAGCTCGTATCAAACCAGTTGCCGATTCCTCCAATGTCTACCCTTACTCTTAATGAAGTTTGATCAAACTTATTCCACGAGACGATTAAGAGGTAATTGGCCTATTTGGTTGCCAGCTGCTCCCACTCAAACTCATATGTACGCTGCCCTCTCGCTCAGAGGCATTTAACAAATAATTTCGGGGGGTGGGATTGGTGCTCGCATGGATGGTAAAACCTGCTTGAGTATTAGGCTAATGGTATTCTCAAGATTAAACTCTTGAATGGGAAATAATGGATCACTAATCAACCAGACATGAGTTTTGGAGTGTTGACAATGTGCAAACTCCTCCCTGAGGGACTGCTTGCTGTTATTCGATCCAGAAACCTTTAAACTATGCTGCTTTTGCACTGAGCTCTTTTGTGATCTGGCATTAGTAGCAGCAGCATTAAACGCCACACCAGGGGTAGGCAACCTTGTTCCTGGGGTGCAACTGATCTGCAATTTCCATTCTAACTCTAAGTTATAAGTCTGAAATAAGTTGTTGAGTAAGGGTGACTGAAATTTAATGTGTGGACTAATAAATCCATGTTGAATAAACAGTACAACAAACTGAAAAACTGGCTCAACCAAACTTATTAGAAGGAAGAGAATTTCTTACCCTTGAATTCCGCAATTCTGTTCTTCTGCATTATTTCCACTGGCCTTTGGTTTATGTGAACAACCCCCACCCCCCTTCTCTCTCTCTCTTACAGGGGGATGCCAGCCGATCTGAAACTGATGATGATCTGTCATCTTACTACGGTGAAGAGGACAAACTGAGAGAACTACTGAACTCAGGTCTGTGTTCCTCTAAAATGAGCATTTTTCACCAATTGTTTTTGCATGTTCAGCCATTTGTAATTTCTCTTGAAAGGAATTCCAATTTCAGTCCATTTCAAAGTGCAAAAGAGTTCACAGTGTTTAAATGCACTAAATGGGAGAACAGGATTCCCACTGACCTCTGTGAAAAAATATAATGTGTAGTTTTCATTTTTAATTAGGCAATTTGTTGTAAAGATGCTTTAATGGGATATTGTTTTGACAGGGAACCTCTATGTGATGCCTGGTGGATTTTTTAGACATCTCAGGCACCTTGATTGAAAATGTGCAATGTGGAGTGTTCTTCAGTTGGTAAACTTTTTTGGTAAGGGTTCGAGCACCGCAGGTGCGTAGAACCCTATTGTAATTGCCCTTCAGAATTGGTGAAAATTTACAACTGATTGGTGTTCAAAAAGTGGGTGTGGACAAGTTGTTGAAAAATAGAAAAATGGTGTGCTAACAGTGTATACAATTGAAACTCTTCACACGTGTGTGTAGGGCACCAAGAGTTAAACATAAATAATATGAAATGCATTTCAAGTTGGATATTTAACGAAACCTCTAATAATGTCGTATTTTAATAAACTCCACAAAAAAGATTTTATCTCATCTCCAAACTCCATCAGTCTGATCTTAAGGCATGTGGAATGTTGTATTGTGAAGCTTTTTTTACTTTGGTAAACTATGTGGGCATGGCAGTCCTGGAGAGTCGTAATTTTGATATAAACAGGAAGTTGTAAAGAACTCAGCAATAAAATTTCTTATCTGGTTCAAATATGCAGAGTCCAGATGTTCAGAGTCCAAATCTAAATAGCAGCCTTACCTACAGTGTCAGTTATAGCGTCACTTAGTGGCAACGTGGAATATCCAATTTTCTGCTGTTATATACTGCTATTTCAGACTGTGTTTGAAAGACTGGTTTGGCATTCACATGTAAGGGATCAAGACCTACCAAAAAGTCCATTGGAGCGAGTTTCCAAAAACGACAGGAAGTCCTACAGATTTCATGTGATCGCGATTAAACTCTAAAGGCCTCTGCAATGTTAAATTGCAAAACTTTTTTGACTTTCTTGAATGGTGTGTTTGTGGTCTGCTGAATTTCGATGTTTTGACAAGAAGCAAAAACTTGTTAGAACTCAAGCATACATTGTCTGATGTATGATACAATTATATATAATTGATTGACAACTTATTTTTTGGTTTTCATTTTTAATTTGCCTGATTTTACAAAAATTGTATCAGTTCTTGCTTGAATATATCTACTAATTTAGGATTGGCCGTAATGCATAGTGCAACAAATTAGTTCAACTGAATGCCGATGAAGCCCATTGAGATCCAAATGGTCTTTTTCTTGATTTCAGGATCGGAGATGAAAATGCAAACATTGATGCCCATCTCCAATGGTCACCTGGAACCACGAGCATCGATGCCTCCTCTTAACTCACATTTTCAGCTCAATACCACACCCAGAACTGAGGTGTCACACATCTACAGCCAATCACGGCGCAACAGCAACACCTCCACTGAACCACATGACCAGAGATCTCTGGTGAGAAACATGTTTATAGCTCAATCCATTTGTTCAACCTTCTGATGTATCTTTCCAAAACATTTGAATGATTGTGCACCAAAATAAGTAAGAAAGCTGCCAAACGTCAACATTTTAATTCATCTTTCCTTATGTTCATCCCAATGCTGTACATTTCCGCTGCTACTTACACATTCTTGCTCAACATTTGTTGATATTAATCATTGTCTGAATGCCATGTTTACCATCTTCCATTTGTTGGTTGCAGTCAAGTCTTTGGGGCAGTCGACGATCTAGTTGGAACAGTCTTGGCCATGCCCCCAGCCGCCTCAGACGTCTTCAGTCTGGGGAACGCGAGTCGCTGCTTTCAGGAGTGGGACATGACAGCATGGATGACAACCAATCAGAAGATGAGAAATCCAGCCGTACTGGGAGTCTGGGTGGAGTATCCTGTATGGGGTCCTTTGATTACCCAGAGCTCCTGCAAGTTCCACGTCCATACATGGAGTGTAATGGCAGATTGGATGGAGGCTGTGCATCCTCTCCTAACATTGCACACACAGATACCACTCAAGGGGCGGATGATGAGGAATTCGAAGAGGTCCAATTACACAATATTTTTTTAATAACCTTTTTGTTTGTTACATTTCAGTTAACTGTGTGTTTAAATGTTTTTTTTTTCAGAGCTGGTGTCTCATTTTGAAGAGGATGCTGGAGCCATACAAACCCCAGTGGTGCAGAGACCATGAAGACTGGTCACTTTATTTATTTTCGCCACAAAATAAGTGAGTTGCAACAGAGCAGTGCACATATTGGATTTCTAATGAATGCTGTGTTCGCACATTTCCTGTTTTTCTGCTCTTGTTGTTTCCAGATTTCGTTTGCACTGTCAGAAAGTCATCACTCATAAGATGTTTGATCATGTCGTGCTGTTCTTCATCTTCTTCAACTGCATCACAATTGCTCTGGAGAGACCTGACATCGTGCCCGACAGCATGGTGAGCACTGCACTTTCTGGAATTTTAGGCTTTTGGAAGATTTTTAAATTTAAATATTTTTTAATAGTTTCTATTTTTTTTTGTGACAGGAGCGGATTTTCCTCAAAGTGTCCAACTACATCTTCACAGTGATATTTGTGGCTGAAATGACTGTGAAGGTTGGTCTCAGAAATAGTTTTGTGTAACAATATCCTGAGATTCTTAATTCAATGATTTAATTCAAGTTTTGACTTGCCATTTCACATTAACGACTGTTGACAAAGTATGTATAAACACAACAAAAAAGACTATTTGTTTCACTGTAAAACATATAAAAGATGCATTTTAGTTTCCTAACTCTCCTCTATATGTGTTTGGAACACGAGAGATCTTATACTGGTCATTTTATGAGTCACAGTAACGTGTTAGCAAGATTTTAGCCAGACAAGCTAACATTATTTTACATTGACTTCAATAGTAAGACTTAATTATGTAATGAATAAAAAAAGAGTTCAAACTTCAAAACGTATTTGCTCTTTGAGTGAAAGGAAAAACCTTAACAATCCGGACAAATTTAGTGATGAGACATTTTACCTTAAGCATTTCAAAATGGAAGACTCATTAAGAATAAATATTTTTCTCCAAAAAACAGAACGGTTTACTGTTTAAATCAACCAATGGGTAAGCTCCTCCCTCATCATTCTGGCAACCCAAGAACTGCTTTTTCAAATCTCAGAATCTAACTTTAGCAACAAAAGGAGCTAATTGTGGACATGTCAGATAATAAGTTACTTAGCTTAGATATCGGATGTAACAACATCCAGGATCTACACTATACTGTAGGGTAAGAATGCATTGATTTACTTCTGTATTGTTAAAAAAAATTCACAATTGAACCCCCCCCCCCCCCATTTTAGCGCTCCTTTTGCTAAAAAAATGTCTAACTAAATTTATCTAAAAGAATTTTCACTTATTTTTCACTTAACTAGCTGGTATGGCTCACAATTGCGCCAATGTTGATTTCTTAATCCATAGCAGAAATTTGGGTAAATTACAACATTGTAAAATAAACTCCGTTGTCTAGCCTCTCGTATATCTTATTACGGATATTTTTTATGAATGTTTAGCTTCATGAGAGGTCAAGATGCCATGCACCAACCTCCAAACAATGATTTAACATCTTTTCTGTTTTAGGTCGTGTCTCAGGGGCTGTACGCTGGTCCAGGGTCGTATCTGAAGAGCAGCTGGAATGTTCTTGATGGGCTTCTGGTGTTTGTTTCGATTGTGGACATCCTTGTTTTTCTAGCTTCCTCCGGTGGAAACAGGATCCTGGGCATCCTGCGAGTTCTACGGCTGCTCAGAACACTCAGGCCCTTGAGGTAGGACAGCTCAATAATGCTCTTTGTGTGGGTGTCGATAATCGCCTAGAAGTACAGGGAGTTCTGGACTGTTCCCTGTTGCAGTAAAAGAAGTCCTTAATCTTATGTTCAGGCTTCACAATTACAAGGCAACAAAAGAAAACTGCACCTTAGCGATAGTGCCAAAAACTTTAATAAATTGTCCTCTTTTTCATTCTGAAGTAGTGATGGATAAAACATTTTAATCAATGAAAATAATTATTAGATATAAACAAACTCCTGGATGACTCTAAATGGATTTATCATGGTTATGTCAGCCCTTATTCTTTATATTGTGGTAGATGCCTTTTGCTTGGGCTGCATCACATCGTGTCTTGTTCATTTTTGAGAATCTTGGTTGAACCCTGCACTTGAGAAAGCTGGCTTTTCAGGTGCTGGTCTTCCTTCTTGTGGAGTTAACTGGATAGTTTTCCTCACCATGCAAATTTGTCTTTTTCTGTTCATTAATGTTTCACCCAGTAGCGCCACTCCTTGCACGCAACGTACGTAGTCTGTGTTGGGCACCAACTGCTAGAGTGGGCACCATTATCCATTATATTGTATTGATAATTAGTGACTATTGTTATGGGCATATATCTGCATGTATAATAAATTTTTTTAATTATTCCGACATAATCTTCCTCTGTCTTGTTTATGATATTGAAGGAGATCTCACGCCAGGTTTATTGTTTAATATTCATGTGTTTGGGGTTCCTTATTCACGGCCTGTTTTAAAAAGTTGAATATTTCACAATGCTCTCTTTCATCGTGTTTATTAAAACAGTTGCAATGTAAACATAGTTTTATATTACATGTGTTTTGTACTCAGTCTGTTCATATATGTTCATAAACGTGAAATATTTATAATTGTGGTTTCAATTATGAAATCTATTAACCCCAGGATACGACCTGCTAATTGTGCGTTGAGGTTCCATGACTGGTTCTCTTATCGGTGCATTCAATAACTCTTTACATTATTATAGTAAGTATTATTGACTGTCAAAATCTAAAATTTAGGAATATTTTATAGTGGTGTTTTTGAGTTATTTCATCCAGAACTTGGATTTTTGGGGGAAAATGAATTTAGTGTTGAGTACACAAAAAAGTGTGTTGGATAAACTTTAAAGTTCCATTTCTCATTTTCTCTTAAGGTTGCACTCAAAACTCTACATAAGTAACTATTTTAGACTGTCAAAATTAAAAATTGTAAAAAATTTTACAGTAGAATTTTTTTTTGTTATTCCACCCCGAATTTGGCTTTTTGGGAGAAAAAAATGCATTTAGGGAAACAGCATTTAGTGTTGGAAACATTTTGTGGAGCACCATACAACATTTCCGCTTCAGGCACCCATTTGGCCAGCAGCCCCCCTGGTTTCACCAGCTATGTTTTCTTGATGGTTGCAAATGGCTAATTTTATATTTACTTTCTTGTTTTTTTATTTGTCAACAGTTTTCAATGGCGATTAGTTCATGTCTACTGTTTTGTTGACCACATGGCATTTTTCTTATTCCATATGTTATGTGCTCTTCAGTGTGTGGCCCCTACTCTAGTATTAACTAACTTGGACCGGTTTTCTGCCTTTTTAGCACTTTTGATTTGTTTCCTCATTTTGTTCCAGTGTGAACTTTGTCATTTGATGATTTTGTTATGCTCCACTCTTAACCCTAGCTTTTGTTTAATTTCCTTAAGAGTTTTGGGGTTGGTTTCATTTGCCCTGTAATGGAGTCCGGGTATGTTTTGGGTTGTTTTTACTTTCCATCATCCACACATCCTGGCGGGATGAATATATTATTTTATACTTAATATGTAAAAGAGATTTTCAGTTATTCTCAAGTTATAGAGTTAGTTGTGTTGAATTTTAGCCACATACATTTTTTTTCCTATACATCAATGCATCATTTTAATTAGCTGTTTAATTAGGTTGCTATGATCTGAAGCTGAAAACAGGGAAAACAAGGGATGCTCAAAAGGGAAAACATAATAAAATGGTGCCATAAATAAACACATTTCAAAGCCTTTTATTTTATTAAATATAATTGGCATTAGAAAAAAATTAAGTGGGATTCAATGTTTTTATTCCTCCATTTACACAATATTATTTGGTTCAGGTTTCAAACATAGCCTAAACTAGATAACAGACTAGACATAAAAAACAGCAATCCCGCTGTACACAAAGTTGGAGGTAAAATAAAGTAAGTTGTAAGTCACACAACCGATTCGGAGGTAAAACCACCACAGGACTGAACAGAAGAGGAGCAGAAAAAGGTGAAATCAGGGACATAATCAATTGGGAACATGTGGGTCAAACTACATCAATGATCAGCTAAAAAGAAGGTTGACAAACCAAAACAGAAAAGTAGCCATGTGCTCAAACAAATGAAATGACCGAAGGCACATAGCTAGTGGTGACAAAAACCAACACAAAACTGAATGGCTGAGGATCAACGGATGAGAAGCCATGGTGCCACCAAAAGTAAAGTACACAAGAAATTACGTGGCAGAACCCGGGCAATCACAGCAACAGCATAATATACATTTTACCAAAATGTAGATATCAGGGGAACTTCAACATTATAAACCAATGGTGTTTTGCAAAATGTTTATAATGGGAAAAATGTTGAGCTTTTATCTTAAAACTGGACACTAACACTAAAGGCCCAAGGAAGATGTTAAAGGTCTATGGTTGGCCGAGCTGAGGACTAAAGCCAATCTGAAAAGGTGTGACTTAAGTTTGCAACTTAAAAGGTTGTTATATATTTAGTGGAGACAGATTGAGCACAAATTTGAAAATGAGATGAAAAGCCTTGTGTATTATATTGGATGGCAGTGCAGCTACCCAAAGGATGGGTTTGATATGGCCAGACTAGAACTTTTCACCTGATTGGAGATGAGTATTAAGTGTCTGGGATGTTGTTTTTAGAAAATTGGAATGAAACAAGACTTTATTTCAGATGGCAATAGTTTAGAGCAGTGAGAGCAGAAAATGTTAGCATCTGAGGTTATGTGTAATTTTATTGTATCATATCTCTTGCCTAACAAAGCCTTTTTTTTTTAGCAAACCTGGTGCAGCTGTCCATGGTGCTAATGTCACTGAGACATTGAGACATTGTGCTTTTTCAAGAACATCTTGTTGCATCAGTTTGTTGTGCATCACTGAGTCCTTTCATGAGCAGCTTCTTTCTGCTTCAGTGATTGTGAATCAAGTTCAGATGTTGTTGATCTCTTAGATCATGTGTGTTTGTGTGCTTTCAGAGTCATAAGTAGGGCTCCTGGACTGAAACTGGTTGTTGAAACATTGATCACCTCTCTACGGCCAATAGGGAATATCGTGTTGATCTGCTGCGCGTTCTTCATTGTCTTTGGTATTCTGGGAGTTCAGGTACTCATTATTTATCAATTTTCTCATGTAGAATGTCTTTATTCCTTGTGTTGTTTGGCTGTAAGCTGTATTTGTTGTTCTCAGCTGTTTAAGGGGAAGTTTTACCACTGTGAGGGATTCGACACCAGAAATATCACCAATAAATCTGAATGTCTGCTGGCTAAATACAAATGGATCCGTCGGAAGTACAACTTCGATAACCTGGGACAGGTAGGAACCACACTTACAGAAACAGACATTAAAGCATTGTTATATCACATCTTATGCTCTTTTATTAAAGAATCAACCTTCTCTTTGCCCTTTCTCTGTCTTTATCTTTTAAATTCAGGTGCTTTTAATCATTACTGTTCTATCTTTAATACAAAATCATCTAAAATATGTTTCATTATTAGATCATTCTTTCATCAAAAACATGTCATTTTTAAAATGAAAAGCATCCCTTTTACCTTTAAATGTACCTGAGCTACTGCTGAGCCTACCCTCCTCCATAATGTTTGCATTGTTGCCTGAAACAGACAAAAAACCTGTTGTTCTGAGATGGAACAGGAAGTGACATCACAAACAAGAAGTTACATCACAGCTAGGTTCTATAAGTCAGGGTGTTGTAGATCCTGCTTTCTCTCTTTTTTTCTAAACCTTGAAAGAGCTGCTTCACTCTTTCAGACTCTCCCTTACCTTTGTTCTCTGTTAGCTGTTTAGCATTTAAAGTGTTTTAAAAGCTAATAAAACTGTATTTTCTAATATACCTCCTTAAACCAGCATCTTCATAATAATAGATTATCACAATATTTCAGTAACAGACTGTGTCTGATGACTGACAGGAGCAAACAACCAATCACGTTCCTATGTTTTTCAAACAGCTTTTCATTCTGTTCCTTTAGAAACAGTAATGTTCTCTCATTAACATGTTTCTCTTTTACAGGCACTCATGTCCCTCTTCGTACTGTCATCTAAAGACGGATGGGTGAACATCATGTATGATGGTTTAGATGCTGTGGCTGTGGACCAGCAGGTGGGTGTGGACTGTCTGTAGAAATACTGGAGTGTTTATGTTTTTACTCTCAGAAGCTCAAGTGACACAATGCCAGGAAGAAGCAGGTTTATAGGTAAAGGTAGTGTGTGATTAATTCAGCTTTGAAATGAGGAAAGGTAGAGAGAGTGAGATAAAAATACAACGGAGGACACCGAAATGAGCAGGTTGAAGAGGAGAGACAGAGCATTCATCATCTAATTCCACTGAGGGATCCTACACTCATGCACACATCCATGGATGGAAACAGTCTGAGCTTGACTGGTTTATAATGCGCCCTTTACATTGTCCTTTCTTTTTGTGTGGTGACAAACACCAATGGTGATGAATATACAAAAAACATGCGGTTTCTTCCTGTGCCATTTGTAGCAGGTGGTCTCATTTCTCACAACCTTTGCTGCTGCATCTCTCTCTCTCTCCCTCTCTCTCTTCAAATGTTTAGGTTTTTTACAAGTGCTTATTTTTTATTTGTTCTGGTGAATCTTAGCATTGTATTATTTATTTAATATTCCATTGATTATTAGTTAAAAAAAAAACAGATAAACTGTCACCGTGCAAAAAGCATTTAACAAAAAAAATGTATAAAAAGAAATGATTTGAGAAATAGTTTAGAATAGTTTACTTTATGTAAACGACAGTTGCCTTATGATCATTTTTATATTTGGTTTATGGTTATGGATGGATTTTTTTTGTTATTTGGTCCATCCAAAAAAAGGAAGTAAACTTTTTTTTTCGCAGCTTTCAATCTTTTGAATCGTAATAAAATATCTTTTCTTAACTGTAACTTTTAGCTAACATTTAAGGTTTGGTGGTGACAAAAGATTAATAACAAATAATAACAATACTTTATTGAAAAGGCAAACGAAAATGTCAATATAAAGTACCAAAACTACGACATAAACTGGAACATAAATTAAATTAAAACAAGGCATGAGGAACAAGTAGCAAAAATAAAAAGATAAGGGTTACCTTGAGCATTAACTGGTGTATTTAAGTCTACAGAGATGTGATTTAAAAAAAAAACTAAGAGTATAGCAATATATTGTAACTACATGTATAGGGGAGTTGCTGAGAAACATCGTCTAGAAGCTAAAGTGCATTTGTGTTCTGGAGTGATGGGGATTCTAGTCACTTCTGAAACTTCTTTACCTTCTCTTTTTGTTTTATTTAAAGTTTACATGAGACAATTACTCTCTTTTTAAGATTTGAAACCTATATTTGCAGGGACCAATTTGTGTCTGGTTATTTGCATCTTTACGCTCCTTTATTAATCCTTAGTTCTAACTATAACGCACCTATTTGCCGTCTCCAGGGTGGTTGAGTCTTTACTAAGTCTCAGGACCCATTGGGAAAATGATGTCAATGCATACCCTCTTTATAAAGCTGAGGGAGCTAATGAATCGATATGGGTGACAATGGTTAGCTAGTAACAGGGACAACAAGAGGACAGACTGAGATGCTCAATGATGAGAGCACATGACCAAGCGAAACATGGAGCCATGTGCTCATGGCTTTACTGGAACTGAGCATTAATCTCCCACGAGAAACATAGAATGCCAGAGAAGACACATGACAAAACCTGGATGAAAATAACTAGACGGAGACAGAAACCGGACTGCAGGAGTAAGAAACTAGACTGAGACAAGAAAAAGGAATAACAACTAAATTGTTAAATTAATTACACATGGCTAAATGTGTCAGAAACAAGCTTTGACAACGACTAAACGAGCCACTTTAAATATTCTCAGAAAACCAAGTAATCTAGACTCATCAAGCAAGATAAAGAACCATATAATTTTTTTTTCAGCTAAGCAAGACGTCTTTGATCTTGTTTCCATATTAATTTCCCTTTGCAGCCCATACGGAATCACAACCCCTGGATGCTGCTGTACTTCATCTCCTTCCTTCTCATCGTCAGCTTCTTTGTGCTGAACATGTTTGTTGGTGTTGTGGTCGAAAACTTCCACAAGTGCAGACAAGACCAGGAGGAAGAGGAGGCCAGGCGGAGAGAGGAAAAGAGACAGAAGCGAATGGAAAAGAAGCGCAGGAGTGAGTTTGTTTTGATCAGAAATAACACAATAAATTTACAGCCGTGTTTTTTTCCTTGAGCACATAACGAAACAAAGCAGACTAATGATGTTGAGCTCATGGTTTGCCATTTTAATATTCACATACGAAGATACATATTTAATGACTTATCATCGCTAGTTGGAATAAATTAGCATGGGGCAGCTGTATTTATTTATTGCTGGAACCTCCATTACTTCACACATTGCCGCCACGGGCAGTTTAATTGCTGTTGTGTACGCTGAGCTAGAGAAATAGCTCCTCAGCTATGATCTTCAAAAGCTGCTTTTATTTGCTTGACTTCAAGACCCTATAAACAACATGTAATTAGCCACGAGACACAAAACTATAAACTGGATTAAAGCCTCTTACCCCAAATCCCACTTAAATCCTTTTCTTTAGCAATATTTAACTAGTACTTAAGGCAGATGTCCGGTCACACACAGCAGAACATCACAGGAAATGTGTGTTTGGCTGCAAACAATATTAAAAGAGCCAGTGTTTTACTATACAATTTGCTCTAAAAATACATTTAAAACTTTTTTTTTTGTGGCAATGCCTCAAAATACATCAATGATATCTTCAATGATATCAAATATTTTCTCATTACATTAGACAATAGTACCACAACAAACTTGGAATTGGGCAAAAAAATGCAATTCCGAATAGTAAGCTTTGTTATTTTATTTTACTTGTTTTTTTTTATTATTTTACTGCAGAAATCTCAAAAATTGAGAATGAACAGTTTCTCAATGTTGTGTTTTATGGTATGTTTTAGAACAAAAATTGTTTAAAAAAAAAAAAGTAAATAAAAGTTAAAAATAAAAATGTTCAAATCCAAAAAAGTTGTAAAATTTGTATAAACTTTTTTATTTTTAAAGTTAAACCTCTCCTAAACCTTATAAATAGTTTTTGTGCCAGAACAAGACACAGTCCATATTACAGGTCTTGTTCTTTCAAGGGTTACCTCTTCTTTTCACCACTAAAAGGCACTGATGGCACCGATTTGGCCTCTGTAAAATAAGATGATTACACATTTTAATATTTATTACCTTGCAAATTTTATGTCATAACTCTTGTCATGTTCATTTCAAACCAAATATTGCCCTCCTCACTCAAATCCTTTTGTTTTCACTCCGCTCAGGCATAGCTTTTTTATGCTCGTATTCGCCAACTTCCCACTCGTGATCGCTCCAAAACATTTACTAATGAATAGCCAAATGTATTGATTTATTAATTTTGTCATCCTTATATTCTGAAAATTTGACACGCAGAAATGGAGGACAAATTCCATCTTCTTGCGGACTCTCCTTGAACTTGGAGCACTTTTGGAGCGAGCGAAAAACACAACAAAATCTGCTCCATGCAAAATCAAACCACTCCGCTCCTAGCGCCGCTCCCGCTCCAAACCAGTCACATTCACTTGTGTAGAGACTTCTGAGGGTTGAAGTCTTCCCAGCAAACCCTGGTAAACTTTAAGAAGATTTTATAGATGCCCTGTTCATGAAGGATAGAACAGGTGTGATATTGTCATATTTTTCATTAGTGAGATCATCACCACCTACTTAAATAAGTAAATCATCTAATACAGTGTTGCAGTGACAAATTCTGGAGATCATGAATGCACCGTCTAACATTTCTTCATCTGCAAGAGAGAACTTGTCCGTGTGTAAAACAAGTTACCACAGCTCTGGATGTTAGGGAAAAAGCTGAGTTAGTTAGTTGTATCCAGACCTCCCTCACAAACAAAAACAAAGCTTCTCTCAAAGACACCTTGAGCCGTCAGGAGCAGTGATGGATGTGAGGGGACGCTTGGCTGTACATTTATAACGTCCCTTAGATGACTTGACTGTTTGCTAACACATACGCATTCACTGCTGCGTTAGCAATTTAACGGCCAGACAAAAACTGGGTCAGTGGGTTTGACAGCAACAACAAAGTAGCCTTTACAGCACACTTTGTCCACACATCCTGCCCTTGAGTCATTTCCAGCGAGAGTCATGTGAATATTAACATGCACACAATTCAAAGCTGAATTCCAAATCAGATGTTTTAGAGAACACAATGTTTGCTGAGTAGACGCACAATGTTCTGTGAGTAAGATAAGTGTGAACGTATCTGAATAACCCAAATTTACTCTGCCTTTCAGAGGCTCTGCAGAGGCCGTACTATGCAGACTACTCTCCAGCTCGCCTCTACATTCACAAACTCTGCACAAGTCATTATCTGGACCTCTTCATCACCATCATCATCGCCATTAATGTCCTCACCATGTCGATGGAACACTACAGACAGCCAAAGGTTTGCACTCATGCACCTGTATACACCCATTTAGTGTTTAAAATGCTTTCACTTTTTTTTTATTTGCAGCCCCACCCACTTCTGTCATGGTTACTAACTCTATGAAGTGTGATTTGCATCACTAGTATTTAATTAAAAATGATTGGATATGTCTAAAATTAAGATCTGCGACTTTTAGCACCTGTTTCGTTCTGGCTCTGAGCAGCGATCCCTGTCTTCGCCCCAGAGCAAGCTCACATATCACACTCTGACAGACTCAAACTGCAATCCACTCATGCTTTTAAGGAAGCCAAATGGGGGAATGAAGGGTTCCCAGGAATCCCAGGCATTCATATGATATCATATTGTGCTCTGTTCTTGGAAAGTAGAGAAAAAGGAATTTAAGATTGTGCCTTTGGAATGTTTCTTCAAGTAAATGTAATACATTTCTACAAGTTTAGCTTTCCTGTATGAGTACTGGTATGAATATGTGTTTTTGTCTGGAAAAGAACAAATAACATCCATTATGATTTCATGTGACACCATGTAATCCAGAACAAAAACATTTGGGAGAGAAACATTACACTTGCAATGTAAGTGATGATCTCATCTAGCAACATTTAGCAACTTTGGACTGACCAATAGGGAATTTTCTTACTGATTTTTAACTCCCCTCCTCATTACCAGCTAGGGAGGTGGAGCATTAGTGGTCTGCCTTTAAATGGCGGTCACTAGTGGTCAACTCCACTGGTTCGGGAGAATAATGATTATTTAAATACAAATGCATTATTTACAACTTTATTTACTATGGTTATATTAGGTGCCGGATGGTGATAAAAGGAAAAGAGACAAATGCAAGAGCTGGAGTAAACAAAAATGGGTTTAATAACAGAAAAGACCCACTGGGGGGAAACTAACTAACTAACTAAACTAGAACACTGGAACATAAACTAACTAAAGAACAAAAAAAAACCAAACTTAACAGACTCCAAAACACAGATGAACATGAAGCTTACTTAGATAGCAGTAATGGAGTCACAGGACACAGACATAGGCAATGAAGGGAACAGTAAACCAGTGACAGACAGAGCAAACACAGAGAAAATAAAGGGTGAAACAAGATCAGGGACAGGTGAGGAGGTCATTAGGAAGAAACTGGAAGGGAGGGGCAGGAGCAAAGAAAGAGAGCTGAAACGGAAACTCAGAATGGGGCAAACAAGAAACCCTAACAGGTTGTTACACTTATGTTACAATTGTAGAGTTGACATTTGCCATTTGTTTTTACATTTATACATGCTTTTTTGCATTAATAATTGCAAAGTGTAAGTGTTGGTTTATTATTGTATTAATTTTTTTTTTTGTTATTCATTAATTAATTTTCCAACCCGCTTATTCCCTTTTGGGGTCATGGGGGTCTGCTATCTCCAGCGCACATTAGGCAAGAGGTGGGGATACACTCTAGACAGGTCGAGTTTTTTTTAAGTAAGAGAAAATCATCAATGAAAAGCAAAATTTCAAACATATCAAAACAAAACACTGTAGCATCAAACATTAAAAATTCATCACAGAAGTGTTTTATCTGAGAATTGTTTTTTTTTATGCAGTTATAAAAATATTTTTAAATGCTGAATGTATTTTTTTACAGTGCATAATTTTGCTTCACAGTCTGTCTCTTATTCAAAGTATAGTATTCCAGCCACCTGAAGGTTTCTGTCTGTGTTTCCTCAGTATCTGGACGAAGGTCTGAAGTACTGCAACTATTTCTTCACTCTGGTCTTTGTGATCGAGGCAGTGCTCAAACTGGCTGCTTTTGGCTTTAGGAGATTTTTCAAGGAGAGGTAAGGCTCCCCCCAGTGGATATTACAGAGAACTTTTTAGTCTGCAGTCAAAAGATCCCAAAGTTCACAGTTCATGGAAATGTCTACATCTGATTAAGTTACAAAGTTATTGACTAAAAAAATCTTCAAATTAATATATTTCAGATCTTTTTATTTTCTTCTTGATCTGATCAATGTGTCCTTACAATTGAAATAGTAATTTATAATAGTAAAAATAAGCAGTTGACAGACGATGTGTGTTATGCACTCAATCCGTGTCAGATTGTCCCTTCTTTATTGTGAGCATTTGTGCACCCTATAGAAAAACATGTCATTGATGGAAAACCTGTCATACTGTCAGCATCACGTGCAATGTTTACTTAAAAACTTGCTTACAATATAGCATCAGCTTTCTCTTTGAAATGCCCATCGTAAAGCTAGGTCAGTCGTGAGCGATGATGATAGGACAAGGCCATACAGACTCATGAATAGTTATGAGACACTGTTGGGACATACTTTAATGGTGACAAAGAAAAGCAAATATAGCGATAAAAATCCCTATAAGAAAAACAACAATTCTGCCTCTTCAGGCTTGATGTTTTTAAATATAGCTTATAGGTTTGGCTTTTTTTAAGAATGTTAAATGTATGTGCAGAACATTTTATACCTTGTTTTTCTTCTCTTAGGTGGAATCAGTTAGACCTGGCTATTGTTCTTCTCTCAATCATGGGAATCACTCTTGAAGAAATTGACCTAAATGCTTCTCTACCCATCAACCCAACCATCATACGCATCATGAGGGTGCTGCGGATTGCTAGGGGTAACAAATAGCAAATGTGGAAAAAGATATTTGCTGTAAAAAAATGTGTGATCAGGATAATTAAACATTAAAATATCTTGATCAATTCATTTGGGTCAATAAATGGTGCTCAAAAATGACAGAAACAGATATTTTACAGACAATTAAATAAAATGTATATTTTAACTAATATTTAAAAATAACCCCAAAAGTAAATATCTATATATTATTTTTGTTGTATTGAAGTTTAAAACCTTTAAATATGCACTTTGTTGAAAATGAAAAATTCATTATGGATAAATAAATAAGTCCATTTAAATGATTCCAAAAGTCCAAATATGATTAAATCAATACATAACTAATTTCAATGTGTCTGTACTATTCTCTTCCATTTAGTTTTAGTTTTATAAATAAATATGTGAGACATTACAGTTAATAATAACAAACGCAGATGTATTGAATGTGTTAAATGATTAATTTATACAAGCATTTATTATTAATGTGTTTTGTGTAAATAGTACTTATTGAAATATAAATATACACATATTCATTCATTCATTCATTAATTTTTCCTCATCTTATATTAATCATTCATTCATTCTTTTATTTCTTGATTTCTTTTTTTTATGGTAACAAAGTAAATAATGTCAGTCTGATTTAAATTTTTATTCAATTATTCATAGTCTTGGAGTTGTACTTGTGTTTAAAATGTAATTACAAAAAGCAAAACAGTTCAAAATTTATTTAACAAATTATCGTTTCAGTCTTAAAGCTCTTGAAGATGGCAACAGGAATGAGAGCTCTTCTGGATACTGTTGTTCAAGCTTTACCGCAGGTTAATGATTCATATATTTTTCTTTTTATTTTAATATTGCTCAGATTATCATTTTGTTGTCTGATCATCTGCTTCTACAGGTTGGGAATCTAGGTTTGCTCTTCATGCTGCTGTTCTTCATTTATGCAGCATTAGGAGTTGAGCTCTTTGGAAAACTTGGTAAGTCTTCAATCTTGCTACTATTATCAACTTTTGCTCTGACAGGACTGGTTCTGTCCGAAAATACAGACTGCATCACCAAGTCTGATACATAAAATATAAAACAAAAGATATGTCACTATCAGTAGTGTTCTTGCCGTTCATTGGACATTACCTGTTGTTTTCAACCTCATTCATATGGTTCAGTAGGGGCCTACTTCACATACTGACAGCCCTCAGAAGTGCTTATTGTGCACTATTTCATGATGGTCACAAAAGTGGTCTTCTTTTTAATTATACATCATTTTTAAGTTTAATTCAGATTAAATAAATTACTTTATATAGCTGTTTGTATCAGGCCCTATAGTTGATTAGATGTATCGCCAATATAAACATTCTGGTTGTTTTTGAAAAACATATCAATGTGTTTTCATTCTGTTTGAAGAAGACCAGCTTGAGAGACTTGTACGAGGTAATGGGTTATCAAAGGAATGCTCCAAAAGACATAAACTACAAAACAATGTATGGTTTCATCTTACTCAGCTGGGATTTTACATTTGATTGATATTAAAAAACTACATTTGTGCTCAAATGATTACATACCCTGCCAAATTTTCATATTTCTTGGCCATTTTTCAGAAAATATGAATGCCAGCCACTCAAAACATTTTGTGTGACTTTTTGCGCATGTTATCAGGCCAAAATTAAAAGGGTTTGTAAACTTTTAATCAGGGTAATTTATAAGACAAATGCATAAGAAAATAAAAATGTATTTTTTTTATTTGCCAAGGTATATGTATACTTATGAGCACAGCTGTAGATCATCCATCATGTTCTTGAGGACAGACAACATGCATAAATATAACTGGTGAACAGTAGGAAATGTTAGTATAGATCAAGAGCAAGGAAATGAACACTGGAGACCTGGGTTTGATTCCACCTCTCTTTAGAAATCTGGGATCACTTTAAAATCTGGGTCGCCCCATCTAATACAGATATGAAAAAGAAATAATAACAAAGATACAATCTTACAAATATATCACTATTTTATTTCAGATTGCACTGAGGAGAACCCATGTGAGGGTTTGAGCAGACATGCTACATTTCAGAACTTTGGCATGGCGTTTCTCACCCTGTTCCGCATTTCCACCGGTGACAATTGGAATGGAATCATGAAGGTCTTTTTCAAATTATTGAAGGTTTCATCTTGCATGGCACAAATGAGAGGATACTAACATGTAATGGGGGCAGCTTTGGAGTTGGCGCTTCTGAATCTCTGCAACCTTTTGGTTCACAAATTGTTCCCCAACCCTTTGTGGGGTTTTTTCTAGGTTCTCTAAAATCTATTTGTTTGTTTTTCATTCAGTAAAAACAACAAGAGGCTCCAGCAGACTATATTGAGTGTTGTTAAGATTCACAATACTGTTAAACTATTTCATTTTTATTCTGCTCTAAAACCATTGCCGCAAATACAATAAAAGAAAATTACGTTTTCATTTCTCATACATTACTTGTTAGAGATTTATTTATTTTGTTTAATTTACCCAGGCAAAAAGCCTATTGAGATCAAGATCTCATTTACAAGCACGTCAATAACATCTGAATAACAGTTAAACGAAACAATGAAAATAAAAGTCAGTTTTAATGATTGTTAGAAAGTTATACCAAGTCAAGTCATCTCTCTCTCTCTCTCTCACAGGATACTCTGCGGGAGTGCAAGAATGACAGGTGTCTGAGTTACCTGCCGTTGCTGTCTCCTCTGTACTTTGTCACCTTTGTTCTGATGGCTCAATTTGTGCTGGTGAATGTTGTGGTCGCCGTGCTCATGAAGCATCTTGAAGAAAGTAATAAAGATGCTCGGGAGGAGGCGGAGATGGAGGCGGAGCTGAGGGAAGAGCTTCAGGCAAGTCGTCGACAAAGCACCACTTCTGCAGGCGGAGCCTTGGGGTTGGAGGGCACAGATGTTACAATAGAGACTCTCTCACATGAGCAGGTATATTCTGAACCTTGACATTTTAAGTTCTTGTGTTGCAAGTTCTTTGAATTAAAATCTGAAAAGGGCTTAATTGTGTCGGAAATATTACCTTAAAAAGACCCATAAATGTAAGAAATGCGATCTGTTCTGCATCAAAGACAAAGACATTGATGAATTAAATGTGATTAAAAATGACAAAAAAGCTTTTTATTTTATTTTTTTATTTTATTGCAGAAAATTTTTAATAATTTAAAAAAATAGAATGAGACAAGGGTTCATTTCTACCGAAGAGTTAATTACCGGTAGATGTAATTATATTTTGCTCACCTGGCACCTGGCAAATGAACAAAATCTTTAATTTAATCTAACCATCAGAGAAAACTAGATCTCCAGCATTATATGCACTGTGATCGACTCCCGGATGCTGCTTTTGCTGACTCCATTTCCAATCCTCAGGAAATCAAATTCGTAGACTGGTGACTTTCGAAAGTCTTTGAAACATAGTGACCTTTTCTAGCTTTATGTAAAATGACGATTCTTTGTAATAGACAAATATTTGCAATCTTACTATCTGAGATTGAACAGGAAGTTACATTGAATAAAAGCTATTCACTTTTTACTCTCCAAAGCCTCCAAAGGGAGACACACAGCTGGCAGCAGGATCTCCCCTCCCCATCTTCTTTGTTCCCAATGCAGCATGTATTTAGCTAATATCATCTCTAATGTTTAAGCTAAATAAAGCTGCATTTTCTGTTAAATCTTCTTAAACCTTGCTTACTTGTGGTTTGAATACCATCTCTAAAACTATTTTCAGAGAGGCATGGCTCACATATGTGTCTTCTTCTTGTGTGCAGCAAACTTTAAAATTCGAGGGTTTTTTATCAGTCAAAATCAATGAAGTCCACACCTCCAAACGTATTATCTTAGGAAGAACTTTGGTTTGCTAAAACCTAATTTCAATTATCTTCAATTCATTAACTCAATGGTTTAGGCACATTATGATTTTAGGCACATTATGTTTGTCATCACCCTTGACTTACTGGAAGAACAGATCTCACGTCTTTATTTGAATATATTCAGAAAACAATTACATTCCATAAGGTTCACATACTTTTATTGGTGACTCATCAAAAGATGATTATTTTTCAGCACAAAGACCCCAATTATGGAAATTTCCTGACAGTTGGAAGACCTTCTATTTCCCGCATGATGTCCTTACCTAACGACAGCTACATGCTGTATCCCGTGAAACCTGTGTACGGATCGATTCGGGAGAGATCCTCTGAACAGGATTCTAGTGTACCAGGTGAGGAAACAAATGGATTAAAAGAGAGAATAAAAGAGGACTAAATATTTTTTTTTTATTTTTCAGGCTCATCTCTCTCCCTTGGCACCCAGGCCGGTGAAGAGAAAGCCGTAATGCAGGTACAAGGAGCACTGTCTCAGATAAACCTGTCCTCCGTTCCTGTTCCCCGTTCTATAAGTCAAAGAGCAAGATCTAGAAATGCCTTCAGAGGCCTGCAGAGACAGGTGAGGCTGTACATATCCTAAAGTGGGCTGTATTTATTTAAGTTTATGACGTGCCAACACGACCTGCTCAATTTTCCATTGGTTTCATTTCTGCAGCATGCAATAAAGAGTGATTCCATCGACTTCACAATCTCTGACTCCAGAGACCTCAGCAAGCCCTGCTCCACTGATAATCTGCATCTCAGAGTACCCAGCATTTCAATCAGTGGCAGATCTGTGCCCTGTTCACCCCGGATGTCCCCCCCTCCATCCCTGCCCAGCCGGACCCCCAGCGTACAAACGCATGCACATGTCTACAGCCAGCGCAGCATACCCTGTCGACAGCGAGCTCGTCATACACAGTCCATGAAACACACACAATCCCAGGACTCAGATGGGATCCTCAGATGCTCCCGTAACACACAAAGAAGAGCATCTCATTACAGTTTGTCGCAACGCATCCCCTCCATGTCATCTGAAAGCCAATCTCAGGACCCTCTAAACCCTGGGATGGCCAATCAGCAGGGAAGCAGAGCTCACAGTCTACGAAAGTACAACAGCATGGAAAATAACGGCTTCCTCTCTCAGCCCCAAATTCCTCGCCGTCACTCCACGCATGGAGATGAAATAAATCCAGAACTCTTTCCTTCCCCTGGATCGTCTCCTGTACCCAAAAAGCAGAAAATGAGCCCGCCGTGCATCGCCATTGAGCCCCCAGCAGATTTGCAGAGTCCATTTCCAGCGATCAGCACAGCACTGCGGCGGCGGACACCATCTTTTGACTCAGCTCTACCACGAGAATCCTTAGAGCTTCCAGACATACAGGACGAGCCTAATTTACCAGGTCGTCTCCCCCTCCCACAGTTTTCTTTTGACCAATCGGATGTAAGCTCCCTGAGCAGTTTGTCTGAGTTGTTTTCGGATAGTGACCAATCCACGCACTCTTTCCCACCCGACTCTCGCTCTGGGCTTGTGGGAGACATGGGTCATAGTCCACTCAGGAAGAAGGTTTTGGTCAGAATGGCCAGCACTAGGGATCCAGGAAATGAGGATTCGGTTGCTTAGGTGACCATGCAGAGCGCCACCCAATCTGCTTCTCTATTTAATAACAGAGAGAGGTGGTGTTGGCAAAAGTATGCAAATGTGTTTCTGATGGAACTGCCCTTTCTCTGCCTGATCATATTGATTAGGGACTTTAGTAGTGTTCACCACATAGTCACCCACCCACACACCGTGATAATGTGATGTTTTTAGAGAAAATGTACTCTACCGCAGATTCATGATGCATTGTGGGATACAGTTAAACTACTGGCCATAATAATGCACATTAACCCTCATGTTTTGATCATTTAAAGACGCTGTGAATTGAGAAACCTTCAAAGTTGTTTTTGACACAAAAATGTTGATAGAACAATAATAAATCTTGAAGTTTGTATAAACCTCTAATAATTTCGTAAAGGATATTTTTTTCTTTTTGTCCCACCCTCATCTGTGATGATCACCAGCTTAAAAAAATGTACTTCTGAAGATGTCCCCAAGCATAAACAGATGTGCAGAGCCTTCCATCGAATCCTCATTTGAAGAAATAGTGGATAAAGTTTATTTGTAATGATGTGCAAGCCTTAATCTGGAAGAACTCAGCAATTTTCCATCTTCACTAACCCAAACCGGGCAAAAAAAAAACTTTACAAATCAACTGTTTCTCATATGGGCAGCTAGGTGAAGCAAAAGTACCACGATCGCCCCCCTGAGGATGGCTGCATTATGATTTTTTAACTCCGCCCTCCCAACATAAACTTGACAGAAAAGATATTCGATTGTTTTCAATACCGTGGACAAAGTTCATAAATGATTTTTAATGTTTTATTTTCACATGGCTCATTTATCCCCCAAAATCTGCGGACCATGTGATTGACAGTAATGATTGACAGCTGCACTGAACTGAGCTGACACAATGCTGTCATGACTTTGTGACAGAATATTTACAATGTCTGTGATCAAATTCAGAGAAGTTGTTTTCAAATACTTGTTTATAGTTACAATATGAGGGTTACAAAATGAGGCGCGTGTGTTTGAGCCAAGTGAGAGTGGGAGGCTGAAGGCGGGGCTCTGAAACCATGACCCCACCCTCCTTATCAGGGAGTCGAGTGTGTGCATGTGCACCCTCCCTATCCATCATGGCCGTGCTCAAATCATAGTCGCAGTGGCCTCAGATAGGCCAATGAGAGGGGGCGGTGTCACGTCATCCATTTTTTTACAGTCTTTGTTACAAACCCCAATACGATGATAGATCCTGGAACAGTTGGTGAACAGACGGAAAAGTAATGTAAGTACCGTACATTTTTCCCATGTATAAATGCCATTTCGGAGTATTCTGTAATTAGTACATTATTCTAGGGGCATTTATTTCAGTTTCGGAAGCAAATATTGCAAATTTTGAGTGAAATGGCTTGACATCTGTGTGTGTGCAGTCATTTATGTAAATTAATTATTCAGAATATGTCTCTGGTTCATTTTAAAACACCTGTTCTGATTTTTAAATGTGGTAAAAATTGTCCAATCAGAGAACAGTGCACAAGGTGCTTACACATCTACTTGAGCCTATCCTTATGATTGGAAAAAAAGTTTACAAGGTTTTATTAAAATCCTCCAAAGTGTGTTTTCCCTGCCCTTTTAACCTCATCCCATTTTGTATTCATGTCACCTTTGACACAAATGTTCCTTTTGAAACATAACCTTGATTTCTGAACCAGTATTGTTTCATAATTGAACAAGAAACGATTGATTATTTCCTAATTGACCCCAAATAGCCCCATCAGAACATGAGGGTTGAAGGTCAGTGCTGTGTCTCATTTTAAACAAACACTTTACGTCAATCTGTGGTTGTAACACTCAAAAGTCTTTTAGCTGAAGCATGTTTCATTGAGCAGATTGTAGCGGAACGAATGAACCCATTGTTGTATATACTGTATGTGTGGCATGTGGCGCATTTTTAAAAGCTCTGAATTTTACATGTCGATGGACTTCAGGAATGTTCCGAGTACTAGTTGTGCTAGTTCTGATTCAGATATTAACACACTACCTTTTTGTTTTTGGCCTCATGGCTTTAGAAACAGAAACAAGCATTTTGGTACTGAACTAGTTGACCCTTATAACCTAAAGCAGTTCTAGCTGTCTTTAAAGACATCCTTTACACTTTCCAGACTTCTGTGAGTTTCACTGGTTTTATTTTATTACTTATATTCATTAGTGAATATTGGTGAATTATGAAATAAGTGTTCATTTTCAAAAGTGTGTGCATGCACTTTTTTGAACCTGTTCTCCATGCACAAGAACAAAACTTCCCAAAGAAATGATCTGCATAAGTATTCAAACTCCTATTTTAAGAATGAATAGCATTTTAATAAAAGGATTTTGAGACAAAATACCACTACAAATGTATTATTTTGGTGTATCCATTGCTACATAAAGCTTAAACAAAGATCACACAATTGAAGTAATAAGGTACAACCACATGATGATAAAAATCTATCCTGTGTTTTAGTTACGTTTCACAAAACTCTTATTTTCTGCTTAGTCGTGTAATAATGCACCTGGTTCAAATGCAACATTCATGAACGAATCCATCCAGTCACCATTCCTCCGTCGTTGATCTTTATTCAGAACCTCAGCGTGGTACAGTACATTATAACATTCTTTAACAAAATAGAACACAATCTGCGGCATTTCAAAACATCATGCAATTAAAGTGATTTCGCTCTGATTTCGCTCCCGACCGGTCATCAGCAAACACACAAACAAACTCTCCTCTGCTCACTCTTATCTCGTTAAGACAGCATAAAAATATCAGAAAACATGAAGCTTGGATAATTGTTAATTAGCTTACCGGTAATTGATTTTGACACATATGCACTGGACTGTTAAGACCATTTGAAATATGCTATAATTTAAACTTCAGGGATCCTTTTCACATTTCTGTAAACATGTATAAATATAATTTACTTAAAAAATAGTGTGTATAAATTACGTTTCTACAACATTTTCATAATCTACTGTTCATTTTATGACGGATAAAACCCTATTGTTAAGTAGTAGACGAGAATCCAAGTGAATATTTTCTTAATTATTTAATATTAAATAATAGACAAAAACAGATTGGGAGTGTAGAAATATAACGTGGCACAATATATCTCAATGGAAAAATTAAAGTATCGAAAACAAAAAAGTATTGATGTTTCATGCACAAACGTCATCACTGCCCTCTAGAGGCTGAATGGTATTACACACTCTCATAGGAAACAAACTAGACCCTGGTATTCTTTTCTTGTGATCTTAAAGCTTGTTTAACATATTGTATTTTCTACTGACCCATTTATATGTTGAACGGTTTCAGTAAAATAAAGCTTTTGTTTTTATTACTGTTTTCAATTGATATTGTGATACATATCGTATTGTGAGCAGAGTATATCGTTACACCCCTTATCAAGAATTTTTTACTTTGCTCAAAAATATTATACATTAATTTTACTTTTGACTAGAATTTTGAACTTGATACATTTCCTGTTAACTAGCCAAAAAATACCCTAAGTGCACTACATTATTGAATTGCGTTAATGTTTAACTGAAGCACAATTTCCTGATTATGGTCAAGCTGTCAGCGAGGATCGAACACTGTCCCGTAACACTCTTCATGCTCAACGTGAGAATACATTATCGTTAAATTCAGTGCGATGGCCCACACCGTACTACAAAGTGTGAGGGTCCATCACCCTTTACTAAGACCTGTTACAATACAACACATTTAGCGACACTGACTGGCAGCAGTAAACACTTTGTCCTTGACCTCTGCTTTTTATTCCCTATGTGTTAAAATGCGGGGGGAGTCTTGTACCCAGGTGGGCGGGTCTCCACGGTTTCGATGAGCGCTGGACTGTGGTAGTCGCTGACGGGGATGTTGGTCTGACCTATGACATCATTGGAAGGGTAGGGCTGCTTGGGTGGCTGGTGGGCCGCAGGGTTGGAGGTGAACAGGGCCATGTCGGTGCCCAACAGGAACCTCTGAACGGCACACACTGTAAGCCCCGCCTATTCAGGACAAGCAGGTTTGTGTAGATTAGTCTGATTAACATGTTAAAGGGAGGAAGAGCCGACCTCGTGAGGTATCAAGCAAAGCATCTGTTCATGTTTGAAATATTGACATTTTTATGTGACAAAATGGCAACATTTTCAAAAGAATCCCATTGAAATTGACATTTCGTGCTTGGTGAGGTCAGTAAGTTAATTCATAAAGTGCTTTTATGAGAGTTTCAAAGAAAATTGAGCCTTTTGGAGATTCAAATATATTTATTGTTATATTAGACAGAGTGAATTAAAGAAAATTAAGTGGTTAGTTCAATTATAGAGACCAGACTGGATATGTTTGTTTTTGTTCCAGTTGTTTTTTTTGTTTGTTTGTTTGTTTGTTGTTTTTTTTATATAATATCGTAGAGTAGATATTGATGTAACTTGGTAAATTAACTATTTTCTGCTCTCAAGGTGTAATATGTACAACTTATACTTCACATAGTTTATATTACACTTTGTGGCTTATCAAAAGCTCTAAACAAAAGTCATTCTATGTTTACTGATCCGAAGGGATGAGGTGGAGAACACTGGGCTCATCTTGCAGATCGTGAAACTTTTTTTGGTGCATATTGTATTTTTGTGAACAGATCAAGCTGCTGATGTGCACAATAATGATCATGCACCCCTGATTGAAATGAAAACAAAAAATGAATTAATACTAAGTTGATTGTAATGATTAATTGATGAAGGAATGCGTTCAAATTCATAAATAACAAATTGTTTATTTATGCAGTTAAAAATTGGTGTTCTTACCTATCGCCTTCACACCAGCATTAATTCTTATAGGCGAAAACATTTCAGCATGTGGTCTGACTGGACTGATAAGTCAAAATGTGAAATATCTGGTTTCAGCAGAAGGTAGTTTGTTCATGGAAATGTTGGAGAGTGCTGCAACGAATGTCTGCTGGAAAGGGTCAAGCATGGTGAAGGTACCTTAAAACATTTTGGGAATGCATTTTTGCAAATGGTGATATGATAGACATTTATACATCTGGCGATACCACCAGGCAGAGTTTTTTTTTTTTTTTCAGAAGCAGGACAATGCACAAACATACAGCCACCCATTAAGAGCTACCTTCAGCAGAAGTCATGCCCCAGAGATTCTGAATCTCAGGTGTGTCTGGGATTACAGAAGGATGTGAGAGACCCTACATTGACAGATGACCTGAGGTAAGTTCTGCGAGATGTTTGGAACTAGCAACCAGCCAGGTTCCTTTGGAATTGCTGCTGCTAAGAAGGCAAAGGGTGTTCACAACTTGCGTTTTGTTCATTGATGACAATAAATTATGAACACTTTTCTCCTACCTGCCTAAAACTTCTGCACCGCGTTGTATATTTACACATAACATCTGTACTATGGACTTATTTTCCTCTCTTTGAAACTATATATTAGTATGCACTTTAGAGCAGGTGAGGAAATGTTAATGTAGATCTACACTAGAGATAGACTGTGAGGCTGCATGGGTAAAAGCCTCAGTTTGTCCTCCTCAAAGACTGTGCATTTTAACCTGTGGAGCCCTAGCACACACAGACAGCCCTGAAACACACACACACCCACACTGACAATCAAACAACAAAGCAACCCTGATGCTGTGTGTATGGGATTCTTGATGTCTTACCCAGGTGAGGATGGAGAAGAAAGAGAAAGCAATGGCAGCTCGTGCGGCATCTGATGCCTGCTCCAGAGGCAGCTCCTCAGGAGATGTTTGACTCCACTGGTTGGCCAGAAAGCAGAACCCCACAAACCATAGGAATGTCCAGAATCCTGTGACAGGTAGTGAGATTTCTTTGTTGTGAGATTTTAATATTTTTTTATATTATTTAGATTCAATTGGATGGAAAGGGTTTTTTTACTGTACCTGAAAACACCATCTCCATTAGCACTGCTCGCTTTCTGTCCTTGACGCTGCTGATCTGAGGGAAGTAGACATCCAAAGCCAGGAAGAAGAGACTGGCGATGAAGGCCATGATCCCTACAGTGATCCCATAGTTACAGGCGTCTGCGTTCTTATTAAACACACAGTGCAGTCGCTCGCTGCCCATATTCACATAGGCCTCGTTTATTATTGAAGCAAAGACCACCATGGAGAAGATCTAGAGAGAGTAACCACATGAATTGAACAAATATTAAAATGATTCAAATCTATTTCATTTAAAATGTGCTAGTGAAGGTTCTAATCTTATACATTGTTAAATGGTAGTGACACGTCTTTCTCTTCACCAAAGCTCTGCTACATTTGCACAAAGAGAATTTCATTTGCACGTCAGGGAGAGAATGCGGCTAATTCACACTAATGCAACAGAACACACACAACCAGTCCAGACCACACTCGGAGTGGCAAGAGAAAGGTAGATCCTTTTCTGGAAGCTACTTCTTCTAGTTTTGTTCCAGTCCTTAAACTAACAACTAGCGTTCCCTTTACAAAAAGTGAAAATTGCTTTAAATCATCCAGTGAAACACAGGAAAATATAAAATTGTGTTTAGAAATTACAGTACATGACAGTAATTCTTATTAAAGAAATAATATATGTAAGATAATGATATAAGATAAGTAAAATACCGGCTAGTGAAACATTTGCTAGTATTTTACTGTAAATTTATCTTATTGTTCTTCAACTTTTGCTGAAACAGCTCCGAGCATGACGTTTAGAACTGTTTTGTGCCAAGACAATCAAATATCATGAAGAAAAAGTATTTTATTATTGTTCCTATTTCTACTCACTCAATGTGAAACCAATTTGAGGTTGATTTAAACACTTTTTGTGAAATTTGATCATTTTTACGGCACACCACACATTGCAATATTGGAGAATCTCAGCATAACATTTATCGTGGATCTCCATTTATGCATTTTGAGCACACATATAATGTTGTTTTCTTTATACAACACCATGGACAAATAATAAAAGAATGTCAAAGATGGACCAAGCTTCTGAATTTATTCAGTTCTGTTATGCAAACTCTATTAATCTTGCTGGTTGTTTTATTCAATACACCACAATTCTTACACGACACAAGCTCATTTGTGATGGTTTTTTGTTTGTGGCGTTTAATCATACATTAAATAGGTATTAAATTGACCAATTGTTACCAGGGTGTGACGTAACGTACAATAAAAAGTAATTTATAGCTAGCACGCAACGGATGCGTCACCACAGCAACATCTGACGTGCGTCCACCGCCTCTATAAAAACAGCATCCCATAATAACATTCGATCAATAAACCACGAATGCAGGGATGAAATTGGGGGAAATCAATGAAAAATATTTCATGGTGAAGAATAAAGCATTCAAACTATCCGAACATATATGAAGAATAGGAATAGGAATAGGAAACGAAAGAACAAAATAGATTGTTCTGTCAAAAATAATTAAAGAAAGAGCCGTTCTCACCCAAGCCAGAACTCTAAGGATTGTCTGTGGCTGTTTCATAAACGTAACAAAGTCAAAGGCCGAACCGGCTCGGCCCGCTCCGAACGAGCCCGTGCCATCCATTCTCCCGGTCCGGTGAAGAACGAGCGCGAGACTCTGCGTAACGAAAAAGCGTGTTCACGACGCCACCCGTTCAAGCCAAGTATGGAGAGCCAAAAGGGTCAAAAACGGGCGATTTCCAAGTGTAGCAAAAGCACTAAGCACAAGCGTGAGCTACTTTGCCTCTAACACACCTAAGCCTGGTGTTGGTATTGTTTTAATAATTATCTCCTGCTTCTAAATCTAATTTGGAAAAAAAAAAATGTGTGATTATTTTTGATCATCGGATTCCAGTCATTTTTCATGGACATGCTGCTCCTCCGTTGCCCTTGTGGGCTTTTGGGAAGAAGAGTCTGTGCAGGGGCACAGCTATAATGTTTTCAAACACTGATATTAATCTTTTGTTAGACTTCAATCAAAGCAGGGCTCTGTGTTGGACTAACACTCTTCTCTGTCTCTACAACCAGAATCTGATTATTTTATATACTGAATGTGTCTTAATAAAATCTGCTCAGGGACACATTTCATTGTGGAGAAACTCATAATTCAGACTAACAAAACAGTGGTTTTGGACCATTTTTAAATGTCACTTTATGGTAAGCCTTTGGCATCAAAAACTGTGTCAATAAAATGTTGTTAATCACAGTTTTGTAGTCCATTTTCGCATGTTTTTCATGCTGATTGATTCTGCCATATTTTGCAGCCCTTTTGCTGTTTGAAAACCCTTTTGCTGTTTGAAAACCCTTTTGCTGTTTGAAAACCCTGCATTTACTTTAATTCCTTTTGGAAACTGTCCGTTTTGGCTACTATAGTTTTTGACCTTTTTGTCTTGCCATACGTGCTCGCTTGCGCTCCTCAGTTCACCTCAGTGAGACTTAGAATCGATTCTTTTGATTCGGTTCATTCAATTTTGTGTTCGGTTATTGATTCGGTGTATAAGAACATTTATATGGTTTGATTATGATAACCAGAGGAAACGTGTGTAATGTTCTTTGGTGAGTTACCCTTATTAAACCCGGAAACAGCATTACACAATATCTTTTATTTTTGCAGTAATTTTTACTATGTTGCTCGTTTGGTTATGTTGGGTTATTAGCATAACAATAACTGCTCACCGAATATTACTTGCAGCTTTCTCTAATAAGGGCAATATGCGTAATAATTACAACATTAACTTTTATATTGACCTAAAATGTAAAAGTTACTTAAGCGAATGACAGTTCTTTTCTTTGACTAAGCTAAACCGTGTTATGCCATGTGGTGGCAGTACAACCCTAGCAACCAATTATGCTGAAAATTGGATGTACAGTCATTGTATATATGTTATATGTTATATGTTATTCAGAAAACAATGGAATTTCACTTTTCTTTCCACTGCAGTCTTCAAGTATTCCAGGGGTGTTATAAAGAGGGCCAGACCAGATGAGTTTAAAAATGTGTATTGTCCACCATTAAGTCATACTTTCAGCCATTAATGCTAGATGAAAGACAAAAACTTTATAAAACAGAAAGTTCTTAGAGCAATTTTAATTTGATTAAAAAAAAGTTTAGTGGTGAGCAAAGTTGCCTTCCAGGCAGTTGATCGGAGTTCTTGCATTAAACATGTTTCATTTAGCTTTCCTGTGGCTCTGTCAGTAGAGCAAAGGTTGTGGGTTCAAACCCCAGGGAAAGCAAGAACTGACAAAATGTGTTCATTCCTTGAAATGTAAGTCGCTTTGGATAAAAGTGTCTGCCAAATCATACATGTAAATATGGGGAGCTGCTGCTCTAACTTTAAACTGTGTATTTTTCTAAATAGTTTTTTTTAACCTGGGAAATCAAAGTCAAGTCAAGTGCTGCCATCTTCTGGTTGGGTTCTACATTTTTTGTATGCATTTTGTATTTCATACTGTGATGAACATGTGATTACTTTTAGAACTGAAGATTTGGGCCGCTGGAAATCTTGATATGGGCAGTAAACAGGTAATGCGTTATAACTTTCTAGGCTTCTAGATTTAACCTAACATTTTGACTTGATCACATCTTTATAAATAATTGCTTATTGTTGATCAAAAATGCTGTACTGACAAACTCCTAATTGATCTTATTAATTTAAGATACCCCCCCCCCCCCCCCTCCCACTATAGAAACAAACCTGACGAACACATATGCTATCTAATTAATAACCGTTACTCACATTTGCTCTTAAACCCACTGCTGATAAAGCTTCTGCATATTTAATGGGTGAAATTAAAGTGTGTCAGAGTGGATTTTAAGCAGTTCTTCGATGCCAGGAAATGCCAACACTGACCTGGTCACTTCTATGGTTTCAAACTTACGTCAGTATATTTAATTACTGGTGTCCCAGTGTTCCAGTGACACTGTGATCTTTTGTGAAATATTTAGCTTCTTCTAATTAGTAAGTTGAAAATCAAACAGTCATTACTTTTCAAAAAGGTTGTGTATCTGTAGCACTGAAAGTAAATTAGCTTAATTGGGAATAATTATCCTTATCTTTACAAAAGTGTGTGGATCTACGCCAAAGCTGTACTGCTTTAATAATGTTGGTGCCAAGGTGCAAACATATTTAAACAACTGTGGAATTTTGTTCAGTGAATTTAAATGATATACCGAAAACTTTTTACTACAACCCCCAAAACTTAATTTTGAAATTAAATTTGATTATTTGCCTAAGCAAAATCTAAATTAAGAAAAATACACAAACTGCCACATAAAAATCTATGAACTAAAGCTGCAGATAACTTAAACATATTTCAAGATATGTCTGAATCACCCACTGAGCCACCAAAATATAACGGAATCTAAAAATATGTGTATCATTTTTTCTATTGTAAATAATATGCATATATTCAGAAATCAGAGTGTTTAAGTATTGTGGTGTAGAGTTTAAGAAATGTTTGTTCCTTACATTTAAATAGCATGAGATCGTATAATATTTAAATGCTAAAAAATAAAAGTATTCAAAACCACAAATAAATGTGTTTCTTGTTACATCACAATCCCTGAATATACACAACCAAACAGAGAACCATTGAGGGTGTTCAAGATATCCCACTTCCCCACACTTGTGGGGGATCTTGATTTTGGATCCCCTTCCATTCCAGGACGCACATAAAATACTTTAACTGCCCACCTACCACTCTTGTAATATTAGCCAAAACCAGTTAATGAACTTGTGAAATAAATAATTCTAGGTCACTGTTGCAATGCGTGAATTTAATTGATTATTTTCCATTATTTAATTTAATGGTTGAAAAAAGTCTCCAAATGTCAGCTGTACTGCAATCTCACATCAGTACACGCTTGTATTAAGGCTTCATTTACTACCATAGATCTAGGTGTGTGTGGCTGTGACAGTGAGCGTGCACCCAGTGTAGTAACTGGCCTCTGTGCTTACATTATTTATGTTGGAATGAGACCCAAGCTTAAGTTACACCAAGGCAAGTAGAGCTGACAAATTAAGGCTCCTTCTACAGCAATGCAACAGAACTAAAAACCTGACACACATCCTCTCGCTTACATGGGCACCCGGTACTCCTCTCAGTCTTTCATGGACAGTGTGTCATTGCTGGGGACTGCTTGTGCTGGATCCATTTGTGCATGTATTGTCCTTGGTTAGAAGTACAGGGAACTGTGGCTCTTTTTCTTGATGGTCAACATAAGAGGGAAAGAAGTGTGTGTGAATGAGTGTGAGGTTAGAGGGACAAGTCGAAGCTCCTCAATAAAGCACCTCTTTTCAAGAACATCCTCGCCGGGGATCATTCTTGTAGGCTGGTACAGTTGTGTATGGAACTATGTGAACTGAGATTTGTACGTTCCAGAGAAGAAACAAAAGGAACACACCTACGGGTAAGACACGTTTCCATTTATCATCTTAGAGTGCTCAGAATTATAATTTCTTATAATCTTGAAAGATAATAATTTCTGTAAAAAAGAAAATTGTAAAATCTGTGAATTTGAGTTCTATCAGCATTAAAAAGATATTAATTTGCAATGCACAGGTCTAGAAAATTAACAAATGTTAAATTCATGCCATATTTCCGTTATTAATCTTTATAGAAATGTCTCTTTGAATTGTTTTCTATGTTGTTTTTGATGTGTTTATGTGCTTTCTTTTTGCAGAAAGGGGATAAACTAGCATGAGAATAAAATGCCAGGCAAAAAAGACTCAAAATCAGCTGGCAAGAAAGGAGGAAAACCGGAGCCTGAAAAAAGCAAACCAAAAGAAGAAGAAAAGAAAGGAAAAGATGATAAAAAAGGAGGAAAAGATGATAAGAAGGGTGGGAAAGATGACAAGAAAGGAGGTAAGGATGACAAGAAGAAAGGAAAAGAAGAACCGCCAAAGGGTAAAGGGAAAGATGATGGGAAGAAGGGAAAGGATAAGGGCAAAGGGAAGAAGGAGGTTATTGAATCTGACGAGGCCTCTGATGAGATTATGGATGAAGATTTAAGTGAGGAGGATGAAGATGAATCAGATGGGGGCAAGAAAAAACGTGGCGGAAAAGATGCAAAAGGTAAACCTCCAAAGGGAAAGTCGAAATCCAGACTGCCTGATTCTGATGAAGATGAGGAAGAGGATGAGGATGAAGATGAAGAAGAGGAGGAAAGTGAAGAGGAGGACAGAAAAGCAAAAAAGAAAGGAAAAGATCATAAATCTAAAGGTGAAGAAGACGCCAAGAAGAAGAAAGCCAAAAAGAAGGAGGAGCCTCCCCCACCACCACCACCGCCCAAAAGAGGTCTGAAAAACACCTCTAAACTCTTCATGAGGTTCTCTGGATTTAAGAAGCGGAAGAGCTCAAAGAAGCGACTGAAAAATACTTCCAGGCTCTTTCTTGGTCTTGGCAAAAGGAAGAACCGTTTGCTAAAGAAAAAGAGGAGAAAATCTCTCTTACGAAATGCTCCTAAGTTCATGATGCGTTTCAAAAATAGCAAGAAGAAAAAAGAAAAGGAAAAAAAAGAGCAATCGGGGCCAAAGCCAACTTATATGCTCATAAAACTAGGTGGCAGTGCTAAGGAGAAGAAGCAAGGGTTTTTCAAAGGCCTTTTTGGGAAAAAGAATGCAGGGGATGGGGCTGGTTTTAAAAACAGGAGTCAGTTATTAGGCAAGATTGCTGGGGCTACAAACTGGCTCACCAAGAGGTTCCTCTCCGTTAAAGGTCGTCGGAGTGGAAGGGACAGAGATGCTTGGGGTCAGAAAAGGAACAGAAACCATCCATTTCCTGCAGAGAGTCGCCAAGCAAGCATTCGAGCTCCTACAGGTCATCACAATTATGGATATGAACATGACACCGGAGCATATGATTATAATAATCAGAGTAGAGGCGGAAGGAGTGCATTCCAGAGGCAGTCAATCCACAGGCATTCTCAAAGGTATAATGAAAAGAGTGCCCCTGTTCAGGTACACACTTCATTTCCTCAGCAATACAGCCAATTTGAGGAACCGAGTAACTATTATGACATGGAATCACATGACCAAGGCTATTATGATATGCAGGATGGATACTATGACCCACGCAGTCCCTTGCAGGATGAGGGTGGATACTATGATGATGGCATGGACTACAATGACCCCTATGGATTTCATATGGAAAATTACCCAGAAGAAATGGGCTACTATGGTCAAGAGTACCCACTGGATCCTTATTTTGATGATGGCATGGAATACTATGATGATGGCCAGTATCCAGTTGGAAGCATGTTTGATCTGTATGGGAATGAACTGGATCCGTATTCTCAGGGCCAATTGGAATATTATGATGACCTTCAGGGCTTTTATGGTGATGCTTATGATGCAGACTTAGATGATCCATACATGGATGGTTATGAGGATTACAGTGATCTTTATCTTCAGGATTATCAACTGAACTACAGTGAAACAGATGTTGATCCATATCTGCAATCCGCCTACAACATGTATGATCCATATAGTTACCCGATGCAAGATATGATAGAGGGTGACGAAGCTTATGCAATGTATGGTGAGAAATTTGCAGATTTCTCTCCAGGGCCTGTGCCTTTTCATGGAGACATGGAGTTCAGAGTTCCAAGACCCCAAGTTAAACTCTTTGGAAAGGAAAGGATCGATGTTGAGCTTCCTCCTTTGCCTGCACAGCATGATTTTGAAGAAATGTCAGACATACAATATGAAAATTACCCATATATGCCCGGAGCCATAATGGATTATGGTTCTTCACAGCCAATTCCCCCTCAAGAAATGTTTAATCCTGCAATGCCCCAGATGCCCACGCCAACAGCTATGTTAATCAAGCAAGCAAATATTCCTCAGGGATTTGTGAATCAGAATATTCCATATATGGGTCCCCCTGGAGGATTTCCACCATCTCCAACACCAAGCAGAAGGTCTATGGCTGGGTTTAGTTCTCCTCCTCAGAAACCTATGACACTCATGGAACCCATGGCAACTTTTGGAGAGCCAGTAATGGACATTAGGCATTCCCCTGTTCCTATGCGCAGACCAAGCCCTCATGCATCTCCACAGCTATCCATGCATCCTGCTGGTGCAGTCACTATGAGACGAAGCCCATCCCCACAGCCTTCTGTTCGTGCTATGGGGGGTAGGGGAGTACCCCCATCACCTAGATTAGCCAGAGCAGCCCCACCTCCAATAGGTCATATTCAACAGCCTCCATCTCCAGTTGGACGGAGAAGGAGCCCACCTGTATCTCCAACTCTTTCTAGGCGTATGCAGCCACATGCTTCAATAAGGGAAGGCCCACAAGCTTCTCCGGTAAGCCCTAGACGCTTTCAACCTCAAGTTCCATTCAGAGAAGGTCCACCACCATCACCAACAGGCTTTAGACACTTTCAGCCACAGGCTCCAATGAGAGAAGGTGCACCACCCTCACCAACAGGCCATAGACAGATTCAATCACAGGTTCCACTCAGAGGAGGTCCACCTTCTTCACCACTTGCCAGACGTTTGCAGCCTCAACCATCATTTAGAGAGAGACCGCAATCTCCCCAACCAATCCCTGGTCGCATACCTTCCCAAGCTCAATCTCTCTATTCCAGTCCTCCAACTTCCCCTCGAGCATCTTTTCGTCAGAGAAGCCCACCACACTCCCCTCGTACCTCAGTTAGGATACCAAGTCCACCCGCATCACCCTCACCAAGGCAACGTCCGTTTGGTGGCAGGACAAGTCTAGCCTCACCGTCTCCACATAGAAGGAGTCCATCATCTTCTCCTCAGATGGCTTCACCCGTGCCCCATGTTCAGCCAAGAGGTTTTCAGAGACCACAGTCACCATTAATGCCTCAAAGAGCATCACCCACTCTTTCTCGACGTAGTTTTGCTATGGAACCAGACCCTCAGCAACTGCCAGTACAGCGTAGATCGCCCTCTCCAACTCTCTCACGCAGATCTACTCGTCTCATGAAAGATTCTCCACCTTTTGGATCTCCTGGAAGTAGATTTCGCGGAAGGGGTCGCCCAAACATTCCCATGGGAGCTGTGAAACCATATCCTGGCCATGGGGGTCATTCTGCCACTCCTACACAAAATGTACGACCGTTTAGACCATCTGTACATAGTACCAGGTCCATGATCCCACAGGATTTTACTGCCTCCCCACAACTCTCAGCACAACACAGTGGGATGGGGATGAGGCAGTCAAGCCCTTTTGTTCCTCCAGGGACACCTGGCACATTGAGAAATCGGCAGCGACCCATTGGACGTGGCCGACCATTAATGGCCAGACAGTCTCTGAGGAGTGCACCTGGCATAATGCCCTCATCACCACTGTATTCTCAAAAACACATGCCCCCTTCATCCCCTCAGCCTTCCATCAGACATCTATCCAGACCAGTTTCTCCTCATCCATCTATCAAACATGGTTCACCAATACCAATGCATCCAGCTTCCCCTGGGATCCTGCCTTCATCAGTACTTTCTGGTCCTCCAATGTATAATGCACCATCCGTATCTCCTTTGCCAATTGGACAACCAATTCCTGTAGAATTTAATCCTGTTAGTCATGACCCTCAGTCCCCAATGCTTTCAAATGTCCTGCAAAATGAAGCTGTCCTAAATGCATCCTATACAATGCCATTCCAGCAGCCCATGACATCACCTTATGCTCCAGAGATTGTAAATTTTCCACAGGTTCCTGGTCAACCACCATCACCAGTTCCTTCTATCATCCTGCAAAATCCTAACCTCATTAATCCTGCACTCATCTCCCAATTGCCAGCAGGACTATCACCAAACAGTCCTGAAATGATTGCTGTAGACCAACATACACAAGACATGACCTCTCCAATGTTGTCAAATGCTTTGCAAAATGCTCAACTCAGAGAAGCATCATACATCTCACCTTTGCAAAGTTCACCTTACGCAACAGATGTTTCTCAGTTAGAACAACAGTCTTTATCTTCCCCATATATTTCTCAAATGGCAGGCTATGAGCAAGTTCCAGGACAGCCAATGTCACCTTTATTAACAAGTGCAATTCACAATCCTCAACTTCGAAATGCATCCTTCAGGTCATCTTTTCAGTTGCCGCAATCACCCTACACCCAAGTAGACCCTGGTTATGATTATATAGATGACCAAGGTGCTGGTCCTCTTCTCTCCAATGCTCTTCAAAATCCGAATGTGCGCAATGCATCTTACCGAACTCATTTACGTCGTAGGGGATCCCGTGTTCCATCAGGCTATGGTCCAAGAGGATCTCCTGTTCTATCATCTGCACTGCAGAATCAAAATATTCGTAAAGCATCATTCAGAGGACCTGTTCAAGGAATTGTCTCCCCTCATAGACCTGTTCCAGGTTATAGACAGGATCCCAGGACATCTCCTTTTCTCTCTGAGGCATTGCAAAACCCCCAGGTCCGTGGTGCCACTTACCAATTACCTGATGGGTCATTAGTGTATGGAAATCAAGGACAGTCTGCATACTCATCACCTATGCTTATGGATGCAATTGGAAATCAACAGCTTCAAAGTGCTTCATACAGACTTCCTCAGGGGTCCATACTAAGCATGGACCCACGTCAACAACAGCCCTTTTCACCAAATCTCTCAAATGCTTTGCAAAATCCAAACATAAGGACAGCTTCTTACAGACTTCCAGATGGATCAATAATACATCCAGGTTCTCAATTGCAGCAACCTTCTTCACCAAACCTGTCCAATGCCTTACAAAATCCAAATCTAAGAAATGCAACTTACAGACTTCCTGATGGGACTCTAATTACTGCAGGTCAACATCAGCAAACCTCTCCAAACCTTTCCCGTGCCCTTCAGAATGAGAATATCCGAAAGGCTTCATACAGACTACCAGATGGGACTTTAATAGTCGCTGATGAGCAGATTGATCCAACATCTCCAAACCTGGCCAGCGCACTTCAAAACCCAAACCTTCGAAATGCAACATATCGACTGCCAGATGGTTCATTAATAACAGCAGACTATGGGCAAATGAAACCTACTTCCCCAAATTTATCAAAGGCTCTTCAGAACCAGCAACTGAAAAATGCCACTTATCGTTTACCTGATGGTTCAATTATAACTGGACCAGTTTATGAAGACAAATCTCCGAACTTAAGAAGTGCTCTTCAGAATCAGGAAATTCGAGCTGCTACCTACAGGTTACCTGACGGATCTCTGATAAGTGCTGATGCACGGTTTAAACCTAAATCCCCATCTTTGTTGTCTGCCCTGAGAAACGAGGACATGATGAATGTCTCCTATAAGCTCCCAGATGGGTCTGTCATTTCTCAAGCTCTATATAAGCCTAGTAATCCAAATATTTTGAGTGCATTAGAGAATGAAAACCTTCGCAAGGCCACTTACCGACTACCAGATGGGTCTATTATTTCAGCAGATCCTAGAAAACACAGTCCAAATCTATCAGGGGCACTTCTGAATCAACACCTCCGCAGTGCCAAATTCAGATTACCTGATGGATCAATTCTTGCCCAAGGGTTTGCTGTCCCTACTTCACCAGATTTAATGGATGCACTAAAAAATCAGAATGTGAAGAAAGCCTCTTACCAACTGCCTTCAGGGATCTCCAATTATATGATGACACCAGGGCATGTGTTTATTGGACCTGATGGCCGTTATGCTGTTGTTCCACCTCAACGAAAAGGCCCAGAAGAACATTGGGCTAAGAATGCAAGGGAGGGTGAAACTTTAGAGGACATGTGGGCTTCAGAAAAAGTCTTGCCTCATGATACGGTCCAGAACCTCATCAAATGGTCAATGTACCGTGATGAGAAAATGATGGAATTTCTCACCACCCCAGCCGTTGGTCTTAGGCCTAGTGAAACAGCGCCACATTGGGTACCAGATCGTGACGGGGAGCCAAAGGGATCATGGTATGACAAGGTAACCTCTGAAAGATAATTAAATTGGTTCTGTCTAATTAATGGGCTAATCAGTCTGTAAAATAATATCAACTTGACAATGATGCAGTCAGATCTAACAAGTCTGTTCAGCTTTGAGCCTTAACAAAAGGCCCAGTCAAGCTCACCTATCTGCATCAAGTTTAGTTGCAGTCTTGAACTACATGGCATGTCAGAAGAGATTTACAGGACTGATTATAACTACTCTCAAGTTGCTTTTCCTACTTGCGATGGTCATCACAGCCTTTTTGTAGACCAAAGAACAGACAATTTGGCCTGTTCTTTATAACAGAAAATGTTGTTAAATTCAATAAGTTGTTTCAGTATGCATGAATATTTTCATGAGCATAACCTGCATTTTTCACACAGATGTATTCCATAAGGAGCCTCCCCACTGTCAGCTACCGAGTGAAAAGAGAAGGGGAGGGAGCTGAGGACATGACACAAATGGAGTATGTAAAACGCAGTATATGTAGTATAAGTATACCAATAGAAATTAAGTGAATCAATCTTCTGTTTCTTGTAGAGTGCTCACAGAGCCAACAGTCCTGAGAAATCTCAAGACTCGCTTTGATCAAGAACTCATTTATGTGAGTTTCCAGTACCTCTTACAATCATTGTATTAATGTTAAATGCAAATGAGCAATTATTGGGTTTTGGGCATTCTCTTCTTGGTAATGTAATATAAAATAATGTTAATTTGCTCTTTTTTTATTCTTACCAGACATACATTGGCAGCATTCTGGTGTCTGTGAACCCATACCAACTTTACAACATATTTGGAACAGATATGGTTCTGCAGTATGAGGGCCATGGAATGGCAGATAATCCACCGTATGTTTCTACTCCTAAACAACTCTTGTAAAACAGGTCTATTGTAAAATTATTGTAAAAGTTGGGTTTGCATTATGGTAGAAAATAAAAGGCATGTATTCTTTCTAGCATGAATTAAGTATTTTATAAATTGGACATCTTTTGAGAAGTAAATGAGCTTAAGCATTTTTAAAGGAAATACAATTAATGAATCCTGACCCCCTCAAATACCTAAAGGGATCATAATCTGGATTTTTCAAAGCTGATGCTCAACATTTTTACATTAAAAACAATATTATTGGATTTCTCTTAAGCTGATATTTTTGGAGCTTTCTGATTGGTCAAACATTCCATATCATACCACGTAAACTTTGGTTTCTCAGTTCATGACCTTTGTTTAAAGTCACCTAGAAAATCAGTAACTTAAGAAGATCTCATACTAATGTTTTATTTTCAGTCATCTCTTTGCAATTGCAAACATTGCTTACACAACAATGATGGAGATGCAGCAAAACCAATGCATCATTATCAGGTAAGATGAAAGTGTTTGTGTGCAATATTATCAGTGTAATAGATATAACTCATACATTTATTTTGTTGTAGTGGGGAAAGTGGTTCTGGAAAGACAGAGGCAACCAAACTGGTTCTGAGATACCTCACTGCTATTCATTATAAAAAGAACATTACACAACAGGTTTAAATGCAACTAACTAACTTTTACTTTTGCTAAATATAGTCATTTTGCTACAAACTTGAGAATGTTTCTGAACTGTGGTGTGTTCTGTAATAAATCTTTGTTTTTATTCTACATCTAACACCATCATCTGTAAAGATTGAGGTATGTTTGTGTGATTTGGAGGAGTGTCATAATGGTATAAGTTTTCAAACACATTTATGAAACAATTTGTTTATCTAGATTCTGGAGGCAACTCCTTTGTTGGAGTCATTTGGGAATGCTAAGACAGTCCGGAATGATAACTCCAGTCGCTTTGGAAAGTTTGTGGAGGTGTTTTTGGAGGAGTGAGTATTCATTCTTTTTGTATACTGCAAAAATGACCCTAAAGCAACTTAAAAATATTAGTAAAAAAGGCCAAAATCAATCAAATACAACTGTCAAAGGGATCAGTAAAAAAAAAAGTTTATGTAAGATTTAATAAAAATTATGAGGCTGACTTTCAGAAATCTATTCCATTCTGGCGTAATGTGCTTTATTTCTAACCGGTCTAGCAACACAATGCAACTCTAAAAGAGTCAGGTTTAAACAGAAAAAATATATGGTGTAAATATAGAGAGAAACTCTTTGACAGTTTTATTCTGAAATGCTACTTGTCTAATTGCATTCAATAGCCTATGCTAAGATATGCTAATTGTACCAGATATGGAATAAAGCAGAATAAATTCAAAAATGGTAAAACACTGCTCATTATCTCTGGGGATATGGAGGATGTGCACAAATCTAGAAAAGTGGGAGTGGTCATTTAAATAGCTAGTTTTAAGGTGTCAGTTTCTAGATACTTGTTTAAAATTCCTCTTATTTCTCAAAACATTTTTTTGGATCAAAATAAATCTAGGCTAGATATTTTACCCTAAAGGGAGAAATTCAAGAATTTACTGCTTGCTAAGATTTAATTTTTTGCTGTGTGCTGCTGTTCTGACCTGTGAAAAACATTGTTTAAAGTGCTGTTAATTAAGATGTTACTCTATAACATCTCTCAAGCCTGAAACGCTAGCTTGAATGACAAGGGCTGTAATGGATCTCGATCTCTACCACCTGGCCTTGTGTGAAAGTAGAGCAGTAAGGTTGTTATTTAACCTCCTAATGTTAAAGAGAGGAAGATGGAAAGAGAATCGAGAAGGTTAGTTAGGGCCAAGGAAAGTTCATACACATGAGCATTCAGTGTGTGTTGTTGTTGTTGGTATCAGAGGGGTGATCAGTGGTGCCATAACCTCGCAGTATCTACTGGAAAAGTCCAGGATCGTTTTTCAGGTTAGATGTTTCCCTGTTTTTAGAAGTGTCTATTGGAGCCATGTGTTTTATCTGTGACATATGGGACCTAATCTATGTTCAGGCCAAAGATGAGAGAAACTACCACATCTTCTATGAAATGCTGGCTGGGCTTCCAACTCATGCAAAACAGGCCTTCTATCTACAAGAAGCAGAAACCTACTACTACCTGAACCAGGTAAACCCTAACTTTAGCTAATGCAAGTTTCATTTTGGACCTATGTATAACATTTTTTTAAAAGACGTTGGTGTGTTTGTTTACGGTACCATGTGATGTTAGGGTGGTAACTGTCAGATCACTGGGAAAGATGACGGTGGGGACTTCAGGAGACTCCAGAGTGCCATGGACATTCTTCATTTCAGCACTGAAGACCAGAGCAGTGTGTTCCGAGTGCTTTCATCCATTCTGCACTTGGGCAATGTCTTCTTCCACAGAGTGGAGGTATTTGACTTTGCTCTTCAACGTGCTGCAGTTTCTGAAATAGTTCTCAAGGATATTGTCCTTTGGGTTCTCCATCACAGACGGAGGTGCAGGAGACGGCTGGTGTGGTAAGCACTCAGGAGATCCGTGCAGTAGCTGACCTGCTGCAGATTTCCCCAGACGGTCTACAGAAATCCCTCACCTTCAAAGTGACGGTACATTATTTTAACAAACATTTAACAAACAATTAAACAACTAAAAAATAGATATAGGTATAAATGTTGTATTTATCATTTAAAACTGAAGCATTCTTGTGGAAACTCACGTCAAACTCACATATTGTTATATATGTAGGTTCATGTTTAAAGTTCTGCTAGTTGGAACAAATTTGTGCACTTTTTTTAACGACGCATTTGCCTTAAGCTTAAAAATCAGTTTTAAGCTGAGCTACTGTTCAAGTTAGTCGTATGTGAAAGCTGTTAACTGAATACACTTTGCTATCCCTTGCTTATATTTATGCATCACAGGGAATTAATGATAACCCAATTAAATGCTTTGATTGGCTTCTGAAAATGAATGACATCCCCAATATTTAGAGTTCACATATTGTTTAAACAGAAGTTTTGTAAGTCATGATCAATGGCCGACTATTTTGCACAGTTGAATGCATTGACACGGTTTGGTAGCAAAATTGAATACGATTTAAACAACATTGAACAAGAGCTACATCAACTATTAGGCTGCAATCACTCCAGGGTCGAAGAGTTGTCTGCGATTTCTATGATGCCCTAAAGTTAAGAAAACTGTTGCTTGGCACTTTAATACTTTTTTAAAAGTATGTCTTTGAGAGTCATTGTGGTTTTGCAGAGGGCCTCTAAATCACTCATCCTTGTGTGCTGTCATGTTGGAACAGCGTGTCATTGTCGAAAATGTCTTGTTATGCTGAACAAGATACACTGAACAACTTTCAAGACACATCTCCTTGTAAACAACCCCATACCTTAAACCCCTTTGGACTAATGCAGACTATGGATTAACGAATGACTATGACTTTTTAGTTTGTTTTAATAACAACAACATTATTAGGGAGTAGCAGTGAAGGCACCTGTTGTTTCCGTTGTTGTTCTTCCATTTCTTCTTCTTCCGTTTCTGTCATTGAAGTCATTGCCAGCCCACAGAGTTGCTTGCGGGAAAGTTATGGAAACACTTCTAATCCTCTGACCTTTAAGCTGACCAGATGTCTCTAATTCAAACCGTCTAGCATCACCACCAGGTCAAATTTGCACTCATATTTATGCAAATAACTTTTTAACACTAAGTCATATAAATTAATTTCCACTGATTCCTTGGATCAAGCCAAAGCGACCTGGCTATTTCCGCCAATTATTTTTTTTCAGCCATTTTGAAATTCATGAATAACCTGTTTTTGAATTTTATGAATAACCTCTCTAAGTCTTCCTTGTGAAAAATGGATCAGACCATCTGCTAGCCAGATATGGGCTGCATTGCCGATTTTTTCTCCAGACCACTAGGGGGCAGAGTGCTGAAACACTGCATGCAGCCTCAGATCATAGTTCTTACAACATACAAAAAGTTTGGGGTAAATAGGCTAAAGTGGTGCGACGTTAAAGCCGTACTACCATTATGATGAGATTTGCATAATGACCTTTTGCTAATTATTCGAAAACGTTTTGGCGAATCAAAATTCTGCGAATAACTTTTAGTCATCACTGTTATCATCATCAAAGCTGTTATCATTCATTTATTGATTAATTTTCCAACCCCCTTATTCCCTTTTTGGGGTCACAGGGGCCTGCCGGTGCCCAGTGCATATTGGGCATATCTCCAGGGCACATTTGGCGAGAGCCTGGGGTCCTCCCTGGATAGGTCGCCAGTCCATCGCAGGCTGTTATTATTTAACGAATGAAAATATGACTGTAAGCTAATATGAGCTGTTTGGTTAAATGGTTAAAGGACAATATCCCTGTACATAACCTCCTTTAGATGTTAAAGCCACCTCATCAGTTGTGTTCAGCAAGCATTATTGAATGTTTGGGTCCTTCAAACACACTACACTCTCCGCTAAGACAGACAGAATCCTTATAAACAGATGTTGAGCTATCACAGTTCTCGTGTCAGGAGAAAAGAACACAATGTAATGACATGGAAGCAGGTTGCAGTTAATGAGTTCCAGTAACCCAATTTAATTATTTTGAGTTCACCGCAGTAATCCAATCAGGGTTTGCTCAGAGCTTGAGTAATCGTAACACCTAATAGCTTACTCACTGCCATGATACTTTAACATTACATCACATGAGGATCAAGAAAGGTGAGTGAGGGCCAGAGAGACATAAACAGGACAGCTCTGTTTAAAACACAGCTTTAGATGTTAATCTAATCCATCATAATACTCTATATTTTGCTTATTATTAAATCTTTTATTCTTTTACAGTTAGTCATTTTTACAAATGTATATAATAATAAATGCTACGATTTGTATGAACAAATGGTTAATAAAAGGATTGATTCAGTACAATTTACATAAATACAGAGTATGTGCCAGTGTTACTGTGGTTTGTGTCTTGTCGAGCATCTTGCTCATTTAATAAATAAAGCTCTGTTATCTAGAGCCCACAGCACTTAGTTGGATCAGCTGTCAGATGATGCTGTATCAATTGCAGTCATGCAGACTGTAACTGTGTGAATGTGTGAAACCCAAGTGCATGACGTCATTCTGCTTTTTAGAATTTTCTGTCAAAGGATATTCAAATTAAAACCAATCAATCAATCAATGAGTCAAAACTTTTTTTGTACGACACTTTACATGCAACCTAAATCTGAAACCTAAAGTTATTTCCAGAGAATGATTAAATATAAAAACCAATAGAATCACAAAAATATCAAGAAATGGCTAAACTTAAAAGCTATTGTTAGTTACATCACATCACAGAGGTTTCTGGTAAAATGGTTGAAGTTCATCATAACCAGGTAATTATTATTTGTTTAACCCATTGAAGTCCCTGCACGAACCTGTCCATATCACAGTGAATTAAGTAGGAATTAGACAACCCACTTTGATATCAATTATAATCTGTAGGTTTCAAAAAAGTTATTAGCTTTGATATTTTTGGTTTTAAACAAACAATTTGACACATAATTTGCAGGGTAATTCAAATTAAAATGTGAGAAGACCTGTGATTGTCTTTCAGTTTCGTTTTACAGAACATAAATCGGTGCCAACATTGCCATCTAGTGGTACAAACAAGAGATAACCCTTGGAAGTACAATACCTGTGAGATGGCTTGTGTTTTTCTGGCTGGGAACAGTGCATATAGTTCGGGAGAGTTTTGCCTGGATTTTTTTTATAACATTTTTGTCACAGCCTTTGACCTGCCAATCCAAAAAAGAACTTTCATCAGACTGCTTTCATTTAATCCGGAGAGCTATCTGCTGACCGATTGGTGAGCCACAACTGGACAAGAGAAATGTAAATGTTCACACAATTTAGGTAAACAGAAACCAGTCCATTTAGTTATCTAATAAATATATGTTTCAAATCTGCTCTAAAATGTACTGCAACCCAGTTGAGGGAGAGTAGGTCTGGAGCAATAAGACTTATGAGTCTGAATATCTGTTTTTTGAGGTTTGATAATTAAGACAGTAGCACAAAATATTAAGGTGACATCATCTTTTTTAATGCAGTTAATATAAAAATCAATAATGAAATCAGAAACTTAGTCTCATGCTAGATGCAGAGCAATCCCAACAAGCCTACCAATAACATTAAGGGAGACTTCTGCGGAGAAGGCCCATAAACATATAAGGGAAATATACATTTACATTTTCATATACATTTTCAATAGATAAATGAGATATTTTGTTGTCTTAGGAGGCCATGAGAGAGAAGATTTACACTCCCCTCTCGGTAGAAAATGCTGTGGATGCCAGGTAAACACTCTGATACATTTATTTCAAATATTGTCTGCAACTGCTTCACTTTATGTGCTTCTCTCAAACACAGAGATGCAGTTGCCAAGATCCTTTACTCCTTGCTCTTTCAATGGCTGACAGAGCGCATCAATGGTCGTGTCTACCCCAGGAATGTGGCCCAATCCATTTCGTTGTTAGATATATATGGGTTTGAGGTAACTGTTCAGTTTGTTCCCTGGTTATATTCCCTGGTTATTTTCACATATTCATTCTCTTCTCTAAAAGCCATGTATTTCTAAACTGAGTTTGTCTGTCGTTCCAGACTTTGATGTTCAACAGCTTTGAGCAGCTTTGTATCAATTATGCTAATGAGACCTTGCAGTTCTTCTTCAGCAAAATCATTTTCAAACAGGAACAGGTGAGACTTTTTTTGTTGGGAAATAAAAGTAAGAAATGTCTATATTTCAAAAGGTGAAAAAGCCCACCAATTGGCATCGGCCCACCAATTATTTAGTTTTGATATCAAATATAATGTGTAGGTTTTTAAAATGTTACATGATACATAATTTTTATATAAAGTTCAAATAAAATGTGAAAATATGCACAACTGTCTTTCAGTTCCATTTTACAGAACCCAAATCAGGGGTCATCAGTGGTGAAAAGAAGAGATAACCATTGGAAGTACAAGACCTGTGATATGGCTTGTGCTTTTCAAAGTTCTGCCACAAAAAAGCACACTGGCACAAAAAGTGCTTGGAACAGTGTATAAGTTTAGGAGAGGTTCGCCTGGTATTTTGATACAATTTTACAAGATTTTTGCAGATATAAATGAAAAAATACTCGGAATTGTATCTTTTTGTTGTATTTTTTTTGTATGTATTTCAGTTTTGGTGTGGAATTGCTGTGTAATATATTGAAAAAATATTTGTAAACATTTTTTAATGATATCAAGTATTGACACAAAAAAGGTAATTTATTAAAGCAAATTAAAGTAAAGTAGTCAAAAACGCTCAAAAAGCACCAAGAACTCTAAAAGGGTTAAATGGAATTAATTCAGACGCTGCGCTGCAGAATTTAAAATGTAACAGAGCATTCGTCATCACATAAACCTTCAGAAATGATTACTTTATTGAATTAACATTTACTGTGATTATACCACGTCTATAGGAGGAGTACCTCCGAGAGCAACTCAACTGGAAAGAGCTGACCTTCACTGACAACCAGGCATGCATAGACCTTATTGCTGCAAAGCCTCATGGGATCCTCCGCATTCTTGATGACCAGAGCTGCTTTCCACAGGTCTCACACTTAGTCTCAGTGTTACATGGGGGTTCATTCTTAGATCTGTACTTAATGCAAGCTGTTTCATGATCGTATGACAGGCCACTGACAATACCTTCCTTCAGAAGTGCCACTATCACCATGGAAATAACCCTCTTTACTCCAAGCCAAAAATGCCACTGCCAGAGTTCACTGTCTATCACTATGCTGGCCGAGTGACTTACCAGGTAATAAACAGCTCTAAACTATATTATAGTCTGTTTAACTTTGGTAGTTAATCGAATGCACTATTTACAATATCTGTAAAATTAACAGCAAAATGAGAAAAAGATCGTAAAACAGAAAAAAGGCTGTATTTCACAAAACATGACAACAGAATTTACAGTGAAAAGATGTAAGAGTGTCAGACCTTAAATTGAACAGTTAAAATGTAATAAAAAGACAAAATTAACACGTTTCTGCATTATTTGCAATAGAAAAGACATGACTTTAAATGCTCTAAAATGTGTTTTGAAGAATTTTTCTACAAAAGTAATGGGCTATAAATATAAAAACAACAGTTTTCGCAACACACATTTTTACAATAGACAGTTCTGAGCTGAAAAAAATATTGTAAAGATGGTCATGAACCGTAAATATTTTGATTTAAAACCTTAAATTGAAAAGGTTTTTATTGCAACAAAAATGAATCATTTGGATAGTTCTATTTGACGGTAAAGTTCTGGCAACCACAGTTGCCGTGTGCCAACAGGTCCATAAAATGTTTTTAGATCTAAGTAATGCTTTAGAAACTTTTAAAGGCATATTAAAAATGTTCAAATGGAATGTGACCAGAGTGCAAACATCTAGAAAAATTCTAGAAGAAAACCAGGACCAAGCTTCAGGCTTACATCACATCGCTCTGTCCCAAAATCATTTTGAGAGTTCTCTGAGAGTTCAAGACCTCACTCAAATGTTAAAGTTGTTATTCGTCTCTCAGAGCTCTGTGTCTGGTGATATGTTCATAGTAGATGTCTGCAGGGATGCTTTACATACATATCATTTACATAAAACTCTGGATGCAGAAGTTGTCCAGATGTTAATGTGAAAACACACAGACTGTAGAAAATGTCCTATCTTTATGTTGTATTCAAGAGTAAGACTGCTTAAAATTCAAAACAGCCATAGAATTTTTCTTGAAGCTTTTTTATATATCTATTAAAAATATTGTCAGCAAATATTATATTCAATTTATTTGCTACCTGATTATGAAAAGTTATTTTGTCAATTTCTCTCATATTTAAAGTGGTCTCACATTTCAATCTGTGCATGGTATTAAATGTCACAATAATATAGTTATGAAAGTTACTGTAATTTTTTTATGATTTTAGGTTCATAAATTCCTGGATAAGAACTTCGATCAGGTTCGGCCGGAAGTGCTGGATTTGTTTATGCAGAGCCAAAACCGAGTGAGTGTCTGTTCCCATTACATTATGGTTTGTTAAATGATGAACGGGGCAATTTGAGCTTAGATTTTTATACCCACATTGCGTTAGATTGGTAAAGTAAAAAAAAAAAACATAATTTGAATTTTTACTTTATTGTCACTTTTGTTTATAAATATAAGTTACTATTCTTTTACTTTTTCACCCTTTTATCATATGTGCTATACATTTAGTTAGCATCTTACTTTGTTGCTGCACTCCCATCTACCTCAAAACAATCTTTGTGTGGAGTCGCTGATCCAGATTTTTGTTTTGCTCCTGAAGTATGAAATTGAATGAGCTTAATCGTGTGTTTGTGGTTTGTAGATGGTGTCCAATCTGTTCATAAAGCATGCTGAGATCCTTAATCAGCAAAAAGGAGCAATGAACAGAAGCAGCACAGTAACTCGGAAATATCAGCCTTCGACCGTAGCCGCCAAGTTTCAGCAGTCCCTTCAGGAACTCTTAGACAAGATGGAGAGGTCTGACACAACAATAATCCCACATCTCTAACAAACTCTACAGGTCAAATGTTTGGGATCATTTGAGCTTCATTGGTACCAGTATCAACCCACACAATATGGATAAGGGTTAGGGTTGACTTTTAAACTGTGGAAGTAGTATTTGTGATTACATTTTTTGATTTCTGAAGTGTTTCTGAAGCTAAAAGAGAGCATGACCAGCCAGTCTATTTATTTCCCAACTTTTTCAATAATTTATGTTACAAACTGAGCCGAAAATAGATTGAATCCTACATATTGTTATATTAAAGGCTTCATCACCAGTATATAAGGTAATGGTAAATATATTACATTATTGGTCAGATTATGACAACGTCATTCCTACAGCGGCATGCACAATTTTAAGACAGTAAAACTACTTTTGGATTAATTCACAGCGGACCCTCACTTTCATTCTTAACACTGTCCCTGCACGCACCGATGTATGAGCCAATCAGGGCTTCTGTTTTGAATTAAGTAAGAATTATTGTTTAATTATGATTCCAAACATATTCTGTAGGTTTCAAAAGGTTATTAGCTGTTTTGTGTTTTAAATAAACATTACAAGAATTATAACACATAGTTTGCAGTGAAAATTCTAATTATATTTTGAGAAAATCTGACTTTCAGTTTCATTTTACAGACCCCAAATTGGTGCCATCTAGTGGTGGAAAGAACGCTTATTCCTAGGAAGCACAAAACTTGTGATATGGGCTTGTGTCTGTTTTTTTTTATTATTATTATTTTGGACCAAAACAAAGCACAAGCACAAAGAACAAAAAGTGCTCGGAACAGTGTTCAAGGTTTTAGGAGAGGTTCACCTGGTTTGTTTATACAATTTTCACATTGTTTTGTCACTTTTTTATTTTGTCTCAATATTTTTTCTTTTAGTATAAAACATACAAACTATTTGTTATCAATTTTTTTGCACTTTTTTGTACAGTTCTAGCGTTGTTGTGGAATTATTGTGAAATGTAATGAGAAAAAAAGCTGGGGTTGTATTAAAAAGGATATCAAGGTATGCTACAATAAACTGTTTTAAAGATAATTTATTAGGACAAAATATAAAGTAGTAAAAAAAAACGCTCAAAAAGGCCCCAGACTTCTAGGACTTAATAACACTTTCATTCATACAGAAAAGGGGCAGGACAAAAGGGAAGCTGAAATTCTTTTTGTGAGAACTAAAACCAAAAACCGCTCCTTACATTTCAAGACCACGTCTCCTAGAATGACACTTTTTAAATTTCTTACTTTTCTGCCTGATCCCATATATTTGAGCAGTGCTGTAGTTGTAGAATTCATACTTTTATTAGTCAGTGTATTGTTTGTTTAACCTTAATAACTTGATGTATTTTCATGTTCTTCTCACTTTCTTTCAGCTGCAACCCATATTTTGTCCGCTGCATTAAGCCAAATAATAACAAGGTACAAACAGGCAAGCACCTTGTTACTGTTTTATAGTTACACTCGTTTTGATATGAATGGCTCCATAGAAATAATTCTTATATTTTGTGGTTGCTTTTGAAAAATATTATCAATATTTACTATATTTACTGTGTTTGCATGTCCATTAAGGAACCTGGAGTATTTGACCCTGAGTTGGTTGCTACTCAGCTCAGATATTCAGGAATCATGGATACAATCCGCATTCGGAAGGAGGGATATCCAATCAGAGTACCTTTCCATAAATTCTTAAACAGGTAACCTGCTCAACAGCTGGTGCATGTTACATATGGATGCACTGAAGTGTGCGGGAAGCTCTAGTGCTAAAAATAGATTTAAAGGGGCTTGATGACATGTTGAGTTTTTTTTTTTTCTTTTAAAAAGTTTTCCGTATTAAAATCTCAGCCCTTTTCCAGAATAAGTCTTGGCTGGAAAATGGAGAGACTTAATGTGGATTTTTATTAAGAACAGAGACTTTTTGAGTAAAAGTATCACATTTCCCATACAATTAGACCAATGTGTATGACATATTATTAAAAATAAAACAATATCATGACCCCTTTGACACAGTGGGGTTATGAGTAAAACCAATACATAAATAAATGAAGTGAATGTAAAAATGCTGTAGCTTCGTTTGCTTCTCCAGGTACAAAGCTTTACTGGGACTGAAAAAGCCACCCCCTGCAGATGGTGACAACTGTGTCTTTATGCTAACAAAGCTCTGCCCAATCAGCAAAGGAGATTATCAAGTGGGCGTGTCAAAGGTAGGATTGTACTTTTGTACTGAAATGGTCACTGGTGATGAATCCGACTAGTGTGATGAACTAGACCAAATGACTAGTGTGATTGAATTTTCAGCTCTTTCTAAAGGAGGAGGTGTATCAGTTGTTAGAGGGAAAGCGTGATCGCATGATGCATGTAGCAGCGCTGACCCTTCAGCGTTACGTACGCATGTATTTCATCAGGAAGAATTTCCTCAAGTTCCGCCGGAGCATGGCCCAACTTCAGGCTCGCTGCAGGGGCTTCCTGATGAGGTTGAACTGCAATCTTTAGCTTCACTTGTTAGTTGTTCTTGATAATTCCCATTTCCATCCTTCCCATTATCTTTACTGCACTGAATCTAAATGTTATCATTAATTAGACTACAATGGGGATTTAAAAGTATTGGGGAAGCATTTGTAACCCAATGAATTATGTATAGAATTTCTACTTTTAGAAGCAGACTTTTAATGGCTTAGTGATTGGTTCTCTACTGTAGAGAGGAAAAGTTATGGTCTTCATTTTTGACTCTTTCACATTTGAAGTTTTACACTTTTTCTTCCAGGCAACGATTTCTGCGGATGCGGATTAATCTGATCAGGCATCGTGCGATGATCAGACTCATTGTCAATCGTAAAAGATACATAAGGGTGTGTGAAACGTTCATCTAAGTTACACATCAGTTCATCTTACAACAGAAAATAATTTCATTTAGATTTTAACATATTTAATAACTGTCCAACAAGACCTTTTTGTAAAGCTGTAAATTTGGATTTGGAATTCTCTTATGTTTACATCTGGCTAATGCTTTAATTATAGCTGAACATCATGTTAGCAAGGAGAGCAGAGGAAGAGAGGAGAAGGCTAGAGCAGGTATGTTCATATTATTCTCTTCTAAAAACACATATTGGGCTATTGGTTATGCTTATTTTATTAAAACAAAGTTGTGTCATTTTTAAATCATGATTAACTGGGGGTGTAACAATATATCGCAAAACAAAATTGTCACAATATGTATCATGGAGCTACAGGGAGATATAGTGTTGGAAATGTATTTGCTTCTTGGAGTGATTGTGATTCTAGTCACTTCTACTAGTGAACTAGAGAACAATAAGAGAACAATAATTCTTTACTCAAATTTTAAATGAGAAAGGTTATGAAATCTGCTCTCTCCATCACTTATGAGTCAAAAAGATGACAATGAAAACATTAACACTGCCCCTTAGTGGATGGATGGTATCAAATGCTCTAATAAATACCAAACTAGACCCTAGCCTTCTTAGTGGTCTAATTTTTTTTTACTAATGATTGTTTCTAAAGATTGCATATAGTATTGTAAACACAATATCAAGGTATGCATCTTATCATGAGCAGAGTGTATCGTTACACCCATATGATTAGCAGCATTTCTTCATTTTTATGTGACTGAAATATATTTTTCTGAATAATAATCTAATTAATTTTCATAATTAGATCTCTTGTTCTTTATTTCCATTCATTCACAGGAGAGAATAAGCAGGGAGGTGGTGAATGTGACTCAGCTGGTTATTCCTGCAGAATTGGGAGGACTGTTACAGGCAACAGCAGGTTATTAAATCTATATAAAGAAAAGTTTTAATCAGTTTTAGAATGTATTTTTGATAAAAGACTCTGAGGAATCTCAAATAAAAACCACAAATGTCATACTCAAGATAATTTACTTGATGAAACTAGAAAAATTGTTAGGTCACTTTTTTAAACATTTTTTTTAATCCTTGTCTCGTCATTCAAACAACCAATCGGGGCGGGCTCTGAGAGTGTACCACGCTGTCCTTGAAGGACGATCATCTCGGTTTGGTTCATTTTGCAGTACCGAAGTGTACCAACTTCGTACAGATGGCTTACTTATTTATGTTTTCTACGTTAAATTTTGCTATTGTGTTGCCAAGTGTTAAAATAATAACCTTTCAACAGCCGCTGCACTTTTCTCTGTTTTTGTGTAGATCTTTATTTAGGAATAAAAGAAACTTTTTTATTTTATTATCACTATGTTAGCAGCAAAGAAAAATATTTTGTGATGCAAGGTACAAACAAATACTTCATTATTTATCTGAGTGACGTGTAGTGCATTACACTGAAAATAATTACAGTAATAATTTTAGCAACTATAGAAAATGAGTCAATAAGTAGATGTTTTAAATAATTTAAATGTGGCAATCCTCAGTACATTAGAGCTCAAATCTAAACCCCATGAGCACATAAAAATGACAGAATTTTAAGTGTATTGACAGTAGCTTGAGAGATAAGAGATGGAAGAAGCAATGATAGAAAAGTAATGTGTTATCTTTTAAAGAAAGTAATGTAAGAATTAACTTTGTAAATGGTAATACTTTATGTGATTTTTTTAATAGTAACAAACCCAACTCTTCTATATTTTGGGTTTATTTTAGCTGGTAGAGAGCGTCATTCCGACTGCTTGGCTCTGGTTCAGGCTCCCAGAATCCAGACAGACCCTCAACTAACTCTTCCCCTTGACATCAACAACCATTTGATGACCAAATACATTCGCACACATTTCCGGGCAAGTAACCTTCTTGTTAACACATTAGCATCCTTCACAATAACAGTTTCATTGTGAATATTATGCAGTGAATTGTGGTTGATTTGTGCTCAGGAGTTGCAGTTTGGGATGCTGACGGCACCACTGGAGAACTCACTGACCCGTCTAGAAGATGATCTGAGACAAGATGCTGTGGATGTTTTTATTCTGGTATTTTTTATTTCAAACTTAATTATTTTTATATCTACACCTCATTTCTTACTTTTTAAAAGGGATTCTTCTTCCTTTGGCAGATTTTGAGGTTCATGGGTGATCCGAACCTTAATGGAGCTCAGGAAAACCTGTTTGGGAACTACATCATTCAAAGAGGCCTTGCCACTCCACCAATCAGAGATGAGATCCTAGCACAAATCGCCAATCAAGTGTGGCGGAACGAAAACGGGCGAAATGCAGAGAGAGGCTGGTTGCTGATGGCTGCCTGTCTGAGCTCCTTTGCTCCATCTGAGAAGATGGAGAAGTATCTACTGAAGTAAGAGAATTATTGATTTTCTTGCAAACATTTTTGTGTTGTGTTTATTTGATCTGATTGAAGTTAATAATCAAAACATGAAGATTGGCTTTTCAAGCCGACGTATTGTTATTTGTCTTTTCGTTCAAGCATCTTCTCCTAGAGCAGACTGTTTAAGCTAGAACCACAAAACGTTGCCCAACCCTCCAAACTGGTCTGACTCAGGTTGCTATCTTTTCAGTCTGATACTACAAAAGGAATTCTAAGAAATCACATTTTTTCTCTTTAGCTTGGAAAGTAAAAAAAAACATGGGGGTTGATTTATCTCTCTCATAGTAACATGGGAAACATGTCACTGACCCCTCCATAGCAGCTACAATGCTTACCTTAGCAACCAATTTGCCATATCATTATCACAGCTTTGAAAAAATCATAGAGATATTAGAGTCCATTTATTAACTTCAAAGACACATGGGGACCATTATATTATGTCACTGAACCCTCCATAGCAACCAGACTGTTTGCCATAGCAGCAAATTTTGCCAACCTTTATCTTTGGAACATCATAACTACATGAAAGTTGGTTTACGTTACTCATAGTGACATTGGAAACATTTAAAAAAAGACTTTTATACAGCAAAGACAGTAGAGTTTGTCTATAAACATTAGTTATATTTTGAAATTGAATGTGAATTAGATTTTAAATCTGTATGTTATGTGATTCAACAGTTCATTAATAAAGTCAACAACATTGCAATGTTCACTATAAATAATCCAAGACTTTGAACCGATTCATAGTTCCCACAGTATGTGACAGGATATAGATGCTGCATTTGCATATTGATATTTCACCAAATTAGGTGCAAGCTTTGTTGATAAAAATAATGAAGCTAAGTGAGATCAAGCAGAAAGTCAGAAGCTGCCCCTGTCAAAACTCTGCATTCTCTGAGAAAACGGCATCTAATTGTTTACTTTCATCATGTCTCTCACATGATCACCACTGCCTCTCAACTCAAGGAATATGCAATTAATATTGTGTTTAAAGAAACCTATTTCCCTGAAATGCAGCCATTGTGACAAAATAAGCTGTGATTTATGACAGATTATCAACAGATCAATGACATCTTTAGAGAATTTGATATATATTGCCTTTCATCATGACACTTATCAACCCTAACAATAACAGACAAATTTATGAGGAGATTGAAGAGCAGTAAATTAAACAGATCTGTCTCTCATAGGTTTGTTTCAGACTATGCTCTGAATGGCTTCAGGGCCCTGTGCCAACACAAACTCCTCCAAGCCATGCAGAAATCCTGCCTGTTTCCTGAAGCTTCTCGCACATACCCTCCATCACTGCTGGAGTGGACCTCCTCTCGCAAGAAAGCACACATGGTGCTTCAGGTGCACTGCTTCGATGGTGAGACAGGATTCTTACAAGCTGAGTGTATTATACAAAGTGCAATATAGAGTTGTGTCCTACTGAACTTCTTAATACCTTTTGACTATGTTTTGGGAATCAGAAATCATTTCAGATTCTGGAATGAAACTGTTATCAGATCATGCTCTACAAATCAGGACTGGTGTCATTCGTCCAATCTTTCGTCACGTCTATTTAATCACTTCATCTGCCTTTCCCTAGATCTGTCTCTCAACCTCTCCTCTTTCATCTAATCTCACTCATTCTCTCGTTCTATCTCTCTGCTGTATTTCACTGCTTCTCTCATCCAGTTACACTGTCTCTCTGTCTTCGCCTGCTTGGGCTTGAGGCAGATTAGTCGATATGTGATAGTGTGTGTGAGCGGATAAGGCTGAGCATCAGTGTCTGTGTGCTTTATCTTGACTTCTGTTTCCACCCATCAATCCTGTAACAGTTGAATAAGCATAGCTAGTGATCTCTGCAAGGAAGACTTTTCCCTGTGTTTAAATCATGAATATTACAATGAAACTAGAAGTATTAAATGATCAGCTGACCCAAAAACCTACACATAATTATAATAGATTACAACAGATCCAATGTACTGTATACGCTTTGAGGGAATTACATTTCCTGTCGATTATTCACGTACATCCAGAGTGACTCACAAAAGAGTAAGAAGCCTTTCAATAAAATTCATTTTGTTCATGTTAATTTGTAAGTACTTTGTATATCTGCAACTTGACTACCATTGTATCCATTTGGTTCTAAGTTTATGTGTCAAAAGTGATCAAAATTCATTAGGTTTTGATTGAATCAGAATAAACTATGATTAAAAGGATGGAACAACTTTATAATAACTCCACATGCCAGGTTTTACATAAAGGAAAAATGACAGAGCCTTTTGAAGTGCGGACCGGGGTGAGACAAGGCTGCATGTTGTCACCTACAATCTTCCTGCTGGTAGTAGACTGGATTATGAAGAGTTCTACACAAAATGCCAAAACAGGAATCCGCTGGTCCTTCACTAAAATCCTGGAGGACCTAGACTTTGCAGATGATGTCAGCCTCCTGTCTCACAGACAGCAAGATGCACAACAGAAACTCACATGTCTGTCAGAGGAAGCAGCAAAAACAGGCCTCAAGATCAACACCAATAAAACAGAAACCATGAGGATCAACAATCAGCAGCAAGACCAAATCCAGCTGCAAGGAGTTAACATCAATGATGTGGACAAGTTTGTCTACCTGGGCAGCGTTGTTAGCAAGGATGGGGGAGCAGATGAGGACATCAGGAGCCACATAAACAAAGCCAGGCATGCCTTCAACACCTTACGTCCCATCTGGAACTCCACAGCCCTTTCACAACAAACCAAAATCCGTATTTTCAACACCAACGTGAAAGCAGTCTTGCTTTACGGCTCAGAAACCTGGAGACTGACTGTGACAACCACTAGAAAGCTCCAAACCTTCATCAACCGCTGTCTCCGAAACATCCTGCAAATCAGATGGCCAGAGAAAATTTCCAACATCAGCCTATGGAAAAGATCAAAACAGATCCCCATTAACCAAGAGATCAGAAGAAGAAAGTGGGGCTGGGTAGGCCACACTCTACGAAAGAGCTGGGATAACATCACAAGACAAGCCCTTGATTGGAACCCACAGGGGAAATGAAAAGTTGGCCGGCCAAGACAGACATGGAGGAGGTGCATAGAGGATGAAATAAAGGCAGCCGGATGGACATGGGCTCAGCTGAAGAAGACTGCCGCGAACCGATTCCGCTGGAGGAGTGTCGTTGAGGCCCTATGTTCCCCAGAGGAGCAAAAGGATTAAAGAGAGAAAAGGATGGAACGTTAAATTATATTTAAATGAGGATCTAATTGGAAGAAGTTGTCCACACTTTTTATTTTAACACAGAAACCAATGGTACTTTCCTAAGCAACAAACTGTGTTATTTCATAAAATTTTCCTGAGACTAAAAGTAATTAATTGCATTGATTCAGATGAGATGCAAGTTACGATCTTTCGTCTTTTGTAGGTGTGTCCTTCTTGTGTCCTGTTCATTCCTGGACTAATGGAGAGGGCCTTGCAGGAGACGTATTACAACACAGGTTTTTTTTTAATTATTTACATTTAGAGTCCTATTTATTAGTCCAAATTTTTGTGAGGGTGTTATAATCCACCACCTGTCTGCATCATCCACCTGCACCATCCACCCATTGGCTTGTGAAATATAGACAGTTATAAGATTATTACAATTACTGTGTGATTTTTCCACCTACACCACGGCATCAGTGTTTGGCCCAGGCAATACAAAGTGCACACTGAGCTAAAGCTGCAAACGTTGTACAATTTTAATTCAAATAAAACAATGATACAACACAATAAATACTAAGTCTGAGTCCAAGTAAAGGAGTGTTCAGTCACGACTTGAGGCTGAGTAACTCAGAAACATCCCTAAAATCCAGTGGAAGTTCTTTCCATAAAGTGGTGGCATGAATTCAAAAGGTCCATCAAGCCCAACGCACGAAGCGTGTGCAAAAGTCACAGAATTTCACGGAATTCGAAGAGTCGGTTTGGCAAAATGGCTTTATACCCCCACCTAATGTGATTATCTCCAAACTCAATCAGCCATATCTAAAGGCATTTGGGATGTTAAATTGGAAAGCTTTTTTAATTTTGTTAAACAATGTGCACGTGGCAGCCAACAAAAGTCAAAATTTTGCCATAAACAGGAAGTTTAAAACCTCAGCCATACATTGTCCAATCAGGTTAAAATATGCCATACGTGATAAAACTCATTGTCTGAACGTATGTAAATATAAACACACAGTGTCAGTTATAGAATCAAATGGTGGTTACATGGAATATGCAATTTTCTGCTATTTTAGGCTGTACTTGAAGGACATGTTTTAAATTTGGAACACTTATAAGTGACCTACCAAAAAAGTCTATTGGAGCCAGTTTCCAAAACCATCCGAAGGTCAAACTTAAAGTAAACTTTTATTTTACTTGTAAAATTTAATACAATCCAAGTCCTTGCACTGTAAGAAACTCCATCTAGAGAATCTGCCCGTTCACCTCCAAACTCCATCAGTATCATCTTACGGCATAAGCAGCATGTGCACAGCAGCCATGGAAAGACGGTGGTGCCGGAAGTGCGAGAGCCCGTTGGATGCTTTAATAATATTTAATAATCTATTAACTCAATAAAAATATTAGCATTAACCCCACAGGGGCGTATCCTCTGAGAGTCGATGGGGTTGGTCAGTGATGATGAAGGAGCCAGCGCAGTGGGTGGAGTTAGAGGGTCATGATTATGTTCTGGATCTGGTGTGTGACCTGGAGCTCCTTCTAGACTTCCCTAAACAGAAAACATACTTCATCATCTCCACCGAGGACCCCAGCAAGGCACGGCCGAACGCCAGCATGTAAGAATCCCAACACATTGAGTTATGTTTCTACTGGTGAGGGTTGTTTCCTGTATCTGTCTGTGTATGTCTTTGTGTGCAGAAGTCTTTTTGGCAGTGGATTCGATGAGGATGTGGAAGGGCCGCTTTCTTATTCAAACCGAATGAATGGAGCTCCAGCCAACAATATGCTGATTTCTGAAGGCCACTACAATCTGGGTAATATCAGATGCCCATTTCTCGCAAGTTTCTCTGATTCTTTAAAGTATTTGTGAAAGTTTCTAGCATACTACAGCTAAATTTGTCAGTGATATATTGTAAAACAACTCCTGATTTACCTCAGGTTATAAATCACTGGTATGAAAACAAAAAAAACAGGAATCCCAAAGGACCACCAGCACAAACCAGACTAAAGATTCAAAATTGGGGATAAGGAGCAGGACTTTAGAATAACCCAATGCCAAAATGACACAAACATAATCTAGAAAAGGAATGGTACTAACACTAATAAAGACAAAAAAACATGTGAGCGAAGTGCCACATAAGTGCACCTTTTTGTGGAGACTAGATCCCGAGCTACTGCTGATCTCACCTGGTCAAAAAATGTCCACTGCATCCTCAGTTGGTCACTGGGAAAAAATGATGAGTATTATGTTCTTCTTTACACTGTTGGATTTTAAGTGATCATCTAATTTTGTACATCAATCACAACAAGAAGCTGAAACGGAATCAATTCTTGTTCTCACAGTTTGTGAATTCTGAATTGGCCAAGATGTATCAGGGTTGCTACACTAAGGCAATCTCTATCCCCGCATACCGCATTAAAAATGTCCCTTTCTAGTGATCTGGACAACTTTACACACACATTCTTGCTTACCCTTTTTGTGCCCGAATCCCACTGGTGTTGTGTGCATGACGTACATAATTGCGTACATAAACAAAAACACACTGGCAACAACATGGTGTTTATTTGACATACTGTATTCTGTATTCTGGCATTCTTTTTATTTGATTTACCAATGTCCTGTTGGTTCATTTTCACCCTAAACTGGTCGCAAGTCCATTTCAGATATTCACACATTTTAATAATAAAAAAAAGAATAGCTTTCTCGTGATTAAAATAGTAGTTAAATAAAAAATTGTGGGGAAATAACCAAATTAACCCTTAAACTCCCAACAACAAAGTTGCCAAGAGCTGTGTATGAGCTATACTTAGATTTGTGACATCACAAACATAGTAAAATTCTAAGGAGATCTTTGGAGGTCGTATAAAAACCTTAAATTGTATTTTGATCATCATGACAAAAGCACATTTCCATTCAAACCCCTGGAACTTCCTGGAATGAAAAAGAGGAGCTGCCATTCCTCCTTATGTCTTTCACTCTGTCTTCAAGTTCTACCTGACTCGCTGCTGAATCAGTGAATAATTCTTAAACTCTTAGGACTTATAATTAGGTGAACAAAAAAAAAGATATATCCATACATTCTTACAAGCTGTTAAATGTTTTGAATATTTGGTGAGTTAATATTGTTGGTGAGCTATCGCTTTAAGAAACCTTAAACTGCAGCCCCTGTTTTAATCAGCAGTAGCAGATCTTCACGACTGCATGTAAAGCAGAATCAGATACACACAGAATGACTGGATTACATACAGCCAAACAAACCCAGGGTGCTTTGTAACACAGACGTTAAAGGGGGCTTGCTCACAGGTCGTTGAACTTTAATGTGTTCCTTTAGGAAACACCATCTTGCTCATTTTACAGAAGTTCACTTGGATTTCGTTATTCAGAATGCATTTCTCTCTAATCCTTTAACATGTCTTTCAGGAATTTTCCAGTGTCATAGTCGCACTACGAGGGGACGTCTCTAGCGAACACAGACAGTTTCTTTCCCAATTTAATTGTTTCTCTTCACATAGAAATTGTTCGAGTGTTAGGTTTCTGAAAGCATTTATTTTAGATTAAATGGTAAACAGATTAGTTCTTGGCATAAATGAAACAAAGTGTTCATGTGCCCCATATTAATAACAGTCAAATTTATCATAAGATAACATCCTTAAAATATGTTTAAATATTTTAATCATTATGAGGTTTTTTAAAAAGGGGTTTCAGTTTACATTGTTTTTTTTTATCTATTTTAAAACAATTTGCAAGGATTCTTCGAGGAGGTAAAAATGTGTGGTTTTGAAGAGAAGATTTAATATACTTTTAAAATATTTTATTACTAAGTATTTAGGGTATTTTTAAATAGTTGTACGAGAATACATGTTGATTGTACCAATTATTTAATTTCTCTCTCTCTCTCTCTCTCTCTCCTTCATTCTCAGACTCAGAACCCCCCTACGATGCTGCACAGAGAGGCATGGACCGGTATTTGGACAGCCTCTTTGACCCAGTTCTGTCTGATGGAACTGGGGTATGGTGACATGTAACACCCATGATCTCACTGAGTGTTATAGTAGAATTTACTCGCGCTGTTCACATTTCATATTATTCACATGTGCTTTGAGATTATTTATAAATAAACATATACATATTGTTTTAATACATTTTTTCTCACTGAATCTCTTTATTTCAAGGTGAAATAAGTTCCCCAGACTCTCCGTATCAGAGCTTTGTTTTTTATTTTTGCACTAAGGCACTGTGCCTTCAACTAACTCCCAGATCTCTGATATGCAGGACCTGGACGCATCAGTTTTGTCTGGGAGGATGAAGGGTGGAGGTGGTGTTAGTGGTGATGAAGCTCAGCCTCCTTTTAGAGTCACTCCATTAGCAGCTCTCCAGCCTGGAGGTACTAGAGAACCATCTTTACTATGCTCAAAAAAACCGAATATGTTACATTAATAATTAATGTATAATTACATTTATTTCGTTAGTTGAATTCCATTAACTTGCAACCCGATATAGAAAGGTCATGTTTGAATTTAGGGTTTTCCAAAACTTATAAAATGAATCCATTCATATAGTTTTTTATTAATATTTTTTATTTTTTAAGGCATAAATACTTGTTTCAATAATTATCACCAGGTTTTACACACTGTCATCATCTGTGTCTTACAGCAGTGAGAGTTCTGCCTCCGATACCTGGAGCTCCAGCCATGCCAATGGTGCCAGTATCACCAACAGTGACCCCTGCAACCCCCGTGCCAGGTAGCTCAAATAATAATTCCACTTTCTATTTATGGGAGTGAGGTAAATGAAAACCACTATAATGTTTATAATTTCTGCCCTTCCAGACCAGCAGCAGGCTGCCCTTGTTCAGCAGCAACAAACCATCATCAACCAGCAGGCTGTCATTATGGTACTAAAATACTGAAATATGATATTAATTGATTTGACCTTTTCCTTAAATGTGTTCAAGAAAAAAACATAACTATGATACAAAAAGTGAAGATATTATTTAAATTAAAGAACAGTTTCGCCAAATGCTAAAACTGAAACCCAGGCCTGTAATGTCCTCCAGGATTTGTGGCTACATTTTCTCAGCCTGGTTTTCAATCTTTGCTGTTTGCACATTTCACCTTTTACATAAATGTGTGAAGGTTTCATTATCGCTTCAATAACACATTTATTTATAAATCACTGAAATGCGCAGCTTAATCTTAGACATGCCATGTGTATTAATACTTGTGACCGCGGGGTTCAGCTGATCAAATGTGTTGATAAATCTATATTAATTAACCATTTGGTTCCAAAACCTATATTTGTTTCAATTTCACTGTGATAATGTGCCTCTCTTCAGGCTCAACAGATGACAATGCAGGCGATGGCGATGGTGACCAGTCCAGTGTCCAGTCCACCCATGTCCCCTCTCACCAGCCCCCCCACCAGCCCTCCACCCACCCCTTACAACACTCTACCACCAAGCCCGTACCCTGCCATTCCACCCAGTCCATATGCAAACATCCCCCCAAGCCCTTATGCTCCGTATGCCATGTACACAAGCCCCTTGGTAACCCCGATTCCCACCACGACAGAGGCCAACAACGAGTCTCAGATGAAGAAGAACAGCCCCCCTTCCACACAGCCGAAGGGCAGCAGCACCCTACAGGTAAGTGTTATATGCACACCACTGTACAATACCATGTGTATTTTATGTAATGCATATTTTCGAATCCAACAATTATATTTTTTGTCTGAACCATGCATTTTGTAATACATTCCTGCATCCATCAAAATTTCCAAATCCATGATTTACATAAGACTGAACGCACAAATACTTTCTGCATGAACTTAGACATGTATAGGGGTTTTAAAAGAATCTGCTAGCCAGATTCAGAAACTTCCTTCACCTCTTTTACTAAAGGGCATCACTACAGCCAGGTTCCAGGGCACGTGCACCAGTAAAACTCATCTTATCTTGAGTTTCAAGGTCTGTTGAAGCTGCAGTGTGTGTTCCATCTGAAAACTGTCTTCTGATTCGACCTGACAATCTGACTATTAAAAACACTTCATATTCATATTAAAACACTTACAGTACTTTTAAGCAGACTATTTAAAACTGTTGAACAACCCAATTATCGGATGATTCATCTTAAGACTCATTTAGAAATGGCTGATAATATTTAAATTTTTAGTAAAAAATGATTATATAATAAAATGCATTCAATTAAAAGAAAAACGTTTCTTTAGAACTCAGATAAATATGTGAGTATCTCTTGGAAAAGTATGTTCAATATCCCTCACTGTTTGATATTAACCTCTTTAAATAAGTCTTGGCCTAAAATGTTTTCTAGAATTCACGTCCCCTGTAAATGTGTGGGGCACTTCACCACAGAATGTACCATTATTGAAATTTTGTCATACCCATTACAGAAGACTCTGGATGCAAGGTTTAAGAAGATAAAACTGAAAATGCAGCTTTATTTTGATGCAACATTGAAGATGCTAACAGCTGAAAAACATGTTGCATTCAGAACAAAAGATGATTGGAAGAGGAGGGAGGGGAAGACTCTTAGAGAGCAGCTGAGTCAGTCTCTTTCTTTCAGAGTTTCCAGTGTCATAAAGGAGATCCTCTGCTGTGCTGGCTTATTCAAGCAACTTGTAACTCCCTGTTGTGATGTAACTTCCTGTCTCAGATAATAGATTCTAAATATTTTGTCTATTACACCATATAATGTTAGTTTCTCGATCAAAAGTCTTACTGGTCTTCCTGGCCTTTACAACCACTGGTGCATAAAATGCAGGAAAGTTCTAGGGGATGCATTTTTTTTTCTTTCAAGAAATATAATTTTATTTAGACGTACATTAAAATGTGTTACATTTTTTGTAATGCTACTAATCTCACCTTTGGCTCAAAAACAGACATCTTCAAACGGGACATTAGGGACGAAACAAGCTCCCGCTGCACCCATCAAACTTGACAGCAGACCTGCCAAAAGACATGGTATATCATCTCATGGACATCTGTTGATTTAATCGAAAGCTATTTGCTGAAAACCCACTGTCTCTCAGCTCCGGTTGCAGTGACCGGTCCCATGCGTTCAGCTCCAGCTCCTGGAACCGAGGTGGTGAAATATTCAGTCTCAAACTCAGAGCACATCATTCCAAGCCACAACATTAAAGACATCATTAAACAGTACCAAACTCCAATCCCAGAACCAATGGCACCGATACAGAGGTGAGTTAATTAGACATTTTATTGTTACCAAACACACAGTTTAGTTACTTAACATATATCATTAATGTATATTAACAGACGAGATGGTAAAGCTTTTGTAAAGAAGTTGAACCCGCACGATGAGGCAATGCAGATCCTCAAACCACAGATGGAAAATCCTCCTCCTCCCCAGGTCTGGTATATTATAAGCTGCCATGCATTAACCAATTCAAGCTTCTAATTCTAAAATGAGAAAATAACAATATAACACAATTTGAAGAGCTATCCTTAAAAATCTACCTTTTGTTTCCTTACTTTGTGTTTCTGTGCAATTGTAGAGAAAAGCACCTACTGCTGTGCCCAGAGATGGTGGCCTGAAACCAACAAAAAGCAGCAAAAAGAAAGCCCCTGAGCCTCCTCTGACTTTACCCCCACCTGGTAGACAACACACTTGCATTATTTCCAGAACGTATAATGGAATAGTCATGGTTTTTTTTAGAATGCTGCCAGGCTTGTTGAAAACTTGAAAATGCTTACCTTTAAAAAGCAGGGAGAGCCACTGTTTATATCTTACATAACTCACATGTCTGAAGATAAAACAAAAGCAGCTCCACTACACAGTAAAATCCTAAGAGTTAAATTAACTCTACTTGGAGTATATTTGGTCCCACTCTATATAGAGTTAAACCGACTCTGAGAAAGAGTAATTTAATAATCTATTTTCTTCATGTTTTTCCAAATCTGCATGGAAAATGCAAACTTAACTATAAATATTAAATATTAAACTATAAATATTAACTATTCAGAGAGGGACCAAGTCCACTCCAGAAAGAGTAAAAACAGACAAAAATAGACTGTTTAGTTCAAATAGACTTATTTAAATAACTCTCCTTCAGAGTTGGTTTAACTCTATATAGAGTGGGACCAAATACAGTCTGAGTAGAGTTAATTTAACTCTTAGGATTTTACTGTGTACTCTTAAGACACTAACCCCGTAATAGAGCCAATGATCCTTGTAGAATATTCAATAAGTGAATAAATCTTCAATCATGGTGTCATCAATAAGTGAAAGAGATGTGCGTTACTATGGTAATACTGGACTAATGTGGTTTGGTAGTACTGTCGGACGGCAAAGAATCTACTTCCATTAATGGAGAATAATGTGAAGAAATTAGAATAAAAAATACATTTAGACACAGAAACAAAAGTATTTGAAGAAAACTGGCCAAATAGCTTCTCCAAACGGAGAACATTTTTGTGCATAATTAACAAATGAGGAACATTTTCCACAATTAAATTACTATATAATTATTGTAGTGAATCTGTAAAGAAAAAAAATAAAAGTCGCAATTTTACTTTAAATTCACTTAAAGCCAATTTTTAGAGGGAAATGGAATATAATTTTTATTTTGTATATACCGGTATTTAAAATTGTAATTTAGACTAGATGTAAATTGAAAAACTGAAGATTGGAAAACGTGCTTGAAACCCTCTCCTTAAACAAATAAATATGACAGATACACAGTAACATGAGCAAAAACAAAAAAAGCTAATTATGTATAATGTAATAATTGTTTACTGTAATTGTATAATGTACATTTGTTTTAAAAGATTTTATGGGTTTGACATTTGATTTAATCTTAAAAAATAAGTTCTCTTTCTTTAAATTTTGTATTGTGGTCCTGTGGCGTGGTGTAGTGGTAGTGCGCAGGACACATATGTGTGTTTGCACAGGGCTGACGCGAGTTTGAATCCCGAACTCGTTGTCTTTCCCACCCCATTCTCTCTTCTCCAGATTTCCTGTCACTCTCCACTGTCCTATCCATTAAAAGAAAAAAATCAATAAAGGCTACGGCCAAAAAATAATCTTAAAATTTGTATTGTATTGCTGTATTCTATTGTATTTAGCCCTAAAATGTGTAAGTTCCCAGGTGAGTTTATTAAATGAATTAGAGAATTTTTACTACATGAAGCAGGAAGATGGTTGTATAGATGCCAAAGACATAGATCCTCAATTCTCGCGCTTGGCAGTTTCCAGAGATCTGCCAGTGGAGTCTGAGAGCATCCAAACACAGCTGCACAGGAGCAGCAGGGAGGAGCATTACACCTACACAAACGTCCCCTGGAAAATATACCTGCGCAAGGAGGTTTGTGACCACGAGAGCATGCGTATGTCCTCGTCTTTGCCATTGGTCTGCGGTTAAAGTGGTTAAACACTGGTTACTGTTCCAGGTCTTCTATCCCAAAGATGTTTGGAACCATGTGCTTGTTCTGAACCTTATATTCAAACAGGTGAGTACACCACCCACAGTGGAGCATTAGAACACAATATGTAACACTTTAATACAAAATAAATATTAAATATTTTTTCTGGATGCATTGATTGATGGTGTTTCGTGTTATTTTACGATTACAGATGCTACTTTTATTTATTCAAATTGTTCTAAAATCCTGATTCGCTGTTCAAAAACCCTCATTGTATTAGAAATGTGAAAATCAGTCTTGTAAAAGATGCTATGATAAAAGGAATGTTTAAAAATGAGCTTTTTTAATTGCTACACTATATAAGCAAAAGTCTTTACCTTGTGTTTTTTTTAGATAGTTAACGACACATTCACAGAGGCCTGTGTGCGCATCACTAAAGAGGAGAGGCAGAAGATGAAAACCTTGTTTGGTGGGAAAAGTGTTTAAATGAATCTTGGAATCCTCATCCCAAACCAATAGAATAATTTTCAACGTACAGCTTGTGATGTGTACTTTGATATATGTTCGTTTCACAGCACAATACGGCATCGAGCCCAACTCAGATGTTCAGGATGAGTCTGTGAAGAAAGCTGTGATCGCAGCAGCCAGGGACTCATGGGAGATTTATTTTTCTCGCCTTTTTCCTGCCTCTGTGAGTTCCTGGCAGACTTTAACTATGAAGTCCTAGTGTTCATAGCAGGTATCTCATGAGTTGTTGTCTGGGTTTGCAGGGCAGTGTGGGCACTGGAGTACAGGTGTTGGCTGTGTCACACACTGGCATCAAACTACTGAAGACGGTGAAAAGCAGCACAGCAGCTCCAGATTACTTCAGAGTGCTACGTCCATACAGGTGAGTGAAAAAGGCGGTGGAAATTGTAAATATCTCCCAAAGCGTTGGATCGTCAATACGTGGTGTTAAAGGTACACTTTGCCTGTGAAGATTATGTTTGTAAAATTATACGGTTTTACATTTAGACCTGAAAGTGCGACAACGTCATAACAAAACAACTTCTGCCTCGAGGAGAGACGATACCATTTGTCTGGTGATGGAGAAGTGTAATGCCCTATGCCCCAAGTGTTACTTTTTAGCATTTTGAAGTGCCACTTTAAATTCAACACTTCAACCAGTGTACTTTTTACACTCGATAGATTGGCACCATAGATGATCTGAGTCGCATTAAAATGAACACTTTAAGTGTTGGATTAACACCGCTAAATTTACTGTGTAGCCTTTAGCTTGAGTATTTATTTTATTTGGTATAATAACTTAAAATAGATGGAAACATTCCGATTTTTTTATTAGATTTGAGGGATTTTAATCACAAAACTGATTTCAAAATTTTGTTTTCAGACTGTGAGGTGCACTTAACATCCCTAAATTGTATTTTATGCTACAGAACACCTTATACAGTGGTACCCCGAGATACGAATTCTTCGAGTTACGAAATGTTTGAGATACGAAACGTCTCACGGGAATTTTTTTGCTTCGAAATCCGAATAAAAATTTGAGATACGAACATTCACAAGCTGTTCTGCTATAATTTCCGCCCAACGTCATGACGTCACGCTGTGCTTCTGTGTCACGTCGCGTTGTGCTTCCGGGTGCTGATACGCTTTAAAACACTTCGAACAACACTGCGAAACATTATGTATAGATTACTAATAATGTATTAGTAGATTTGAGGGGTTTTAATCACAAAATTGAAAACCAAATGTTTTCAGACTGTGAGGTGCACTTAACATCCCTAAATTGTATTTTATGCTACAGAACACCTTATACAGTGGTACCCCGAGATACGAATTCTTCGAGTTACGAACGGGAAAATACGATAAAAATTTGAGATACGAACATTCACAAGCTGTTCTGCTATAATTTCCGCCCGACGTCACGCTGTGCTTCTGTGTCAAGTCGCGTTGTGCTTCCGGGTGCTGATACGCTTTAAAACACTTCGAACAACACTGCGAAACATTATGTATAGATTACTAATAATGTACTATAACAAATATTAGAGTCAAGGTGTTGTAAAAGAAATAACATTTAGTGCTGTTCTGTAGCGCAAGTTAGAGAAACCATGTGACGCGTTCTCAGAAGCTCACTCAAGGTAAGGTTTCACATTTGTGCTCGTATTATGTATTTTGCGTGTGTTTTATTCTGTTTTATTATAATTTATTACATTAACAATGTGTAGATTTAAGGATTGAAGAAACGTTACTTGATTTTTCTCTGGTTTTCCATTTTTTTCATCTACTTATGCTGTAGTTTCTGAGAGCCGTTGCACGGATTAGGCGTTTTACATGTAAAACTTACTTCGACATACGAAACCTTCGAGATACGAAGGTCACCTAGGAACCAATTAAGTTCTCGGGTATCTTGGGTTACCACTGTATATGATTTCTGGTTGAGCTCACTGACATCAAAACAATTTTATGTGGTTCACGACACTTAAAAATCTGTATCACGGCTAACGTGGTCAGTGCCCGAGTAATAAATACTGTGCTTCAACATAATATCATGGTTGGTGTAGAATAGATGTAGAGTGTCCAATGATGAAAGACTAAAAAGAGTTTAAAACTCTCTGCGACGTATAAACAGAATAATCTTAAGTCTAAATGTGAACTAGTTAAACGCTATCCCTCTTGCTATCTTCCACAGCTACACTGACATCTTGTTCGTGACCATCCCCTCCCCAAACATGCTGGAATTCAATCTGATGAATGAAAAACTGATTCTGTTTTCGGCCAAGGCTCCTCAGATCAAACAGATGATTGATCTCTTCATCTCTCACCTCAAGAAGGTGCTGGTCAACTTTGAACAGCTCACTCTGCTAAAGGCAGCTCTGGGTCCACACTAACATCTCATTGATTTTCTCCACAGGATTCTGAGTTTGTTGTAGCAGAGAGAAACTTCATCACAGAGGACCGAGCTCTTCTGAACTTCCATAAGGGTGACATCATTCGCCTGCAGGTGATGGATGGATTAGAGGAGGGTGAGAAGTTCAGTCCTGTATGCACATTCAAAACATTACGTCATGCATAAATGTTTTAGTTCCTTGTTATTTCTGAGTTGATCATGCAAAAATACAGGTTTATATACTTCAAATACTTCAACAGAGAGTTTATTTTACATCTACAACATTTGAAACTACAAGTAAAATTAAGGAATTAGGTGGAAGACTTTGGCTGAGTTCCCTTTCTACCCCTTATCCCTGACACTTTCCCATTCCCCTGTGTTTTTATGGGAATAAAGGGGAGGGGGTAAGGCCAAGAACTGAATAGCTCTCCAAACCTAGCGAAAACCAGACTGCAAGTTAAAGCAGAGGTGAGCAAGCAGTGAAACACGCCTGGTTCTACTAGTTAAGCTCTCCTTGGTTTGTTTGCTAGCTCCTAGTATTTGTATTGAAGGAGGGCTGGAACAAAAACCAGAATGGACACCGGCCCTCCAGGAATGACTTTGCCCACCCCTGATTTAAAGGATACGGTGGATTTCCCAGTAGACACTGTGTGACATTTGTTGTCTATCTGAAGAAGTAATTATGTTATTTGAAAATGATAAAAACTGCTCTTTTATGTTAGATGTAATATCCCATGCGCAAATATAGGTTTGCAAAAATTACAATCACAAATGATGGCTAGTTTTGCAGGAATAATGCAACTTTATTAGTTTAATCAATAGCATTAATGTTATACAATGGACTAGTTTATTACAAGTCATATGTTTGTTCTCCAGAAGCATTAGTTTGATCTATCGTATGGGTGTCCCAATTCAGAGGCACATATTTATATATATCACTCGCTTTCGCTTCAAGGTTAAGTGGTAAGTCTAGTCAGCAGTCTTCCACATTATAGTTGGGTCTACTTACTAAAGAATAACATAACAAAAAATAAAAAATAACAAAAACATTTTTACTTTCTGAAATGATTCTTTTTTACGTAGAGATATGGCTCTAAATGAAGTTTTAAATTGTCACTCAGTTAATGGTGAGAATGTGTATGCGTGTCCATGTGTGTTGCAGGTCAGAAGTACGGCTGTGTAGTGAAGAAGAAGGTTGTTTACCTCGAGGAGCTGAAGAGAGGCACTCCAGATTTCGGTGTGATGAAAGCTCGCCTTTTTAGTCATTGTTTTACAAAATATGATTAACCCTTGTTAGTCAGGGCCTTTTTGAGCATTGTACTACTTTACAATTTGCTCTACTGCATTATCTTTAAAACAGTTTTTGGTGGAAATGCTTGATGTAATTTTTTACTATAAATAAAGCTTTTTTTTCCACAAATATTTTTTCATTAATTAGACAATAATAGACAGTAATTCCACAATAATCCTAAAATTGTACAAAAAAATACAATTTAGAGTATTTAATTTTGAAGTTTTACTGACAAAATCTCAAAAATTGAGAATGAACAGTTTTTTTTTTCATAACAAAATTCAAAAGTGGTGAAAATTACTGTAATGTCTGTTTAAAACCAAAAATATCAAAACAATTTATCTTTTTGATACCTACTCATTATTACTATTTGAAATCAAAATGAAACATTATTTGGGTCGCGTCATTTAAATTTATTATTCCTACATCCGTTTGTTTGGCATCCGCACCGGTGCGTGCAGAGACTTCTAAGGGTTTATTTAGAGACTACATTTTCAGTTAGTGATACTTTTTAACTTCCATAATAGTATTCACAGAGTACAAAAGGAAAGAGTACACAAAGGAAATGTACACTTCTTTAATTATATAATTTAAAAACAATTTAATATACAGTGTTTTACTTTAAAACAACCCAATTGCATTAACCTTGGGAGAGTTTTCTCTTAGGCTGGAGGTTTGGTGCCGTGCAGGGTCGAAGTGGTGCATTCCCTCTGGACTGTGTGCTTCCTGTTGCCGCCCCTGATTTCTTGAGTCTCCCAGCTGAGAGGAGAGATGAGCCGTCAGACAGACAGAGCCGTGTCGCAGCATCAGGAGCTGTCGCTCTCACTGTGGCTTCCACTGCTGCTGCACACGAGCTTGATCCCTCACTAGAGGTACATGTAAAGTCTGTATCAATTATGCCTAAAGCCACAACCATTGTTTCTCAGTCTTAAATCATAAGAAATCTGAAGAATTATACATTATTTGATGAATTAGACAGTACTTTATTCTGTCTACATTCCTGTGTTTATGTTGTCGTTTTTAGTCTGATGGATTTGGAGATTTTGGTGACTCTGAAACTGAAGGGAACGTGCTTTTGGACAGCCAGTACAACATGGTGGAGTTTGCGAGGAAATTTTTCAGAACAAATGGAAGCAAAAGGTGATTCAACAAAAGCAACCAGCATTCAACTGTAAAACACAGTTCTGACGTTCTTCTCTTTGTTTTTACTAGTGATTCGTTCAGAGATAAATCCAAGAAAGGCAAAGGAAACAAAGACCCTGCAGAGATGGTTAAATTCAGCAAGGTATTGCTTACAAAGCAAACTAATATTCAAAACTATTCATTAGCAAATGCATCTGCCAACCAAACTTGATGCTAAAAGGCACTGATGATTTGATAAAGGCTCATTCTCCATAACCACTGAGAAAATCAGTCGAGTTTTACTCAAATTTTTCAGCTGTTGTGCAGATTGGATCATTGCATGTTTAGCATTGCATCAGAATTTCAGTATAAAATGGTAAAAAGTTTCTATATTGTTAGATTTTGTTGTATTTGGCGCAGCAGTCTTTGGGTGGCTCGCCAATGTATTAGATTACTCTAATACATAAAATAAGGAAGCTTGACCAGAGATCTTTTGAGGAGAAGATTTATTGAAGGTTTCAGTGTAGCAGATCATCATACAGTGAAGGTTTTGGTCTTTCCTGGTCAACCTTCGAATCTTAACCTAACCGTGCCTTGGAGATTGAGTGTCTTTTAAATGCAGAAGGGTTGTTAAAGGAACCCCCACAATTAAAATATCAAAGAAGGTGACTGACCTCCTAGAGCCAATCAACACAAGACTGATGAATGTGTGGGGGTCTGTAGCATTCTATTGATGCTATCAGAGACACTCAATGTAAATACATGATACAGTTAAATAAGCAAAATCCTTCAATATCAACACCTTATTTTTTAATTATTTACTTAAACTCAACTCTTTTAGACTCTTTTTATATTGTGATGTAAGACCAGTGTAACAATGATATTGCTGAACCCCATTTCAACTTTCAGCCTACAAAATATATTGGCAATAATCCCGTGCAGGGCTTTGCAGAGCCCTCTTTTGGAACCCATGGCCATTGTTTATCTAGCATACAGTTTTTCAAGAATCGTTTAAATGTAAAATTAAAGGTAAAATAAGATTTTCTTAAGTTATTATCAATTCTTTTTTCCCAGAACCCAATCCCTGAATCCCTCATCGACTTCACAGACCCCAACATGAACCGAGTCGCCTCTGAAATTTTTCTTGGTGAGATACATCGGATCCCCTTTGAGCATGTGTTCATTTATGATTTGTTTCAGTTAATATCTCAGGAATATTCTCTGTTTGGTTTCTGTGTAGCCATAATGAAGTTCATGGGAGATCACCCACTCAGAGGCCAATCAGAGCAGTTTGTGGTTTGCACCTTTCTGAAGGTAAGGCTTTGGTTGTGACCTGAGCTTAGCTTAAGTTTCATGTTTAATCACATATTTCTCTGTTTTCTTAGTTAACGGGGGAATATGGACTAATGAAGGATGAGGCCTACTGTCAGGTCCTCAAACAGATCACAGCCAACACCAGCTCGAAACCGTGAGCTCTCAACCAGTGCTTGATTGGTTGCAGCACGAGTTGAGCTGTTTAGAAATGATGGAGACAGTTTGGTTGTGTTTTTCTTTATAGTGACAGCTGTCAGAAAGGCTGGCGCCTGCTCTACATCCTCACTGCATTTTACCGCTGCTCTGAAGTACTTAAGCCATTCCTTCTCAAGTTCTTACGAGACGTCTGCAAGAGTCCAGATGTGCATTTTCATGGTAAAAGCACAGTGTTTGAATATTCATATATGAGTTGTTAAAAATATGAATAATTTGGAGTTTGTACTTTGCATGAATCGTGATGGAGAATCTATTGTTTCTTGTTTGATCTTTAGGAATTGCTAAAGCTTGCGAGCAGAACCTGAGGAAGACCTTTCAGTTTGGGGGAAGGAGTGTTTATCCCAGTAGCATGGAGCTTAAAGCCATCATGGTTAACAGATCCATCAAAACACAAGAATCCACACCTCATCTCTATCCTCTGCGCAAATTAAAAACAAAGAGTTAGATTAATCATTTTAACGGTATAAAATCGATAGGTGAAGAATGTTATACATTTGAAATATACCTGGTGAGTTTCCCAAACTGCCAGGAAATATATTACAAGTTAAACCGGTCCTTGTATTTTAATGAACTCTTCCTAGAAATTACATGTGATCATCAAACTCTGGCAGTCTCATCTAAAGGCCTCTCCAATGTTAAATTGAGAGGTTAATCTCGTTTTAATTCGTTGAATAGTTTCTGCCAAGCAAATTACTTAATTTTAATGTTTCGCCATGAAGCAGTTGTTAACAACGCAGCTGTACAATGTCCAATTGGGATGGAACTCGCCATATTTGATACCAAGATACCAACTCATAGATATAGCAAACTAGATTATCAGTCATAGTGCTACCAGGTCGCTGCAGTAAATGGAGCATTTAACACTGATAAGGTACTTCTTTCATTAATTTTGGTATGCAAGAAAAAAATTGTTTGGAACAATAAACAGAATGATATTCATCTTGAATCATATCGACACCTGGTTGTAATGGCATTTTATATTTCCTTAATTAATTATTTAATTAATTAGCCCCTATTGTTCTGAAGTTTTACCAGTTCTCGTTTGAATACATCTTGTAAATTAAAATTGATCATTGTGCATAGTGCAACAAACTGCCCAAGGAGTAATGACACCTGAGGTGCTCAAGTCCATTGATCGCTGCTTGCAGCTTTAACTATTTATGTAAACTTTCAGCCTTGAATGAATAGAATGAAACCGTGAGGATTTGTCAAGCCCACAGTCTATTTAACTTCATTAAGTTTCCATACAGTCTAAATAGATGTGAAGCCTTTGTAAACCTTTAACTGCAAACCTCAAAGCTTTTTAAGTTGATTGTGTTTTTAGAAATCCAAAACATTGAGCATAAAGGAGAATGCATTTCTTCCATCCATCCATCCTTCCATCCATCCATCCATCCAGTTTCTAATCCGTTTATTCCCTTTCACAGGGGGTCACAGGGATTTCTACATGCGTTACATTATTTTCCTTTTTGGTACTTTCAAAGGAAACACTTTAGTAACTGTGATGAACAGATTATTAATTAATGTTTAATTAAATAATGACTACTTTTTTGAACGACAGACTTACAAATTTATTTCACCTTTAAGGGTATACCTTTGCCAACTTTAAACTTATCTATGTTTCAGGCTGGTCGAAGCTCAAAACGGCAACTGTTTCTATTTCCTGGAGGAATTGAGAGACATTTGAAGATCAAAACCTGCTCCGTATGTTGTTTCACCTATTATTATTATTATTGACTATAACTACAGTCAGAAGCTAACAGAGGCTGTATGTGCAGGTGGCACTGGATATCATAGAGGAGCTGTGTTATGAAATGGCTTTACAGCGGCTGGAGGCTATGGATGAGTACACCATTTTCATAGTTACCAATAGAGGTACTTTTACTTCTGTACATTACTGTTTGTTTGGAAATTTTATTTTATTTTAGTGATTTTATACTTAGTATTTTAGTGATCTTTATTATAATTTTAAGTATTGGCCAGCTCACGGCTTAGTAATTGGAATACAATATTCAGCATGCAAATCTCCTGGGGAATATACAAAGGATTGTTATTCATAACAGGATCAATTAAACTGTGTTAATTACTAATTATACATGATCGTTAACGTTTATCAAACAGTGTTATGACCAATAGTGCACTAATTCTGTGAATAAAAAATTAGAGCATTGTGCTATGGTACATATTATTTTACATGTATGCATTACGCTTTTATCTAAAAATACTTACATTTGAATGAATGAACACATTTTTTTTGTCAGTTCTTACTTTCCCTGGGATGTGAACCCACGACCTTTGCTTTGTTAGCCCAGAGGGAATATTAGGCATGCTTTCATTACTCACCCATGTGCTCTCGGGATTGTGTTCCAGGGCAGAACGTGCGACCCCTCAATAAAAGGGAGTATATTTTGGATATCGCTACAGAGGCTGAGCAGATTGATGCCAACTACAGCTTTTGGTTCAGAAGAGTCATCTGGGCTCATCCGCTCAAGTTTGACAGCGAGCTCTGTGTCACCATGCACTTTAACCAGGCACGTCATGCCCACTCACAGCAGGCATACTATTGAATCTGTTCAGGGCACTGCGTTAAAGGGAACCCTTCTATTAAAACGTGTAGGCCTTAAAATTGTGTTAATGGTAACTTATCAAAATTTTGAAGACAAAAAAAAACTGGAATTATTTTTAAATAATTTTATCAAGTTTTTTGTCTTTGGGTGATTTTGCAATGCATTCTGGGTCGACGGTGTTAAAAGGCCACGCAATTACTTTTTGGCTCTGCTGATTGGTCCTTTCAAACACACAGTGGACATCAGCCTCTGCCCATTTCACTGAGTATATTCAATTTGTGTGTAATTGAATCAATCAACATTTATTTCTAAAGCACTTTTGAAGTATTTTTGAGATCTTTGTTTAATTAATAACAAAAATATTCGAGTACTAAAGCTGTTGTCTCTTGTTGCATCTGAACTAAGCACTGCCTCCAGCTCTATCATTCCTTGATGATGTAATGTTCTGTTTGTGTCTGCACAGGTTCTCCCAGACTACCTGAAGGGTCTGCTGAACATTGTTCCTCAGGGAAAGATCAGTGAACAGCAGTTCAACCAGTTTGCCAAACTCGCTGCTCTCCAGCACAGATCCAAAGACACCGGTCTCTACGCACCAACTATGTATGATGTCATTTTGCAAATGCATTTTACACACAATCTGACCTTAAATTAAATGACTGTTGAGTGAAATCAGTTCATCATTATTATAAATATTTTAATTTAGTTTGAACTATATCAATACAGTATGTTTCGATTTGGGGCTCCATTTCAAATTATATGGGCCATTACACAAAAATTAACATTATGGTATTTGTTTTTGATCATTTTAAAATCATTTGAGTTTTTATTGATATTCATGTCAGAATTCAGATCTCAAAAGCCTGCTATATTTCAATTACATGTTTATTTATTCATTCATTCATTTTCATTCCCGCTTATTCCCTTTCGGGGTCGAGGGGGTCTGCCGGTGTCTATCTCCAGCACACATTGGGCGAGAGGCGGGGGTACAACCTGGACAGTTTGCCAGTCCATCACAGGGCAATGTTTATTTATACGAGAAAAATTCAAAGAATTAAAGTGTCAATTCATTTAGTGGCATCGTTAATTAAGAAATGGACACTGTATCTCTCCCGGGAGGGATATGTTATTGTTGCATTTCACTCTTGCTATTGCTATCAGACAAACAAAGGGATAAACCCAACATGCTAAAGAGGATTCGTTTTTAAGATGAACATTTGAGAATAGCTATTAAAAAAAAGTTGTGCCTATAGTAAGTAACGAAGAGCAAGCCAGTGTTTGGAAGAACAAGTTTCATCTTCACACTCTAAAAATTAAGAGAAGCAGAGTTCTATTCACAGGATTAAACCGCCTTAACTGCTTAGGTTGCCAAGCACTTTCAAAGTTTCTTTCTGAAATAAACAAAAATAATAATTAAAAAGAAAACAAAAAAACAAAACAATAATTACATTGTGTGTTTACTAAAACAAATTTTTAGATTAATTATTTTTGTTTTTATCTTTCTCTGTTTATTTGCCTGCCATTTGCATTGATGTACAATAAATGAATGCATATTTCTAGGCATTCACATGAGCTTCCGTACGAAACATCCAGTCCATCTCTAGTTGTGTATAGTTGGCTTGTGCACAAAAATCCCACAAATCTGAAAGTGCATTTACAAAGCTTGCATTAGGAAACTAATTCAGTTTATCTGTACTTCTTTCAGGAGCTCCCCCAACATAGCAAGTCGTTTTAAAATTCAATACAATTTCCCTAGCAGAAACTAGTCATAATTCCAATTACAGATATCTACAAATGAGTTTTGACTATTTATAAATGAGTTCTAGATATCTTAAAATACAGGGGGTCACAGGAATCTATGGTTGGAGCAAAACAGGATCAACTGTGTCTTTCATTGGTGTGTAAGGATTTCTTTTAATGTGACTGTAAGGATGTTATAAGAAATTTCTGAATAATTTTTCTTAAAGTTAACTCAATACTTACTGATTGTTTTTAAACTTGCACATGCCAAATAACCCAAAGTACAAAAACCAAAACTAATACTGAAACTAATAAAAGCTAAAACTAAAAACCAATTACAATTAACTGAATAGAAACCTATAATGAATATCCATATACAGTACAATCCAGTTCATCACTCAAATACATGAAACAAACTTTGGAACAGTTGTGTGTTAGAGATACCAGTGTTTCATATCTAAAAACCCTTCTGCTGATATTAGATATTGGTATAATTTGGTGGGCGATATCGTGATATTAAAGATGATTTTCATTTAAAATTGTATGTCTTTTACTTTTCTGCAAACTGAATTTATTCTTGTTCTGTAGTCACGAGTTGTCCGAATACATCCCAGGGGAGATCTTTGGAAGACAGGGCCCTCAGCAGTGGATGCAGCTGGTTGCTCAACATGCCCATGCTGCCCAAAGCCTGAACCCGCACCAGGCTAGATCTCAGTTTCTGGGTTTGTTACTCTTATCCAGCCAGAAGTTCATATCATACCTTTTTACTCTTGGATGAGATTAAAGTGAGGCTTGTTGAACTATGCTTCAGGTTTGGTGTGCGCCTTCCCCATGTTTGGATCATCCTTCTTTTACATCCTGAGCAGCAGCAACAGCACCATATCAGCACCGTGTGTCCTGGCTGTCAATCAGAATGGACTGCACTTCCTGGACAAAGACACTCATGTGTGTATGATAAACATTCAATGGTTACGTGACATTATTTATATGACCATCCATTCATCCTGCCTAACCTCTTATTCAGGTCTTTCCACCCTGAGGCTTAGTTATTACCCCATACGCTACTATAGATAAAGCAGAGTTGATAAACTCAGTTCCTAGAGGGCTTAAACTAATCAACTAATATGACTTATTTACTTTTTTACTTTATTCAAATGTTGTTTTGGCAGGAGCTGCAGGTGAAGTTCCCTCTGAAGCTGCTCCAGTCAGCTCGCACTCAGCGGCCGAGTGCTGGATCCAGCTTCCCTTACGTCGACATTCTTATCGGGGACTTAACCAACCATAGGGTCACACAACTACAACTGGAGCAGGTGAAACAAATTTAATTTGTACATAGCTCAGAAACTGGTTTTATTTCACTCGGGTAAAGGTTAAATGCAATGACCACATGGAGATGAAGGGACTGGTGGTTTAAGGTTTACCAAGCTTGAACACTAAATAAGAATAGAGTTTTTTATGATGAATTTCATATATATAGCTCACCTTGTGAATTGGTTTTGCTAGTGTGGGTTTTTCCTACATGTCTAAACTTGCTGTAGGCTAAATAAGTATTCTAAAACTTTTATATTTACTTTAATTGATTTTTGTCAATTTAGTTTACTTTTTTTTTCTTTCGAAAAACAAAAAAGTTTTTCATAACTTTAGCCTATTATTATTTTCAAATTTTATACTGTATTTTAATGTATATTTTTAATTTCCTATAAATTATACTTTTTTTGCAAAAGATATTCATAATGGCAATTATTTCTTTAAACTTTGGCCACAATAAATATTTTTATGATGTTTTTCAGGGATTGGAGCTGTGTCGGGTTATTGCCATGCACATTGAGAATATGCTTTCGGTCAGAGACAAGAGACTCACTTTGCCCCCCAGTGAAATCACCATGCTGTAACAAACAAAGGCTGCATCTCTTTCCCTTACTTTCCAACTGGAGAGAGCATCAAGATTTAATCGAGCATTGTTTGCACTAAACGTCTTCGAAATCTCTACTGAACCAAAGCTTTTAATGCACTGTTTGCACTAATCATGTGTTTTGCTTCTCTCATGTGAAGAACATAAGGAATGAATTAAGAACATTATTTTTGTACTAAGCACATATGTACAGATCATCCTGTGCATTGATTTTTGTGAGTCATGACAAAATTTTCCTTGATACTTTCAATGTACATGTTTTATATGAAGCTTAAATATGAGCAGATGTCAGAATGAGAGTGATGTTACTCAGGAGAACAAGGTATGAATGTTCCTTTCTCTCTCGCTAATGAGAAGGTTACGAGATACTGAAATGTTATTTTATTACGTCTTTGTTTTTACAGTGTTCTGAATAAATGAAATGATGTTTTCTAAAATTACTGCGTATTAAGCATTCCTGTTATTAATAAGTTGAACCATCCATTTGTTCAGCTTGTTTGTTTGTTTTTTTGGCTCCTGCATGCTGGAGCCAGTAGCGGTTGGTGCTTCTCTTTAATGGATGTCTAGCAAAACTCATGTAGCCTGAGTCGAGCAAATCTTGATGCTTCACAAATTACCTCCTATCAAGCGCAGAGGTGTGGACTCGAGTCATACGACTTCAACTTGAGTCATTAATTTGGTGACTTGAGAATCATATTGAAAATATGGAACAAGACTTATGACCTGACTTGGACTTGAACACAACACAATTGTTTATAACAATTTAAATAATATTATATAACACTTAAGGACTATTACACTTTTTACAAGTGTTTAAAATGTTGCCAATCGTTTAAAAGTCGATGTTCAAAAGAGAACCATTCTATAATTGTGTAATTTAGTCTAGGAACAAGACAAGTGTAATCGAGCACAAAAATATCGATTGGATAATTTAATAAATAAACTATCATAAACTTGGTAGTAGCAATGGATTTATTCAACTCAACGCTTCAGAAATGTAACTATGTTTAATAAACACTTAAAATAGTTCACTGTCAGCTGATCGCGTGGTTCATTGGCTGTCACAGGACCAAGCCTTCGTGCCTACGCTTACACATGACGCGCATGCGCAGATTGCCAAGCAGTTTTGGTAACACGAGTTAAGGTGTTACGCAGACTCGTGCAATTTTCAGAGGCAGGAAAAAACAGCCTCGCTTTTAGATACACTAAATTAGACTGATCCGGACAGCTGCTGTGGTAACCAGGCGCCGTGTGATTTGAGCAACATGCAGGTTTGAGTCAGTATACCGTCAAAGCTAGCATTTGCGTAGCAGTGCTAATTGCTAAATGTTTTGGGACTGAGGCGCAGGCTGTTATTGATTGACAGACAGCCAGTCACTAGACACTGTCGCTGAATCAGGCCGGGTGCTCTTGGACCGGGGCAGTGGAAACTTTGGCTGGCTTAAATTTGCAAACAGGGAAACGAGGAAGCAGCCCGCGCCGCTCTGGGCCTTTGGTCACGTCACGCACGACTCAAGTGACCGACACTAATACCGTCCTAACATGGGGACCTGAGGGGAGTCCGACAGCGTTTTCTATCGCAATTTGGAAATTTCTTCTTGAAAATGGCCGGTTTTACAGATTTAAGAGAGAAGTTGAAGTCGATGACACCACACAGGGACAAAGTTTTCGAGAACAGCAACGGCGAGAAGCGCAAACACCGCGAGTCGGACGATGACCAGAGCGACTACGAGGAGCGGCGGGACGCGGAGGCTCGCAAAGTCCGGAGCGGTATCAAACAAGCCAACATCTTCACCCCGGAGGACTGCGAGCGAATAGAAGCCAAAATAGACGAGGTGGTTGCCAATGCGGACAAAGGGCTGTACCGGGGACACACGGTGGACCGGGCACCCCTCCGGAACAAGTACTTTTTCGGGGAGGGATACACGTACGGAGCGCAGCTGGAGAAGCGCGGACCTGGCCAGGAACGGCTGTACTCCCGAGGCGAGGTGGACGACATCCCGGACTGGGTTCACGAGTTGGTGGTCGATCGCCTCGTGACGCACGGTGTCATACCGGAGGGGTTTGTAAACAGTGCCGTGATCAACGACTACCAGCCCGGGGGGTGCATAGTGTCCCACGTGGATCCAATTCACATCTTCGAGCGCCCCATCGTCACCGTGTCCTTTTTCAGCGACAGCGCTCTCTGCTTCGGATGCAAGTTCCTGTTCAAGCCGATCCGTGTGTCCGAGCCGGTGCTCTACCTACCGGTGCGGAGAGGCAGCGTCACTGTCCTCAGGTCAGTGCTGCTCCGGAGCAACTTTGTTTACAATTTCTGAGAAAAAAAAAAAAAAAACTAAATGATACCAATTTAAGTATGTGCACCATTGGATGTGGGATTTGTAAATGCACCAGTTTAATGACTCTTTTTGTAGATTTTAATCACGAAATTGCAGGATTCAGACTTGCTGTTTGTGTTTGGATCTCTTCTGTAACTGCAGTTCCTCTTCAGCAAGTGTCCTTTCTAATGGAAAAAAATGTTTCCTTTGTACAAATCATAGACTTTGAAAAAAATGCATGGCGCTTTTGATGCATTTTTTTGTATACTCAAAAATAAAAACAAATGCTACATATACTTCACAGAAGACAACTTTATTAGCTTTTTTTGCCAACAATTATCCCATTCTCTTGGGTTAAAAAAATGTATCTTCCCATTCTTGACTCATCACCAGCTCTGTTCACCCTTTGCATCTGTCAAGAGGTGTACACAGCGGAGTCAAACACATTTTTATCACAGCACAAATACAGATTTATGCAATTATTTAATCATGTTGTACGTTTTGGTGACTATTTCAATTAATAACGAGCATGTATTTGCAAATGTGCCTTTGGAGGATCATTAAACTGGACGGAAATGTAACTTATGTGTGTTTGCAGAACCGCCCTATAATGATGACCTTAAACACAATTGTTAATGCCCTCTGAAAGGATCCTGCCACAAACCTTGATAGAAACTCACCAAGACTATCTGGTTGCAAATTGGAGCTTCACTCTGTCAACGCCAATTTTTGTTTACCAGCCATTTTTCTACAAGCGTATATTGATCGTAACAAAATGACCAAATTACGTGCGGGATATATTTTAGCATCTTTATGCCTAATGTTGATATTTAATGCTGCTTTCTCAGGTTACAAATCTATGGGTATCCCATCCTGGATTCGTGCAATTGAAATGATGTGGGTTTGTGTTGCTGGTACATTCAAAATGATTAGTCCATCCTTAAAATGCAAAAAGAAGGAAAATATTATTGCTCTGAGGGGGCTGTTTTTAGAGGTGCTTTTAGTCTGTTTAAATGGTTTTTGGTGAGGTGTATGTATAAAGGCTGTTCTTTTACAATAGTGTTATAAAATGTATTTCTACTACAGACGTTTTGTAAATATCTTAAAAATCTGATGCTCTTTTAGTGATTCCATCAGAGCTAGTTCTAGGATGATCATTTTACCTGCTAAACTGATGATTTCTATTTTGCTTGTATTTGTGGATTTGGTTAAGATCAGGGAAAGGTTTTGGGGGTAGTGATGGATCAGATCTGAAAGTGGTTGAAAACATATGATCTTGTAGTTCATGGTAATTGTAGCCTCAGTCAGTTGTGTTTACCGGTTAAATTGGTTCTTTATTACCAATAGTATTTTATCGATGTACATTCATTTCTCTTGGTTGCTTGTTTCAGTGGCTACGCAGCCGATGACATCACTCACTGTATCCGGCCTCAGGACATCAAGAAGCGCAGAGCTGTCATCATTCTCAGAAAGTGAGTTGCTCTGGAAGTTTGTGTATGTAGAGGCGAATGTCGGGTCATGTTTATACGTGTTTACTGTGTTTTCCCTCAGAACAAGGCCAGATGCACCTCGCCTAGATTCCAGCTCATTGAGCCCCACTATCACCTCATCTAAAAGAAGACATGTTATTAAAGCTAGACGCTCACACCGGAAAGCAGACCCTGATGCAGCACACAGGTATTTAAACAAAAAAAATGGCTGATGCGCTTTAAAACACTTTAAATCAGTTTTAAATCGAGCGAAACATTATGTATAGATTACTAATAATGTACTATAACAAATGTTAGAGTCAAGGTGTCGTAAAAGAAATAACGTTTATAACGTGGAAAGTGCTGTTCTGTAGCGCAAAATAGAGAAACCATGTGACGCGTTCTCAGAAGCTTTCTCTCCATCTGTCTCCGCTCATGCTTGAAACTGTGTTAGTGTGAGTAATTCGTGAAATATCTCGAGAAAGTTAACTTTGATCCGTGGTGCCGTAATGTTTTCTGCATCCGTTCCACCTCCTCCGACACATCGCTTCACTCAAGGTAAGGTTTCACATTTGTGAACATATTATGTATTTTGCGTGTGTTTTATTCTGTTTTATTATCATTTATTACATTAACAATGTGTAGATTTAAGGATTGAAGAAACGTTACTTGATTTTTCTCTGGTTTTCCATTTGTTTTATCAACTTATTCTGTTGTTTCTGAGAGCCGTTGCATGGATTAGGCGTTTTACATGAAAAACTTGCTTCGAGATAC